>JAOUWY010000001.1:40083207-40095842 GCA_025728095.1 Prietella phreatophila | reverse complement strand
CCCTCCCCAGTGATGTCACAATGGTGAAAAAAAAAACGCATTTCTATGAATAAATGTATGAATATATGAACCTAAATAAAAATTTTAGTGCTCGAATATGCAAAATTAGACTCTAAATATAGAAGTTTTAGTAGTAACAGTAGTAGAAAGTGAAAACATATGAATGGTTGTTGACCAACACAAGTTGGGGAATCTATATTAAAAATGCACTTTAAAAATACTATTAATCACAATCAGGATTATAATCAAAAAGTATAAGTGAAGAGGAAGGAAGCAAAAAACCCAAAATCACATCTACAGAATTGCACAGTTTAGGTTATTATTGAACTATTTGAAGTTGCTGAATGGAGGGCCACCTCTACACACCAAACTCTGGGAAGCTGTTTAAATGCTTATATAAAAGATTATCACAAAATACAGTAGCTGATTTTCATGACACCTTGTTCAGATGAGATCAAAATATATCCTTTTGATTGTGCACATCATTTGCACAGGATGGGATGGTTTCGCAGCTGGTGGTCCATTGGCTTTTGTAAAAGTTGACATCAGGAATTTTGCTAGTTAACAGGATATTTTAACCCAAGTCCTGAGGTCTCATTTATCATGTGTGCATTGAACCAGTACTACATTTGTGTGTAAGAACTGGTGGTATGTCCAAAAACATTCAGTAGTTTTTCACGTGTTTGATTAAGAAATACAGAAGTAAAATAGACCAGACATCTGTAATACCACCTTGCTGAAGTCGAAGTCCCACTTTGCTGTTCTGCACAATGAAAGAATCGTGTGTTACAGCTTACCACATGGCAACGATGTTTAACGTCAATAGCTCATCACAACTTACCTGTAAATTAACTGACAGTCTTTTCTGTACACATACGTGAATGATGTCCGCACAATCTGTTCCCTAAATTACAATTAGAAGTAATGTAATGGTGTGAAAATTGTTGTTTTTTCTGCTGACATATTTGGAAATGTGTAAGCGATATGAATACAGGTGTTTTGTTGGCTTCTCCAACTGTAGGGTGAAGTGCTGGCAGAGATCAACTAAATCTGCACTGGGCAAACGAAATGGGCTCATGAGCCATTTATCACTCTCAGCAAAGAGGTTCCTGTGGAACCATTCAATCATTGCATCATACCAATCAATATTTAGTGCCTTTTTATATGACTTTGTGACATTTCATCTGCCACCTGTCTTAACTTTGTTAGCAAAAAAACCGAGAGTACACATGGTTGATAAATGAGGCCCTGGTCTCCTCTATCAGAATGTGATAGAAATTGAGATAAATCTACAAGATTAAAAAAAGTCTGCAACAGGATAATGACCCCAAATATACCGTATCTTTACATCAACAAACCAACAAGTGCTTTGCAGTGCCATTCTCAGTCTCTGGATTTAAACCACTACTGAAATTCTCTGATATGAATCGAAGAGGGCATCCACATACAGTTGCAGTCATGATTATTCAACCCCCATTGAAAATCAGGTTCTGTGTCAAAATGTACAGACTTTCAGCTGTTTGAAATGAACAGATCCAACAAAAGCAATTGAAATAGTTCAACACAGTGAATGCTTCAAGTGGTTTCCCCAAGTTCAACTGAAAATGCAACTTGTAATGACTTCTCCAGTTTCAAAATGATTCAACCCCTTGAACAGAATCCCTCACAACAGCACATATATGCAAAACAGTTGTTGTCTCCAGCACAACTGATGCAAATAATCAAAGGCTTCATTAGTTGCACCAGGTGTACTTGAGCTGGAACACATGAAATACCTGAACTGGCTAGGTGTAGATAATGCATGAAATACCTGGACGGGGAAGAAAAAGGAAGCTATCAATGTGAAAAACCCTAGACCTGCTGCAATACTTGGCGGTAACAAGCACTTAGGTTTCAGTGAGTACAGTAAGGTGCATATTAAATGCAGGAGGTTTCCATGCCAGAACTCCAAGACTTTCACCACTACTGACCCAAAAGCACAAGAAAAGACGCCTCAAAATCATATAAATAAGCCGCAGAAGTTTTGGGATTCTGTTCTGTGCAGTGATGAAACAAACTTGGAACTTTTCAGCACAATGGATCAGTGGTATTTCTGGAGGAATAAGAATGAAGAAAACACTCTGTCCACAGTCAAGCATGGTGGTGGCTCGGTGATGCTCTGGGACTGCTTTGCATCCTCTGGCTACTGGAAACCTGCAGCATCTGGAAAGCAAGATGGATTCATTGAAGTATCTGGAAATCCTAGGAGAAAACCATGTCATCTGTGAAAAAGCTGAAGCTTTGGCATCATTCCCTTCCCACAGGACAATGAGCCAAAGCATACCTCAAATTTCACCAATGCTTGGTTGCAGAAGTAGTCCTGGAAGATTCTACAGGGCCATCATAGTCACCTGACTTGAACCCCATAGAAAATCTCTGGTGGGATTTGAAGAAGGTGGTTGCAGAAGTCCAAGAAGCCTCAGAACTGGAGGCCATTGCTCATGAGGAATGGGATAAGATTCCTCAGGAATGCTGCCAGAAGCGATGCAGGTCATAGCAGCAAAAGGGTGTTCTACTAAGTACTAAATATGCTTACCGTGAAGGGGTTAAATAATTTTTAAACTGGAGAAGTCCTACATTTTCAGTTGAATTTGGGGAAACCACATTCGTTGTGTGTAACTCTTTCAGTTGCTTTTGTTTGATCTGTTCATTGCAAACAGCTGAAAGTCTGTGAAGTTTGACACTAAAGTTGATTTGCAATGGGGGCTGAATAATGTTGATTGCAACAGTAAGCCCTCACGATAAACATACAAATTTGAATGTTATATTTAAATGTTCTGCATAGAGGTGAGCTCAAGACCTGTGATTGACATTGCAAGACAAGCCTCAGTATTGTCATTCTCTCCAGGGGAGGCTTTACTAGCTATTATTAGTGGGGTGCCTATAATTTCAAACCTAGTATTTTGCCGACATTTGTTTTAATTCAATTCAGACATTATCACAGAGCAGCCTTAGAAAACTTTTTGGATCTATATTTTCATTCCTACCGAGCAACGCAGAGGCGACAATGACAGGCAAAAAATTCCCTGGGAAAATGTGTGGAAGAACCTTGAGAGGAACCAGACTCTAAAGGGAACTTTTTTTTGTCCTGTTCAAGATGACAGCAGATAGTGGTATTATAAGTCATTACAGTATACAGGTGTAGAAGAGTAAAGGCAAACCGTACTAACTGAGCACGTTGTGAATAATAGTCCTGGGATGAGCACAGATCAGTGTTTATGATTACAGCAGCAGTTCCTAGAAGGTGTGAGTCTACAGTGTCCTGGTGACATTATCCACTCAAGCAAGGGTGAGACGTTCGAATAAACTATTTTTGGGAAGTACGAATCTTTATGGTATGCATATACGACCAGCCAGAGAAGCAGGAAGTGAATCACAAGTGCAGAACCTCCAAGCAGTAGTAGAACTTCCAGGACGAATCAGGCGGGTCTGAAGTCTGAGAGGAGCCACTGCAGTACAACTGTGTCAGGATCTGACGCTGGCATCACATCATGCAGCAGAAGGACAAGTACAGCTAGACAGAGAGAGGGAGAGAGCAAGAGAGAGAGGAGAGTTGTCCTAGTAATATTATTTACGTAATCTTCAAATGGGAGACTGGAGTAAATAATCACTCCAAGGTTTTTCACTGCTGCACATGATGCAATTGACAGGCCATCCCGAATTACTGCATAATCAGAAGACTCACTTCTAGGCTCGGGTGTATGTTGCCTTCATTCTTTTTTTTCTTTTTTCTTTTTTTGTCAGAATGAAAAAGGGAGGAGAGTTATATAAAAATTCCTGCCACACTAAAATAGGAAACAAATTCATTTTTTTCATAAAATACTTTTTAAAGTCAAATATCAAATATTCATGTACATGATTAAAATATTCTTACATTTTTAAGCACTTGGAAAATCCTGTTGAATTTGAGTTATTTTCTTTATTAAGGATTAACAGAAGTCTGCAATCTACACTCTTCCAGCTTTTTGTTGCAATAGTAGAAGTATTTTGTCTGCTTGGAATTAAGGAAGTTACTCCGCAGCCAGTGTCTAATGTTCTTTACACATTCCTTGATCTTATTAAGCAAGTGTCCATCATCTGGTTTGCATAGCAGTGAGCGTTAACCCCAATGTTTACAAATAAGTGTAACCTGAAGTTGCATATTGGCAAATAAATGTGGGTCTAGAACATAACCTTGAGGAACACCAAGTTTTAATTTTATATGCGTAAAGTAGTGACCATTTAACAATTAGACCCTAAGAGCAATAAAGTCAGATAAGCATGAGCGAGGCCGTTCTTTTCACCCCAACAAAACGTTCTAATTTGTCGAGAACTATATCATGATCGATAGTTTCAACATGTGCACTGAGATGAAATAATACAAGCAAGGAAACTGATCAGAAATCTCCAACAGGTCATGTACTACTTTAACCAGTTTCAGTATTATGATCCTGAGGGAATGAGTTCATGAATGTTATTCCGATGTGAGTACGAGTTCTGTGCTACAACCTTTTTCAAGGGGGAAGTTTGATATTGTCCTGTAATTCACCAGCTGATTAAGGTCATGGTCTGTTTTTTAAAATGGGTTTATATATTTTTTTATGAGTGGTGAATCATAGCCAATGCTAAGGCAGAAGCTAATTACTTTTTTGAAGAAGTTTGATAGCTTGTGGTATTTGTAAATTGTGTAGGTAGATCTAGTACACAAGTTGATTTTGAGGAGGCAGTCAGTGAAATTAATTCATTCTAATGGCTGCGAGTAAAGGACTTTTTGGGGTAAATGTTTTTCTGCATGATTATATTGGTTGGTCTCTAGATAACAAATTGTCTCAATGAATACTCTGGAATTTTCTGTCTTTATGAATTTCATGATAAAATAATTCTGAGCATTTAAAAAAAAAAAATCATGAAACGAATCTAATGTAAATAAAACCTTAGTGACTTGACTTCTCAATAAATGATCAGCTGATTTTTTTTATTTTTATTTATTTTTACTTTATGATTGAGCTTATCATGCCGTGTCGCATTTGCTGAATGTGACACATTTGTGTGATCTGCTACACTGTGTAGTGAAAGGCAGCGTTTGTGCAGACAAAACAAGAGCCTGAATCCGTATTCAGTCGGTATTTCTTCCCCTCAAGCCCTTCCACTTTTATTATGCCTTTTTAAATTATGCATAGGATGAGCTTGCCACTTCTGGCCTGAAACAGAATTGCTGAATAATGGTGACAATTGCTGACGTTCCCCCACGGCGTATCATGATGTTTCTAGCTCGAATTTAAGCAGATAAAGTTGAAGGAATGCATTGGTTAAACTATTAGTCAGGGGCAGAGACTGACAACACTTGCTTGTGACACAAGGATGGATGTGCAGCATACTGTTTAAATATTAACTGTGAACTCAGCCTGTCTCCTGACTAATTTCCTCTGCATCGGTTACTGAATGCAGTTCTTAAATGCTCTCGTGCTAATCCTGAGCTCAGTGATCAGGTAACACTGAAAGGAAGGGACCTCCCAAGACCCTAATGATAATCTATACTAATCATTACTGTAGACTGAGGAAAGCTGTACAACATAATACATGTGAAACTGCTTATATGATGATTTGCTTTTACAGCCAGCTGTGATTCAGGAATGATATTTAATGTGGATAATAAGACTAAGCACATATCTCTTGTTTCTAAAGCATCACTGCTATGACCATAAGGTCAACTGAATAAATGACATTTTAGATAGTTACATGCAAATTGGTAAGTGAGCTTCCATTGTCTTTCATCTTATTGTATACAATAATGATGTCCTTTAAAACATATTTATTTTTCAGAAATTCATATTCCAGCAACAATAATAAACATCTTACCCTAAATGATGTCCATGTATACTAGTACTTGCACCAGTTCTGGAATCATTTCTGATCTAATGTCATCTTTTTGTTGCAGTGACACGGATTGATTGCAAAATATTAACCATTTTTTGTAAACTTGTTTGCATAATTACACAAATGGGAAAAAAATGGAATTGAATTGTAAGTAATTGGAAGAAAGCTTCATTGTAAGGAGTTAGGAAAAAACACATGTGCCTCTTACGGAAGAACTATGTTCATATACAAAAAAAAGATGTTTCTTTAAAAAAAAATGTTTTAGTACCTACAGTGTATTAGAGCTTCCCTATGAAACAATTCCAGAACAATGTTTCCCTGATTTCCACCAATGCTAATAGGTCAGTGGAAACTAAATATCTGCTGGTTTCATCAGCCAAGCCATATGTTGACTATGCCCTAATATTAGAGACAGTAATGTAGCCCAGATGTAGGGTAGGTCATGATTTGATTTGCGAGGTTCCCCTGGATGATATTTGTAAGCATTGGATTGTTCTTTCACTGTGACAAGGCAGAGCAGAAGGGATTATTTTGTTATTCAGTAAGACGTAGGGTTTAATATCTGTGGAAGCCACCCAGAGATCATTCTTATGAACCGTGCTCCCACTGGCCTCATGAAAAACAAGCCAGATATCTCTGGATTAAAATGTTGATTGTGTGGATAACGTGTGCGCGCACAGACACACACACACATGCACACTTTACTCGTTAACTATCAGTGGAATGGAGAACAACAACAAATGAAATCAGAAAACATGTTTATGCTGACTCATTCTTCATGCCAGTAACTTTATTTTATTTCATATTAATTATGTTGTGTGATAGGTTGGCACCCCATCAAGGGTGTCCCCCACCTTGTGCCCCGAGTCCCTGGGATAGGCTCCAGTCTCCTCGTGACCCTGTGTAGGATAAGCGGAAAATGTATGGATATAATTTTATTATTTGTTTGTTTGTGTGTGTGTGTGTGTGTGTGTGTGTGTGTGTGTGTGTGTGTGTGCTAATATTAGTTTGCTAGAAGGTGATTTATATATTGGAAAGTCTATACAGGATTTTACAGAGTTTTTTTTTGTGATTGCTGTGACCTTTGGAAAAAGGTTTTTGTGGAGTTTGCTTCATTTTGCATTCATTTCTGCCATTGCGAAATCCCAGAGGAATTGTATTGTTTCAAAGGCCAATATGGTGATGTCAATAAATAAACACTACACTGTTCAGCATTGCAATATTGCAGACATAAAGACCATATGCGGTTTATTTCCTCTCTGTCTGTCTCTCCAAATTTCACCCAGCTTTAGTTTTCAAACATAGAATTGAAGTTGACCTTTTTAAAAAAATGTATTGGCATGTCAGTTAAATCATGATAAATTTCTGAATAGTTATATGAATTCATTTGGCAGTTGTGCTTCCAAATGGGACACAATCCAAGCATACAGATGAGCAGTGTACTCAGGGGTCCAACAGTGACTCAGTGGGGTCTGAACTTCTTCTGATTACTAGCTCAGAACTGCTTAACCCCCACTGCCCCTGTGATGAATAAAGATCCATAGAGAGGGGTGTGTATTAGACTAGAGTGAGGACAAGATCTTTGTTCCATTGAGTTGTTTGTTTCAGAATATTATTTTAACCTCCTCATCATCTAGTTAAAGGATATATAATTAGTTCAATGGTAATACATTCATCAAGTTGCTGCAAGATCAACCGTAATCCTCTGTTCAAATTCAGTCAGTTTGGAATGGCCTGGGGAAAAAAGACCCCAAATATTATTTATAAGAAAATATGTTTTTAAGTCGCAGGGTGTTCATGCTACTCTCTGAAATGAAATTGAAATGTAACCATTTTTCCCCCCTTTTTTTCAGGTAGACAGGGCAGAAGTGTCATATTGGCTAAAATACTTAGTACTATAATACTTGATGGTCCAGTGCAGTAAATAGACTTTTCCAGGATGATGGGGGTTGTATAAATATGTCTGATGTTTTTTAAATGGAGGAGGTGGCATTTAAAAATGTATCTTATTGACCGGCAATGAATAGAACTAGAAATCCCATAATACTTGTAAAACCACGTGTTGAAACCTTAAGTTTGAAAAACCGAAACGCATCACTGGCTTCACTGTAGTCATTTCAACGTACTGCAAATAATCAAGGGCACACTGTGTCACTGATCCAAATCACCACTTAGAGAGCACTCTGATTGGTTTTTGGATTGTCTCCACAAGCCAGATGAAGAACTGTCTGTGAATGCTGGGGGGGAGTACACCCTCCTTCACTTCTATTATTTTATTTATCAGGACCTAAATAACAATTGTGCAGTCTTCAATAACTTCTATAAACAAATAAATAAGCAAATGTTGCTGCTCGTCAATTTGAAGGCCATCTCCAACAGTTTGTACACTTTTAGTTCAGTCAGTTGTGGAATGAGAAGAGTTTTGCATTAATGAATACACAACACGTTTAATGTTTAGAGTTACGTTTAATGTTGTGGAACATCAACAAAAGAAGTCATTTCATTTCATCACTTACATTAGAAACAGTCATTATCTGACTCTTTTTATAAACAAAAAATAATTATCACGAAGTTAATAAGACAAAAAACGTGACTTTGTCACTGAGAAACCAAAAAAAAAAAGTTTTAGAAATCTTACTGACCTTCACAAAGCACCGACACTGGAGACTTCTTCCATAAATGTTAAACAAATGTCTCATTATTTTATAGTTGTCTTTTCATGTGTCTTGAAGGATGTGATGGCCTTCCAGACTGGTAGCTGTCATATGATAGATCAGCCAAGACTTATTTAGGGAGACATTTGGTGGTGGTGGTGGGGGGGAAACCCCTCATCATTTAAACAATTATATGGCTTTGTTATAACAACAAAATACTTATAGACACCAGACTGCATTTTCTTCCTAGCTTAATGGAGCTAACAGAGCATGCTTGTCTGCATGTCACAAAATATGAGAGCATTTGGAAAAATATTTTGCTCTTTTTGGTCTAAACAGACCACACACATCCCAGAACCCATGTAACAGTGTTCCTACCATGGTGCTAGTATTGCGCTACAGAGTATCTTGAAGAAAGTGTTTTGGAAAGGCAGAGTTAAATCCACTTGAAAATCGGTGGTTGCAAAACAAGACTTGTCCACCAGTATTCTCCTTCTAATTTGGGCGAGAAGGAGAAACTTTTCATTGAGGAACGGAAGAAATTTCCACCAAAGATAAAAAATGTCCAAAGCTCAGACATATCGGAGACGACTCAAAGCTATAATCCCTGCAAATGGACAATACATTACGTATCCACTGTGGAGGGTGAAAACTCCTCAATTCATCAGTGTTTTGTGTTCAGCTGATTCAAAAACTAAAATAATTCTGAGAACTACGAAATACTTTATTAATTTTTTTTTGTGGAGACAGACAGAGAGAGAGGGAGAGAGAGAGACTCGGGAGGAAGGTGGAATTTCAGCAGAGCTCCGGGCTCACTTTTATTCACTTGAATTCAGTCACCACAAACAAAAATAATCTCAAGTCAAAAAGGAGTTCAAGGTTCAATCTATGCGGTACAAGCTCTGCCAGCTATATCTGTCTGTCACTGGCTCACAGCACTCACTGGAAGCACAACGAAATATATACACATAGTCTGACACAGGTGAGAATCACTCATTACCTGCTGGTTCAACCCTTAAATTCAATTTGGTGTTGCACTACATCAGAAAGAGAAATGTGAGAGAGGGGTGAATATTTTCCGGAGGCACTGTACTCCAGAGTTTCATTCCAATCCACACTTTAGTTAACTTAAAGGTATCTGAGGTCTTTAAGGACATCTTGGAATAAGTATCATGTGCATTGTTTGTCTTGTGCATGGGGAGAAGGTTAAAAAGCACTTGTGGTATGTATTCAGTACAGTTTAACTACATACTGAATCTGAAGTGGATTCCTATTCCCTATAGATTCAGTATATGTAGCTTGAAACAATGGACTTTACGAACATGATCTTGCACTATAGTATATCAAATAGGGAGTTTTTTCATACCAACCAACTTGATGTCTGTCCTCGGCACACCTCTCCTAAACACAGTTTTTCGCAAGCTGATACACTAGCATACTATCTGGTGCTAATAACACGCATGCTCTTGCGGCACTGATTACTTTTATGGGAAATTCGTATCTGGAACGTGAAGAATTCAGGATTTCGAAACCCGTTTGAGCTGCAGAGAGTTGTCACTCCTTTTAACCGCAGAATGTGAAATACAGGGCATGGTGAGTCATGTTAGCGGGTTTGCCAGTTCAGGATAGGGTTTATGTGCCACACTGAACTTGGGGAAAAGAAAGACTTAGAATGTGACTTTCTTTTCCAGTGTCTGGATTGTTTGGGCTAGTTTCAGGTCTTTTTATACAGTTTTGAGATGTAGTCAAGGAGGAAAGTTTGCTAAGACCAGACAAGCCTGAACCTACGTGCAAGTTAACTCTCGTATCCAGAGGCTAATGCTTAATTAGGCCTGTTTAATTGCGTTACATTCACGTACAGCTTTTATTCTGTTGTATGATGCTGGATTACACCAGGTCTTCAGTATTATCTGCAAATTGCCTGCCTGGCTGCAGGCTTTTATTCCAGCCTAAACGGAGGCACACTTGATAGTTCATTGGAGCCCAAGATGAACTGATTAAACAAGTCGAAATGGTGTAACTCCTGCTTGGATGGAATGAAAGTCTGCAGCTACACACTTATTGCAGATAAGATTAAAGACCCAAGGATTATGCAAAATGCTGCCATTAAAAAGTTTCAATTATTATACTTTTTTTATTTTATTTTTTTTAATTTTTATTTTTTTAATCAATCATCACTCAATTCATGTTTTAATCAATTAAAAATGGAAACCTCTGATACATATTCACGTAATGTTGTTGTTGTTGTTAATGAGTCTTTACTGGTCACATATAAATGACTGCAATGTGAAATTCTTTTCTCTTCGCATACCCCAGCATGTTTGGAAGTTGGGGTCAGAGCGCAGGGTCAGCCAGGATACAGCTCCCCTGGAGCAGAGAGGGTTAAGGGCCTTGTTCAAGGGCCCAACAGTGGCAGCTATGCAGTGTTGGGGCTTGAACACTGAACCATCTGATCAGTAACCCAGAGTCTTAACTGCAGGTGGTAGTGGTGATGTTTTTGCTGTATCGAAAATGTATCGTATTGAAACACCACTGTATCATATTGTATCAAATAAGTCAGGTTTAAAGGGACTTTAATCACTGCCTGAATTTGAGTCTCTAACCCAGATCCCCGTGTTTGGTAAACCATATGCTGTGTTTGCATAGTCTGTATCATGTTTACTGAGGGCAGTTGCGTGTAGCAGATCATATCTCTGTGTGTCCAGATGGCAGCAAACCAGCTGGCGCTTTATGAAGCCTATTGAAGTAGCCTAATGACATTAGAGCCACCAGACATGCATGCATTATAAATTATGGGCTTTGTAGTCCCACAGGACTCATTAGGCTGAGAAGATTGTGATGGGTTTCTGGAAGAGCAGACTCGCTCAGATCTTTATCAGATTTCCTACTTCAGATGCTGCCATTAAACGGGCTCGCCGATCACATGGCATTTCTTTTTTTTTTCTTTCTACAGTCACTATACTCTACATTTTCACTGATAAATTGTAAAGGTCTTACAGTTTCTAACTACATGTGGGAGAAAAGGTGTGATAGTTACCCCATTGCAGAATGGGCAAAATCTTCTTCCCCTCAGATGTGTTGTGATTAGTAGTAATGTGTTCTCTACTTCTTTCAGAACAAGCACAATCAAGTGCCCTATTGATCCACACTCACCCACCAGGGCACTCATCAATAACGTGTGCATTTTGCAGAGCCTAATCACTGAGCAGTTAAGTTGAATAGTTTGGTGAATGAATCACTCTGGGAAATAAGCAGTGCCGCAGTAACCAGGAAGTTAAAAGATCAGCCGGTGGCAGAATTTTAATGAGAGCGATGATTGATTTGCAGTATTTTAGGACTGGATACATGTCTACGATTCAGTACCTCGTTAATAAAGTTTTCACAAGTGCAGTTTGCACATTTGCTCAGTTCAGTGTGTGTGTAATAATCTCGTATGTTGTAATTATTTAAGAGGACGATTCAGTACTCCCTTTAGAATTGTACTCTCATTCACGTCATATTCTTTGACATCTAGGAAAACAGTTGGGAAATCATAGAAACAGATTACTTGAGTTCCCTGGAAATACAGCATCGTGACCTGTAGTTACTTAAACAAAACTTGTTGCTTAAATTGGAAAGCCAAATATGCGAACTGAAACCATGTAAATACACAACTATGCACGATTAACAGCTGACCCTTGGGTTTTATATTCATTGCTGAATATGTTTAAGTTTTCATTTATACACAAGGCTGACTGTTCAGTGTTCAGCGTTGCTAGGTCTGCATAACAAAAGCTGTCCAATGTGCAATCAAACCAACCTAATACTAAAACTCAAAATACAGTGCCATCCAAACCGTATACACAATTGAACATCATAATGCTGAGTCTTTATTGATCACCTCTACATATGCAATGTGAAATTCTTTTCTCTTCGCATACCCCAGCATGTTAGGAAGTTGGGGTCAGAACGCAGGGTCAGCCAGGATACAGCGCCCCTGGAGCAGAGAGGGTTAAGGGCCTTGCTAAAGGGCCCAACGATGGCAGCTTGGCAGTGCCAGAGTTTGAACCCGACCTTCTGATCAGTAACCCAGAGCCTTAACCGCCA
>JAOUWY010000001.1:39532074-39543522 GCA_025728095.1 Prietella phreatophila | reverse complement strand
GCTCAAGAAAGCACATATACATGCCCGTCTGAAGTTTGCCAATGAACATCTGAATGATTCAGAGGACAACTGGGTGACGGTGTTGTGGTCAGATAAGACCAAAATGGAGCTTTTTGGTATCAACTCAACTTGCCGAGGAGGAATGCTGCCTATGACCCCAAGAAGACCATCCCCACCGTCAAACATGGAGGTGGAAACATTACGCTTTGGGGGTGTTTTTCATCTAAGGGGACAGGACAACTTCACTGCATCAAAGGGACGATGAAATCTTGGGTGAGAACCTCCTTCCTTCAGCCAGGGCATTGAAAATGAAAAGTCATTACTAAGTCATTACCAAGTACTAAGTCATGTTTTGCAAATCAATTCATAACATTTTTGACATACGTTTTTCTGATTTTTTCTTGTTGTTATTCTGTCTCTCACTGTTCAAATAAACCTACCATTAAAATTATAGACTGACCATTTATTTGTTAGTGGGCAAACGTACAAAATCAGCAGGGGATCAAATACCCCACTGTATTTACTGCACATAAGTAAAACATTGTTTTGTTTTGTTTTTTAACTCCACCATAGCCAGGCCCAAGACTGCATTTAGAAAGGAGGGTTGCAACCAAGCAAAAGAAGTTTGCAACCAAGCAACACCAAGACTGGACATAACAACACTGGTTCTGAAGAGATTATGGGACTTGGTGACATGAACGAGAATGGTGAGAAACCTGAAGTCCTACAGTTGCGGTCGGACGTTTACATACACTCATCATAGACATGAATGTCATGGCAATATTGGGCTTTATCTTTGAAATTTCCTTTTTCTGGGGAAGAGTGATTGTACATCATACATCTTTAATAAAATTTTTTTAAAAATTTGGTTCACAAGTTTTAATTAATTTGGGGTTTTCTGTAATTAACACAGGACCAAATCATACATATGCATTTACATTTATTCATTTAGCAGATACTTTTATCCAATGCGACTTACAGATGAGGAAATATAAGCAAAGCAATACATCAAGTGGAGAACAATAGAAGTAGTGCATACTTGCAATACAAGATCTTTAATTGAGTTCTAGAAAAGCAAAGTGCACAGAGTAGATGTGTAAGTGCCAGAGTAGGATTTGATTTTGTTTTTGTTTGGGATAATGTGGGGTTGGCGTTTTAGGGGTTAGTTAGGTGTTCACGGAAGAGGTGGGTCTTTAGCTGTTTTTTGAAGATAGTCACAGATTCTGCTGTCCGGATTGAGGTTGGAAGTTCATTCCACCACTGAGGTACATATAGGGTCAACAATATACATACAAACACTTAGATTATTAATTCAATGGTTCCAAAATGTCCTTTAATTTGCCAAGACCAAGGCCTCTTAATTTCCTGTGAGTGGCAGGTTTTTTTGACAGCACTCATTGGATTGACCAACACACAATACTACAGGAGATCCAAGGAGCACAGTGCAGATCTGAAAAAGAGGACGGTGGATTTACGCAAGTCAGAAATGTCACTTGGAGCCATTTCTAAACAACTGCAGATTCAAAGATCATCAGTTCAAACAACTGTACGTACATACACGTTATTGGGACGTGTAGCCACTTTGCCAAGGTCTGGATGAAAACCCAAACTGTCACCCTCAGCTGACAGAAAATTGGTTCGGATGGTCAGGAAAAACCCAGGAATCACCAAAGCATAGGCCTGCCATGAACTGTAAACTGCTGGAACATCAGTGTCATCATCTTCAATTAAGCGAGTTTTACATCGCCATGGACTGAAATGCTGCAGTCCAAAAAAGAAGCACCTTCTCCAAAATCGACGCCTTCAAACTGGTCTAAAGTTTGCAGCTGACCATATGAACAAAGAAAATGCCTTCTGGAGGAAAGTTTTATGGTCAGATTAGACAAACATTGAGTTGTTTGGACACACAACATTATTAAATGTATTATAGGTTTAAATAGCCTAAATAAATAAAGTTGGATGCAGAACAGTATTTGATATTGACAACCTCTGTTGCTCCTCAGGTGTGGAAGTGACATCAAAATGCTTGGATCCATTTTTGCTCAATTTAATTCCAAATAACTGTACTGCATTATTGTCATCCATGCTAAAAAATGTGATCAAACCTACCTCTTGCTTTCAGTTATGGTGTTTTGAAATTATACTACAGGCAAATCATCATTTATAATGTAATAATCAGGCTGAGAAAGATGAAAGGCAGAGCTGCATATCATTACTGTAATATCAGCTCTCATTCCAATCCCCCTCATCTCAGAAGAAAAAAAAAATAAAAATCAGCCTGTATTAGACAAATAGCTCTGAGCCACAGAGACATTTTCCCCTTTAAATGGCTGCAGCATGACACAGCAGCTAGCAGAAATGTGCTCTTGTTATCCCAGACTGCTCCAGGAACGAAAATAAAGAGAGAAAGATATTGTCCACTAATATGTTTTGTTGCTTAATATGTCCATATGTTTGCCTCATATCAAATCATCCTGTGTGCAAGTATATTATAGACTGATTGTGCCTCACCAAAACCATTTTGTTAATGATTTATTTCATAAACTACAGAAAATACTTATAAATATCCTTCTTTCATCTTTTGGTCTTAAATGAATGTCTTAATGAACAGAAAATCATTGTCAAAATGTGCAATATGGCGATTAAACAAAACATAGCCATATACATGACATATGGCGTTATACTTCATTTTATCTGAGGTTTTTTTTTTTTACTGCATGCATCTTGTCAGGCTTTTATTAATGACTGGAATCAAACTGTGATTTATGTGCATCATATGTGCACACCCCAGTGGGTAATAAATGGACGGTCGGATAGACACATGGCAAAATGCCTGGTGGTTAGATCCAAAGCCAAATTTCTGCACAGAATCTCTAATGTGTTTTCTGTTATTTCATAGGATACAAGTCTAAAACTACCTTATAGAAAAGCCCTATAAATATCTAGGTCATACAGTCCGTTCCAAAAATATTGGAACAGCAGGGCCAAGTCTATTCTATATTTTTTGCTATACACTGAAGACATTTGGGTTTGAGGTGAACATGAGATTTACAGCTTTCATTTCCTGATCTACATGTGTTAAATAACTGAGAACATGGCACCTTTGGTGGCAGAACACCCAATTTTTAGGTGAGCAAAGTATTGGAACAGACGGTCTTCGAGTAAATAAAACCTAAAATTTGGTTGCATATCCCTTGCTTGCAAAAACCGCATCAAGCTGGTGACCCACTGACATCACCAAACTGTTGCATTCTTCATTTGTGATGCTTTTCCAGGCTTGTACCACGTCTTCTTTCAGTTGTGGTTTGTTTTGAGGGGTTTCTCCCTTCAGTCTCCTCTTCAGCAGGTGAAACACATGCTCAATTGGGTTAAGGTCTGGTGGCCAGACTAAAACCTTCCATTTTTTCCCCCTGATGAAGTCCTTTGTCGAGTTGTCCATGTGTTTTGGGTCATTGTCTTGCTGCATGGTAAAAGTTCCTCCAAATTAGATTGGAAGCATTTCTATCTAAAGTGGCAGACAGAATGTTTTGATGTCTGAATTTCTTCTGCAGCTACCATCATGAGTTACATCATCAATAAAGATTAGTGAGCCCATTCCAGAAGCGATGCAAACGCAAGCCATGACACTATCTCCACAGTGCTTGACCAATGAGCTTGTATGTTTTGGATCATGAACAAATCCTTTGTAACTATAAATGTATACTCACTGGACATATGCAATTATTCAATCAACCAATCATGTGGCAGTAGCACAATGTATAAAATAATGCAGATACGGGCCATCAACTGATCTTTTTCCAATCATCAACTATCCAATTTCAGTGGACCTCTGCTCACAGTATCAAACACTTGTTTTCAGCTGACAGGTGTGGAAACTGATGTGGGTTGCAACCCATCCACCTCAAGGTCTGACATACTGTGCATTCTGAGATGATTTTCTACTCGCCATGGTTGTAAAAAGTAGTTATCCGAGTTCCCATAGTTTCCTGTCAGCTGAAAAAACAATCTGGTCATTCACCTCTGACCTTTCTCATCAAGAATGTCTGTAGAATTACTGCTCACTGGATGTCTTTTGTTTTTCACACCATTCTGTGTACACTCTAGAGGCTATGCGAAAATCCAGATCATCAACAGTTTTTAAAATACCCAGATCAGCCCATCTAGCACCAACAACCATGCCACAGTCAAAGTCAATGAGATCACATTTTCTCTCAGTTTGATGTGACATTAACTGAAGCTCTTGATCTTTGTCTGTATAATTTTATGCATTGCACTTATTCCGCATAAGTGGACGTTTATACAATGACATGAATGAGCAGTAGGGATGTGACGGTGAGGAAATGTTCCTAATTCAGGGGCGACAATTGCTTGAATGGTGGGTTCATTATTATTATTAATGAAAAACACAACAACTACAAAACAGTACAATGACAAACTCGCTTATATTAAACACAGAACATTTGAAACCAAATCTTCCACCGTCTTGTCACTCAGCTCGCCTCACTCTCACTTGTGCTAAATGAAATCTGACTCCTGCTGATCTGTGCTGCTCTGACTCATTCGGCTCATGCTGAATTGAGCAGGCGCGTTCAGTTTTTAATTGTAGCGTCCATTCTCTAACTGAACTAAATAATTTTTATTACTATAAAAAGGCAAAAATGACAGTAGGGGCGGTGGGCATGTGATGTATTCGGTGTGCGGTCCCAACACCAGGAACACAGTCTATCGCAGCAAGACTAATGAGCAGGTATACAGGTGTTCGTATTAAAGCGTGAAATACTGCGATTAGCACAACTTTTGTAAGATAAATTCAGTTTGAACTGGAGATACCGCTGCTCTCTTCTACTCTTTATACTTTCATTGACAACATTTTCATGTTTAATGGTAGGGTTTAGTGATAATGTTTAAGTTTTTAAACATGATTTATATACAGTCCATAGTTATATATATAGGGGAAAATGTCATTTAAGACCTAATTTGCAGAATATTTATAACAAATAATACTTTATGAATGTATGAAATGTATGTACTTTCTACAGCTATGTTACACAGTATGTTTAAAAAAAACACAAAAGGTTTTGCAACATAGTCTGCAGTCTACAGTGTAGTCGCTGGTGGATGGATTTTTAAAAGAAAGTTGTTCTCTAGAATTTTTTGCTGATATTTCCCTATATCAGCATGTCTCTGTGTACGTTAGCTCAACTGTGGACAGCAAAAACTAGCCTCTGATTAACAGGCACACAAAGATCATCCAGTGTGTGAGATATGTTTTCAAAGACAGACTCAATTGGGCAGACGACATCAAAATGAGAACATAAAATTCTTAAATCTAAGACCATATAAATTAAAATTTAAGACCAACTGACCGGTGTGAAAAATGTTATTCCTATCAACTGAAGACCTTTGTGTTGTGCTATTGTGTATTACAATATTGATGTATTGCACAGGTGTAATGTTGTTATTTTTTTATCATACTGGTCCACCAATTGTTGTTGTTGTACCTCATCTCTGGTGGGTGGTCTAAAACAGGCTTGATATCGGCTCAGCTCCACGTTTAGCCGATGTACTGTCATCTTCAATCCATCATTCTCATCCACCAGCTCCTGTGCCTGCTGCCTCAAACTCAACAATTCAGAGCTCTTGCCTAAATAGACATGCACAGAAAATATAATAATCATATTCCCAGAAACACATGGGTGCTGTTTTTGGTTACAAATGCATTTTTTTTTACTTTCATGCAGAGCAACATTAAACCACCATTATACACTCATTAGGAACATCTGTACACATCATACAGAAGACAGACTTTAATTCACAATATCAGAATTCCAGTGGGTCAGATGTTTTCATGCACCATGTTCAGTGTCTCTTTAAACAGTTGGAAAAAAAATCCAGAAATTGAAGTAATGACTGTTACAAGCGTCTGACTGGTCAATTAGCCAGTGCTTTTGTTTGCCTGAATATTCAAACAATTCAGCAAATATCTGAAAAAAAAATTGTGGACCTGCACAAGTTTGCTTCCTGCTTAGGAGCAACTTCCAAACAATTAATGGTACAACAAACATCTATAAAAACAACTGTATGCAAATATTGACATTTTGGGACCATACAGACACTGCATCATTCAGGAAAAAGGCACAAATGATCTCCCAGCGATGAGCGAACCTTGGTCTAAAAGGTTCAACTGAACCCCCAGACAACAACAAAGGAACTGGTGAAAGAATTGGAAACATTATGTATCGAAGTATGTACAGCCACCATTAAGGAAGTTCTATATCTCATATTATATTAAGACATCAGTCAGAAAGGTTCAGCAGGAATATGATGCTAATCATACCTCCAAAGTTGACAAAATGACTTAAAGACAACAAAGTGGTAATATTGGAGTGGCAATGACAAATCCCTGATCTGAATCCCACTGAAAATGTGCGGACTGAACTGAACAAGTAGGCCCACAAACCTGACTGAGTTACACCAGTTCTGTCAGGAGAAAAGGGCAAAAATCCCAGCAGTATTGTGAGAAGTATGTGAAACGCTACCCCAAGCATTTGATTCAAGTTCAAAGAATTTAAAAGCCAACACAGCTATCTAATACTAACAAAGTGTATGGAAACCTATGACTCACTGAAAATCTGATACAGCTAATAAAAGATGAAATAAAGAATGTAAACTTTTGGCTTCAACTGTATGACCATGTGCCTGTATAGTGCCCACCTATGGAGTGCCTTTTTTCTCGGGGCGAGTGTGATTGTTGCTGGTGGAGCTGCTGAATTTGCTGGTTCTGTTCTGAGCACGTCCTCTCCAGCGCCTCCTTCTGTGCAGTCAGAGTGTGATTTTGTTCTCTAAGCTCTCGCAGCTCCTTCACCAGCTCCTGCTGAAACTCCACAGCACAGTGATTTGCCTCATTCACTTCTGCACAACACAAAGCAACACAACACAGCATGGATGTGAGCAGTTAATTTCATGAAGGCCACTTTCAAAACCAAAAAACCCATTAGGGGGAAAACCAGAAAACAATTTCAGGTCAGCGCTTAACACGAATGAACAGGAGAGACACTGCCAGATTTTCTTGCTTTTTTTGAGCATTTAGAGCATGAATTAAAGCTAAAACCTCAGATTTTCTTTGGTTCCCTGCAGACATAATGATCCAGAAAGAAAAGTATTGTGGCTTCAGGCCATTCAGAGAGAGGACAAAAACAGAAAGCTGCAGCACAGAGCAAAACACAAGATTATTATACAGTGAAGCAAAATCACAATCAGTACAATTTCAGCTCAACAAGCCATGCAAAACAAATGGACAAAAACACAGCTATAAGTCATAGCGAGAAAACAGATAGATGAAGTGAACAGAAAGTAGATGACATGATTTCTGTGAAATACAACAGTTTACCTAGCACATCTTACAACATTCACACTTCAATAGCCTCTGGTTTGGACTACTGCAGTATGTTGGAGACCATTAAATAAATCAACAGATCACCAGCATCCTTAACAGATGTTAGAACACATTACCTTGGTCTAATACAAGCTATAACACTGGCTACCTATTAAGCACAACATTGACTACAAAGACCAGCTAATCATATTTAAAATTTTAAATGATCTTGGTGCTCTCCTGAAACAGTATAGCCCATCCTGAGCATTTTGTTCGCCTGAGGTAGACCTAACATTATTCCTAAGGATCAGTCACATACCAGAAGGTGGAAAATGCTTTTCTTTTTCCTAAACCATCGCCCCTAAACCATGCATTCCAGAGAACATTAGATATGCTAGCTGAATAACTGTATTTATATTCAGATTAAATCATACTTGTTTAAACTGGCCTATTCTAAGTACAGGGTCTTACCTGTACAATATCTTGTTTTTATTATATGTAGTTGTTGTTGTTGTTGTTTTTTTTTTAAATAAATTATATGTAGTCTTTTTTATTTATTACACTGCTTTTTCATATATAGCTTGTTTTGGTCATATCTTGCTCATGCAAAGTACTTTGAGATTTTGAAGTCAATATGAAAAGTGCTATATAAATAAAGAGTATTATCATTATTTTTATTATTATTTTCATAGTTTTCATGAAAAGATAACTGAATGCTTTCTAACTTTCCTAAAACTAAACAATGAACATGTTTGTGTGTATGTGTATGCTTGTGTGTGTTGCAGAGTACAAATCTTTCTTTACAGGTCATTCTGTTTATGCCCCATAGTAATTTTTCATACAGTTTCTGATTCATTAAAAACAAATGAGTGATATTTGTGTTAATGGTAAATGAGACACTGGTAAATCCAAAGCGCTTTACACTGTCTCATTCACACAAACACACCAATGGTAGCAGAGCTGCCATACAAGGCGCTAGCTTGCCATCGGGAGCAACTTGGGGTTCAGTGTCTTGTCTACGTGGACACCCGGGCCAGGAATCGAACCTTCCAACCCTATGATTAGTGGACAACCCGCTCTACCACCTGCGCCACAGCCGCCCCTAGTTGTGTTGTGTTCAAAATTTGTTACATAAAGATTATATCAGACAAACATCACATATAACCTACTGTTTATAATTAGTTAACTAGACAACTATGCTAGTGAATTTCTTCCTTCGATCTTCAATATAAAATAATTTTTTTTTTTTTTTTTTTAAAGCCTAGTTTTGGTTTGATCTGTGTATTCCTATGACTACTAGTCTTTGTGTTAAAGTGAATGTGAGTACAATAAGTGACAACAGCATGTCAGAAGAGCCACTGTGCATCAAAGAATCTTATTCCAGACCTGGGCTGGCATCTTTTTAGATGTTTTCTAGCAAAGTCTAATCTGGCCTTTCGGAACTTGTGCATTACCAGTGGTTTGCACCTTGAGGTAAACCTATATTCGTTTGCACCTTGAGGTATTTATATTTGTGACGGTATCTCTTGATTGGAGACTTTGACAATGATATGTCTACCTCCTCAAGAGTGTTCTTGACTACTCTAGATGTTATGAAAGGGTTTTTCTTCACCAAGAAAAGAATTCTGCGATCACCCACTTTAGATGTCTTCGATGGTCTTCCAGGCCTTTTGGTGTTGCTGAGCTTTTGGTACATTCTTAAATGTAGTGTTTCGTACATAATTAAATGTAGCTTTTCGTACATTCTTAAAAAGAAGTAATGCACTGGGCATTGTCCACTCCTAAAGTTTCTACTATCAAACTGATAAATCTGTTTTGCTTTTTCAGCCTAATGATGGCCTTCTTTACTTCCATCGACACCTCTTTGGACCACATACTGAGAGTCTCCATGAACAGCTATTAAATGCACATTCAACAATTGGAATCAATCCAGTCCTTTCATCTCATTAATTTGTCATGAAATAACAAGGAAACATGTCACACCTGGCCATGAAACTGCTCAATTGTCCAGTGATTTCTGAGCCTGTGAAAATGGAGGGACTATATAAGTATTTGCCCCCATCCTAATTATAACACAAAATAAAGACAACCTGACTAAACACACAATATAGTTTTATTGTATTTTATTTTTATTGAAGCAAAAAAAAAAAATCTGTTTTTTTAACCTATGCTTTGGATCATTGTCTTACAGACTGAAGACCGGACATTCTCCTTTAGGATTTTCTGGTAGAGAGCAGAATTCATGTTCCCCTCAATTACTGCAAGCTGCCCTGAAGCCGCAAAGCATCCCCACACCATCACACTTCCACCACTATGCTTGACCGTAGGTCTGATGTTCTTTTTGTGGAATTCTGTGTTTGGTTTACGCAAGATGTAACAGGACCCCCTATCTTCCAAACAGTTCCACTTTCGACTCATTAGTCCACAAAACATTCTCCCAAAAGGTTTGAGGTTTGAGTGTGTTTTGGCAAAATTCAGACAAGCCTTAATGTTCTTCTGGGTTTGCAGTGGTTTTCACCTTGCCACCCTTCCATGAATGCCATTTTTGCCCAGTCTGATAGTGGAGTCATGAACAGTGACCTTTATTGATGCAAGAGAGTCCTGTAGATCCTTTGATGTTATCCTTGGCTTTTTTGTGACTGGCTGGATGAGTAGTTGCTATGCTCTTGGAGGAATTTTGGAAAGTTGGCCTCTACTTCATTACTGTGCCAAGTTTTCGCATTTGGAAATAACAGCTCTCACTGTGGTTCTTTGGAGTTTTGACATACGTCTGTATCCGATTAAATCAATATGTTTTGCAACAATAAGGTTGCGAAGGTAGTGGGAGAGCTCTTTGCTTTCACCCATCATGAGATGAAAAGTCTTTTTATAGACCATCAATTTACTAACCCAGCTGAGATTAATTTGCACAGATAGGGGGTATAATTACTTACGGATTTCAGCTGGTTCCTTGCCTTACCTTGCCTTGGAAAACTGCTTTTTCTTAACAAATTCAATACTTTTTTCCTGAGTCATTCCACTTTATTACACATGACTTTATTTATGGACTTGAATGTTGTGTTGAATTTTTTATATTTCCGGATTTCTTGAGTTACTACTGATGTCTGGTGAAAATTTCATGTGAATAGCCTAATTGGAAATATATTTACTGAAACAAATGTTGCCGCGTTCAATACTTATTTCCCAACTGTATTACAGTATATTAATGTGTGGACAACAAAGGTTTGTTAAAATCAATGTTAAAATATGTAATGTATGTAAGGTTTTACATAGTTGAATACTAAGCTCTTCCCTACTTGTGATGTCCTTAATCTACCATAAGTAAACATCAGGCCACAAAAACTAAAGCAAGTCCATTATGACAGGTTCTTCCTAAATGACAGGTAATCATGACAAGTAATTCCTAAATTACAGACACTTTGACCCTGACTCTGGCAGCGACAATAACAAAGCAGATTGGAGAGAGCTATTGGAGAGGCCTGATGACCCCTGTGCATGTTCTCACCTAATTTTTCTCTCTCACTCTCTCTTGCTGGACTCTTATTCTTCATCGAGGTCTTTCTCTTCGGTGGGCTTCTGGGCTGAGACTGAGTACACAGGTCTTCATTCGCATCTGAGAATGAAGAGAATGAGGAGTTATGGTAGTAAAGAGAGTAGCACAAATTATGACATGCATACAGACTATAACCGTGTAGTAGCTTGCCAAAACCTTTCACATGGTTAAAACTTCTACTAAATAGGCCTATATTTAGTTTTTTTCACAAAACAAACCACAAGTAATGTTACAGCTTTTAGAAATCTGGTAACCCCTGAAAGCAAAAAAAAATTAGAACATTTTAATAGCCAATATCTGATTACGAACTGAATTGGCTTAGGTCTGGCAGAGCACATATCTATCCAACAACATGACTTTTTTTTTTTTTTCATTTTTGTTCATTTTTATGTGGTTCATATTCATGCCTGTGATTCATTTACATGCAATTCATTTTCATGTCTTGTGTTATTTCATGTTCATGCATATGATACATGCAATACATTTTTATGTCATGTGTCATTTCAAGTTCATGCATATG
>JAOUWY010000001.1:39346859-39359044 GCA_025728095.1 Prietella phreatophila | reverse complement strand
ATTCTGTCTCTCACTGTTCAAATAAACCTACCATTAAAATTATAGACTGATCATTTCTTTGTTAGTGGGCAAATGTAGAAAATCAGCAGGGGATCAAATTACCCACCCACTGTATAACTACACTCTTATTACAGTCACCAGTCACTTTGTGGTCAGTGTACAATGATACCTCATTATATAAAAAAACAGTTACTAGAAAAGGGATCATCATCATTACTTTGCTCGGTTTCAGCCTATATAATTTAGTTACCTAATCAACTACTTGGCAGCAAGCGATATGATTTGGCATTCTTTATAATGAACAGTCTGCCAAGCCAGACAGCATAGTTAATTGTTAGATAATATAACAAACTTTAGAGGTTATTTCACAACACTCATACTATACGATAACATTTCCGATAACAATGGTTAATCTTCCAGTAAGAACAAGGTTTTTTTTTTAAACAAAGCACATCTTTTCTGAGAATCACCCGCAAAGCCAAAGTTCATGATCGTATGTAGAACTTGGACCAGATCCTTTATGAGGTTGAGTCAGTGGAGGGGGGCGCAAGCCAAGTGCCTTTTCTCTGTCTGACAGATGAGCCTGGGGTTTATGGGATTGCTTAAAGCAGAGATTTATTCCAGGTTTCCTGCCAGGTGGGTGCTGCGTTGTATGCGCATGTTCACTCTGGGGCTTGCACTGGGCAAGGCCCACTCAATCACTGTCTTCAAGAATATATGTATACATTTATTATGCAACATACAATAAAAAAATTTAAAAAAAGACAGAAGAAAGGAACGAAGAGGGTGAGAGAAAAGTGAGACCAGAAGCATGAGCAAGATCCACCAGATCTGTAAGGATAAAACACCATTAAAATCCTATTTTTCTGTGATTGGTCTAAATAGATCACATAAAAATCATAACCCTCCCAAAAAAAGGCCGGAAGTCTTTTCAAGTAACCATAATGCTACAAGGGTTTAGATAAAAAAGTTCTACTACAAGCTAAGAACATTTTTTAATGTGGGTTGTGGCTCCAGGAAGAACATTTTGTAATGTGGGCTGTGCTTCCACTGTACACATAAATCTCACAGCTGCGAGAGTGCACATTTAGATAGAATTTAAAACCGCATTTCAAACTGCACAACACACACTAACTAATATGCCTAATTAGTAATAACACCAATGATGTAGTGACATACTATTCAGTTCATGAGACACCATCACAGACCTGTAGTCTGCTGCCCATGTCGAGGAGACTCCAAATCACGGAATTGGGCCCCAGTTTGGAGGTGGGCCTTGTGGGGTCAGAGCTACCACCACCACACAGACTCAGAAACATTGTGCATCTGCGGCAGCCTGTGCTCCCCATCCAGAAAAATGGCAAAAATTCCCAGAAGAACTGTATGGAAGAGACTCTTTCTAAGACGGTGGCTGCCCCTTCTTCTGAGATCACGTCAGCCGGTAAGGTCCATCACTCCGGCAGCCATAACGCAGGTAGAACTGGGGATGAGTCTCCTAACTCTCCTTTTCTTTCATGTCAGCCTGACTTGGATGTGCTCTCTACAAGTACCTCTGAATTATTGTTTCATGACAACAATAAAACTGTGGATGGTGCGGTACAACTATCCACCTAGGATATTAACCATGGGTTCTCTGAGGAAGATACTATTAGAGTTGGATGAGCTCCAGAACTTGAGCAATTTGTTGCAGCTCTAGTTGAGTTGCCCGATGAGACTTTACAGGGCATGCTCAAGTGCTCATTTCTGACTGGGAACGATGTTGCCATACAGTGTGTTCCTGCAGCTTAGGGGAATGCTGACTGCTGCCATTTCGGTGATTCCAGTGGTGGAACAAGAGTTTGAAGCTGTACCCCACTAGACATCATCATGGGTTGATATGTTTCCCACCACTGTGTCCATGCACTGGAATTGGCATCCGTTCTTAATGGCGAATGTACCACTAGGGGCCATTCCGTCTTGCCAGGAAGTGGTCACGATCAACGCTTCCTTTGTTGGGTGGGGTGCAACATGGAATCACAGGGGTGTGTGTGGCCATTGGTCTCCAGAGCAGTCCATGGACCACATCAACCTCTTCGGAGTTATGCGCAGCTTTCTTAGCCCTGCGGTAGTCAGGCGGGCCATCATGTGCTTATCATGCCATCATGTGGCCTCTTCCCTTGGTTCCTGTATCTTGGTGAGCAATTTTTTTAAAAGGTGCAAGGCGCTTAAGGCCAGCCCGCAACCCCCATTTCCCCAGGTGCGATTTACCGCTTGTGCTTGACATTCAATGTTTGTCAATATTCGAACACCTGAAGTTTTCTAACCTTAAGAGCTTGTCCCTGAAGACTTCCTTTCTATTAGCCATTGCTTCCACTAAGCATGTTAATGAGTTACATGCATTGCTGGTTAGTGAATTATGCACGTGTTAGTTACCAGAGGATTCTGGCATGGTGCTGTGGCCAAATCTGTCTTTTCTTCCAAAGGTGCAGTTTCCTCAATTTGTAAATCAGTCCATTAATCTGGCTGCATTTCAAGGCTCGTCTGGAGCAACTGGGTCGAGCAAGCTCCTCTTGTCTCCTGTTCAGGCCCTGAAGCGTTACGTGGATGTTACCATCAGTATGAGGCAAACTGATCAACTCATTGTCTGCTATGCAGGTGCGCAGAAAGATGGCGCTGTTTCAAAGCAAAGACTTTCAAACTAGATTGTGGAAGTGGCAGGAGGGATCTCCCATAGGGAAATATCTACATCTTGGGCTGCCTTTAGGGGAGTCTCCATGGCAGAGATCAAAGCGGATGCTACCTGGGCTTCTCCGTGTATCTTCTACAAGGTCAATGTGACTGCCACGCATGCTGTGAGTTCAGTAGTTCTTAAGGAGAAATCTTCATAGTTTTTTTTTTTGGTGAGTGGAATTCCTCATGACTATGTTGGAAGACCTCAACAAGAGCTTGTCTTTTACATTACGGTAAGTAAGCCG
This sequence comes from Prietella phreatophila, assembly GCA_025728095.1. Classification (NCBI taxonomy): domain Eukaryota; kingdom Metazoa; phylum Chordata; class Actinopteri; order Siluriformes; family Ictaluridae; genus Prietella; species Prietella phreatophila. The sequence continues at coordinate 39,356,090 of JAOUWY010000001.1, read as the reverse complement.
GTTAGCTCTTACTGTGACTGCCTGACTGCAGCAGAGTCTGTGCATCATTACTTGTTCTGCCAGAAAAAAGTTTAAACTCAATCAGGCCTGAATCCATTTTTCTCTTACAGTGTATTCTCAGACTCTTCCACTCCCTCACTTGCATTTGCTTTGTTCGTTCGTTCATAGTTCCTTCATTCTCTCTCTGCCAATCACTGTGTAGCTGGACTTCTTTGTGCCTGAAGTTGGGGTATGATGACGTGCCATTTGACAGACACGCTTGACATGGCTCTGACTGTAAATGGCAATTATAGAATTGACAAGCTGCTTTACAGTATCTCAGAAACATTTTCATCCTATGTACTATAGTTTCAAATCCACTCCCCAAAGTGGCTACAGCTGAAAACATGTTTCTGTGTTGCAGTGTGGATAAGGCAAAATGGACCCCCCCCACCCCACACACCCCACACACACAAACACACACACACACACACACACACTCAACAAGGTGTACAATATGTGGTATGGAAAATGGATGGATGAGTGGAATTTCGTGTTTGACTGCTTTATCTGGAGTACAAAAAAAAAGCTGGGGTGTGTAAGAAAAAAGGATAAAATTGGTGCCAAGCTCCTTTGTTAGACACACACTGCACATGCCTAGCATACTGTTTTCTATTTGCATTTCCTTGTGTATAGGAACCTTTTGGGAAACAAACTGAAAATTTGAATAAAGAATAAAAATTATTAGTTATTGTGGAGTAGACCTCATTCTTAGCCTTTTCTTTGCAATGTCCAATGTGGCTAATCATATCTAATCTACTGATTCCTCATTGGGCTTCCATTGCTTTTCTTGTCTCTCTCCTTGTCCACCAAGGTTGACACTACAGCTGAGCACTTATAAGAAAGTATGATGTGCAAACAATAAATATATAGTAATACTTCTGCAGCTGAATGCAAAAGCAGGGACACACGATTGATGTGTGTGTGTGCTTTAAATTGAACCACATTTCTTTCTATCAGGTAATATAGTGTTCGCTGGTGTGATAGTTTTCTGGCATGCTCACTGGGTGCTTGGGAGGGCTCGCTCGCTCCCCCACTCCCCCCTCATCTCACCTCCTCCTATCTAAGCTCTGTAAATAAAATGTTAAATTAATATGTGGTACATCTAGTTAAACAAATTTCCTTTATAGATTTGCTTTTGTATACTGTTGACTCGAGGCCATGTCTGTCACTTCAGCTTTAGCTAATGTTGTTACTCAAATAGTTTATGGTAAATTTGCTGTTGTAAAAATATCTTCCATGAGTTATTTTGATGTTAAGTGATCTTGCTGTTGCTGATTCTTGTTATTGGAATTGACATATAACTGTCACTGATTTATTATTAGCATTATATCGTTACTGGTACTATCAAATGTGTTTTTTTCAGATTTAAAGGCATCAATAATAGCAAAGCACTTGCTTAAGGCTGGTACATCTTATAGCTTACAATCAATTCTGTGTAATTGTTCATTTAGCCTATGTCAGCCTATATAATATTTACTGTTTTCCTATATCTGTGACCGGTCGCACCCCTTGTGCACATAACGGGATATCTGCAAGTAAATAAATACAACTCATAATTTTAAAAAACCAACAAATAACAATGGCCTCCATCTCTCTGACTGGGGATCACTGTAGGTCAGCTTCATATAAACACTGTTGCAATAAACCATCACTTTGATCACATTTATTTAATTATTTCTTTACAGAAAAAGTTCAAGTGAACAACTAGTCCCAGGAATGATCCCTTATATTATATTTGTGGTTCATTCAATGTAGTAACTGGTGGGGAAAGACAGAACCATTATCTTCAAACCAGACTCAGGAAGTCAAAGAAAGAAATAAGACCAGTCAAAAGTTTTGAACATAATGATCCAAACAGTGAGCTCATTACGAGAGGAAATGCCTTCTGTATGCTAATGAAGCAAGAGCAGTGTGAGAGTTAAATCCTACAATCAATTTCACACTAACATGGCTCACAAGGCCACAGTGGAGCAGTGACTACAGACCGCTGAGGATGTGTCTCGCTGTAATCATGCAAATTAATAGTAATAGTAATGGAAATTTATAGTCTGGCAGAAAAGACGTCTCGAAGGTTATTTCTGTCTCACTTTCTCACACATCCTTTGAACAGCCTCCAGTTATACACTTCAATCAGAGCTGTCGTCACTGCTCGAGGGAAAACCTTTTCTTCCTTAAATGCTCTTTAAAGAACAAAAAATAAGCAATTCAATTCAATATTATTCAGACAGGTGATAGGCTAGGGATAGAACAAACAAAGAAAAATGATACTGATGATCATGTCAACATCCTACTCAATTAAAATTATGGACTCCAAATTGTACTTAAGAGAAAGTTGACTGTGTCCACACTTAAAGATGTTTGATGTGCAAATTTTCTGGTAGAGAAATTGCTGTTGCAATTGACTTGTGTCAAAACATCTCATAACGTGTCCAACACGCAGATTAATCTCACAGCCGTGACTGCCAAGTCTATACACATTCAGTGAGAATTCAAGGCTGTGTTCCAAACATCATGCTGCACATTAAGCAGTATGTGTAAATAAGGACACCAAATGGCTACTTTCTCAGTATTCAATTCCATTAAATGTCAGCAGTATAGCACTTATAACAATAGACATTATCACAAGGCAGCATTATACAAATCCTAATGAGCAAGAGTGGAAAGAGAAAATTGTACTATTTAGTACAGCAGTATTTCAGTATAGTATGTTAGGATATTAAAAAAAGGAAAATCTTTAGTGAGGAAAAAAAAAAGTGTTGGTCTACTGGAATCTCAAAAAATGTAATCCGTGGAGTGAATGAATAAGGCCTGCTCCTATGCTACGTCCACCTCCAGTAGTAAGCTAGCTCACAAACTCTAGCTAAAACTATTAGAACAAAACTATCATGTCTGGTCGCTAAAATACACAGATGGATGATACACAATTACACATACTCATGTGATCTCTCTCACATGAGTGAGATACAGCCTGAAATACAAAAATACATAGAAACATACTAAATGTAACTAGTTGTCCATTTGTCAACTATAATTTCTCTAGCTAAAACCACTTCCCAACTGGGTAATGATATGAATTCCATGAATGTGAATAAATCCCCAGCTTCCCACCAAATCAGAGAAGAAAACAAATACAAGAAAATAGCTCAATCTCAGTCCTGAATCCATTTCCTCTACTGGATTATATTAGACTCTTTCAGTCTCCCTGATTGGTTGCCAGCATTTGCCTGGTCACTGTGTAGTCAGACTTTGCTCATGCCTAAGGTAGGACGCAATGATGTTTAACATATCAGAGCAGGTGTTTGACGTACGTGTGCAAACATCTAGTCAAGCTGACTGTGCATTACTACAACAGGATTGACAGGGCAAAAAAAATATAATAAAAATAGCGCATTCCATATGAGCCTAGCCTGAACAAAACCAGGGAATGTTACGTTAACACTGCAGGATTTGCTCAATACACTGCAATAGGGGCGGTGGTGGCATGGCGGTTAAGGCTCTGGGTTACTGATCGGAGGGTCGGGGTTTCAAGCCCCAGCACTGCCAAGCTGCCACTGTTGGCCCCTTGAGCATGGCCCTTAACCCTCTCTGCTCCAGGGGCGCTGTATCATGGCTGACCCTACGCTCTGACCCCAGCTTTCTGACATGCTGGGGTATGTGAAGTATGTGATTAATAAAGACTATCATTATCATTATTTGCGCAATACTTTTAATATACCACAGCGTTTTTGAATTCTCAAATCTGATTGATTGAAGGTATTGTTTAATTTTCTATAGCAGCAGCTCGGACAGTAGTGCTGACTGCAAGGCAAAAATCACTGGTTTATATTTATGTGCTTTTAATAATACATTATCATTTTGTGCTTTGAGGTTTCTCAGTAACATGAAAAACGAGAGGGTGACGACATGACTTTTTATTGCTGATACAATATCACTGCATCACTGTATCACCAGTGTGGTGGACTCTCCATAACATAACTACATGGATAAGATGCAAGATGTGTTGATTTTTATTTATTATAAATAAATAAAATGGCAAATTTCTATGGTATCATAGGAATAAAACACTTTAAGATGTGCTCTTATTTTAAAATAAAATCAACTTCAAGTAAGGTCTCTGCAGTTTGGGCTGCGTCACACCACCCTGTCAATACTTTCTAATACCAGCAGGACAATCAGGTTTTATTCCATCACTGTGCTGTAATAAGATGGGTGTAAAAAAAAAATTATCCAACTACCAACAATGAAGTGCAGCTTAATCTCTAGATTATAGGCTATCACGCTGACGTTTTGTGTTATTTGATCCTGCAAGCCAAGTTTCCCAGATCCCTGGTATAACCAATTATCAGCCCATTCCTAGTGCACAACCCGAAGCAGAGTTATAATAATTTTGCAAGACAGATCCACGCTGAAACAATGGCGGAAGACCATCCCAACCACACACTCACTCTACGCCTCACAGTGAGAGAATAATGAACATTGTACCAGTCTGCCAAAAAATATTCCTGCTTACCGAGTCAGGCCTTACTAGGAGAAAGGTTGACAGGCAGAGACATGAAAAGATCCGTTTGAAGGCAGGATTTCTATGTGGAGATCATGACAGAGACAGGAGATGAGAATAGACCATCTACACCAAGCGACAGCACTTTCACGCACTCTGAACAGCTGAAAAGAATAATGTATTCCCAGATTTTAAAAATGTATTAAAATAGTATAAAATCCCACTTGCACTTTGCTTAGAAAAGAAATTCAACAACAGTCTACTGCATAATTAGTTATTTTAAAAAAAAAAAGAAAAAAAAGGTACATACATTAAAGACAAAATATTTGGTTTATCAATCTTTAAACATCCATCATTAGCTTTACAAAATGATGTAAAAGTGTGGGTTTTTTCCGTTATTTGGCATTTGCAAAATGAAAAAAAACAGACAGGCCACAAAAACACTTCCTCATCCTCTGCAAATATACAGAATCAGCAAAAGAACAGGGAATTAGTAACCACTGCAAAGCATTATGCTGATGCCTGTGCCCTTCATACACACATCAACAAGATTCTGAGACCAGTAGTGAAAAATGCTTTTATTATTGAATAGATCACTACTGGTCTCAGAATCTTTGACCCCATCGTACATATACAACAAGGAAGGCAAACTCACTGGATCTCATGTAGTATTAAACAGATGGCAAAGTGTCCATTCCTGCATTACTGCTGCTCAAGCACTTTACAGTAGCATTCCATGCATACAGTGCGCTATGCTTTATTCATTCCTGTAGTGTAATATGTTAGTCGTCAGACACCCAGTTGAGGTTTCTGGGTCACTGCAGCTCCAGCTACAGTTGTGATATTGTTTACTGAGCAACTGTTTAAGCTGTATAAGCATTTTGCTGCAGACTCGTAAGACTAAAACACAATATTATGATTGCTCTCTTTTAGCAAAGATGTTCATCATATTTTTTCTTACATTTATTTTTTGCAAAGGGAGATTCATATAAACAAATGCAGGTGAGAACTGTCACTGCAAAATATTCTGCCCAAATCAGACAATCCCCTCTGAAAGCATTGGAACAGCCAGGAAACTTCTAATGTTCTTGTTATACATGTTGGTGATACCACAGACACAGACAGTTTGTTTGGATTTACTTCACAGCTCTCACAATGTTTTTGTACTGCTGTTGTTTTCCTTGGCCGACCAGTTCCATGCCTGGTTGTTGGTGCACCAATGGTTTCTTTCTTTGTCAGGACATTCCAAATTGATTGCACTGGCTATGCCAAATGCTTCTGCAATGGTTGTGATTGATTTTCCCTCTTTTCTCAGCTTCAAAATGGCATGCTTTTCTCCCATTGACAGCTCTCTGATCTTCACGTTGGTTTATCGTTTTTAACTATAAATGCAGTCTTCACTGGCAATACCCAGGGCTCAAACCAAGAGTAGACATTAAATTATTTTATACATTTTTTACAAATAAATGGCTACTCAAATATTACTATATTAATTCTTTAAACAATCAATCAATTTAACAGGGCACACCTGGGCTGCAAGAAACACCCGTCAGTCACATGTTCCAATATATTTTAATGGGTGGTTTCAAACAAAACTTGCCCTGTTCTAAATTGTTAAAGACATCTACATGTATATATGAGGAAATGAAAGCTGCTATTCATATTTTGATCTCAAACCACAGCAGAAACAATAGAATTGGCCTTGCTGTTCCAGTATTTTCGGAGGACACTGTACACTCACTGTCTTTCACACTCACTCAATGTTTTCTTGTTTTTCGTACCATCCTGTATGATTTCTAGATACTGTTGTGTGTGAAAATCCCTGGAGAGCAACGATTTCTGAAATACTCAAACCAACCCATTCGGTACGAACAACCATTCCACGGTTAAAGTCACAGAGGTCTCGTTTTTCCCCATTCTGGTGTTTTGATGTGAACAGTAACTGAAGCTCCTGAGCTGTATCGGTATGATTTTATGCACCGTCCTGCTGCCACATGATTGGCTGATCAGATAACTGCATGAATGTGCAAGCGTACAGGTGTTCCTATTAAAGTGGCTGGTGAGATCATATACACAGTGGATATAAAAAATAATCAAAACTAAGGTCAAACCGTGCCAGATCATTTTCCACTTTTACTGTGATCAGATATTATATACAGTATATTTGTATTATTTTTCTTTCCTCAATACTTTCAGTACAATTACCACATGCAACCCTAGAACACAGCATTCTATACATACACGTGTGTGTGTGTGTGTGTGTGTGTGTGTGTTATCCTTCACTCTGATGTTCTCTCCTCACTTTACAGACATCCTGGCCTTCAGCTCTCTGAAAACTATAAATTAATTACAGACATTAGCGGGGCTGATAAACAGATAAACAAGCGTGTGTTTATGCTCCACGCAGACTCCAAATGAGGTTCAACTAGTGCGCTGATGATTAATTTAGTGCTCACTGAGCTTTTCATCCTATGCATATGCACAGATGGAGAATAGCTTTTAAAACCTTGCCAGTACACAAGCTGAGGAAAGCAGCGTGGCAGATGCCAGTGTCGCGTCTCCTCTATGAGCAAAATGCAATCGCTTTCTTTTTTCAAATGAATTAAGCAGGCTCTAATTAGAGGAGCTGAACTGAGGATCATTTAGCTCAATGGGACAGATAAAGTGGTAAATGATGGCACCCTTGACGATCGCCTCCATAAACAACCTCGTTCGGATCGGTGTATTAAATGCGTATTCAGTTAACCTGTGCTGTGACCAAAGCCACTCTTTTCTTCCCCACCTTCATCAGCATCTCTCTCGCTCTTTCTACACTCACTGTCTCTATAATAGCATTCACACGTTGCCATCTCATTTTGCTGTAGTGAATAATTCAAGACGCATCTCAACTCCACGTTCGCCCCCGGTTGCCTAGTGTACATTTTGTCTCAGCAGGAGAAATATTCCTGATGCTGAAGAAGTCAGATTAGTGAGTGTGGCTGAAAATGACTTCCTACTCAACATAAAATGAAGCAAGACACTCACAAAAGACCCAGGAGAGAGTGGGAGGCCTGGCTGGTGCCTGAAAATAACTTGACTAAAACAGTGAGAAGAGAAAACTAAAAGCTGCTTGTTCGAATCATGTAAAGCCTTTAGTTTGGGCATGCTGCCATCATCAACCTATTAAAACCATTATTCAAAACAAGCTTATCTACATAACAAAATAACAGATGACTGATAACAGAGGCAAACAAAACCATGACACAAAGAGAGATAAAGTCTTCTCATTTCTGAGATCAGGATGCTTTGATGGCATTATCTAGTTTACACCACACATAATTACTGAAGTTTAAAGACAGACGTCTTCTATAGATTTTGTTTCCTCATAACTAAATGGTGTGAAAACAGCAAACTCACTGTAATTTTCACAATATACGGCCCATACAGGATTTCGCTTTGTTGTTTTTTTGTGATTGTTGCGGCCAAAAATGTTTAATTTTGCTACGGCTTTTTTCAAAATTTGCGATGCAATTAGTGTAGTTTTTTGAATTGGTGAAATTGTAACTACATGAAATTGTTTTGCATGGTCATATGCCGTGATGTTTGTTGGTAAATGAGACCATTTAGCTGTACACATGTTCGACGCACGTAAATCGAAGAGTGCTTTGGATGAATGACCGGTCATGGCCCAAATCTGCAGAAAATTTGAAAGATTCCTTGATTTTATTATTACTGTAATGTCTTGGTGTCTGGATGTTCCAGTGGGAGCAGAAACGAGCTCCAGTTTGTCCAGAATGAAGCTGCAAGAGTCCTTACTACAACCAGAAGATATGACCACACTGCACTGGCTCCCAGTGAAATTTTGCATTGATTATAAAATACTACTACTAACCTATAAAGCACTGAATGGTCTCACACCACAGTACCCGAGCAACTTTTCTGTCTTTTATGATCCTCCACACCTACTTAGATCAAAAGGTGCATGCTATTTGTTGGTACCTGGAATAGTGAAGGCTACAGCAGGAGGAAGAGCTTTCTCATACAAAGCCCCACAGTTATGGAACAGACTTTCAATTAGTGTTCGGGACTCAGACACAGTCTCAGTGTTTAAGTCTAGGCTTAAAGCATATTTGTTTACTCAAGCTTTCCATGAATAGACTTTATTTTATGCAAAGTACACAGTCTTATCCAATATGGGATAGTAAGCATACCTAACAATCCCTCCCTCTCTTTACCTCCCTCTCTCCTTCTGTTGGGCCACACATGATTTTATGGAGATGCCAGTGATCCTGAACCTTTCTGCTCTCCGGACCTGCCGGATACATCCTGATGCACTGGATACTTCTGGATGGAGCTCTCATCAACTGGAGGCTACATTCTACCACTGAGGACGACCCCAAGCAGTGCAGCCTGGAGACTGCTGAGGATGGTGCCGCTTGGACCTCAATTCCACATGGACATTTTCGCTGTGGTTGCTGGGACTACAGTTGCTATTATGGCCTTAGGACTGCAATTACCACATGCAGTTCTGCACTCAAGTCTCCTTTAGTGAACAGTGGATTGGCTCAACAAAACAGACTTCATATAAAAACCATAATCAACCTTCTTTTACTTTCACACTATCCGTTGTTACCCAGATGAGGACGAGTTCCCTTCGGAGTCCGGTTCCTCTCAAGGTTTCTTCCTCATATCATCTTAGGGAGTTTTTCCTC
>JAOUWY010000001.1:39329966-39340101 GCA_025728095.1 Prietella phreatophila | reverse complement strand
TGTGTGTGTGTGTGTGTGTGTGTGTGTGTGTGTGTGTGTGTGTGTGTGTGTGTGTGTGTGTGTGTGTGTGCGTGTGTCCAGCAACATCATGCATTTTTAGCGCTGGCAGTGGTGAAAGAATAGTATTTCCTGTCTACTAGTGACATGTCATTTTCATACAAAAATACATTTCCAGCATTTTACAATGGTTTATGATTTTATCACAACATTTTATTAACAATAACATGTACGTTTCCTCCACAGCATTTCAGCCATAAATTAACCTGAGTCACACTGTATGCAGGATTCACCTTCATCACGTGCCATCACAGTGTGCAGTGAATGTGAAAAGTGTGAAAAGTGCAGTGAAGAGGAAATGTGTTTACTCACAGTTCCTCACTAACTTCTCAGCTAAATGCTTCTCTATGCATAAATGAGGTTTTTTTTAAACATGGTTCCCATTCACACGCAAAAAATGTTTTATATTTAACTGACTAAATACTTAATTAAATAAATCTCCACCCACATTTTGTGACATGTCTATTGCAGTTTTTACTGCTTGAATTTGAGAAATGGCCAATATATGATCAATAAAGTGCAGTTTAACTAAATCTATTGATTGTCCATATATCTACAGTGCTGTGACAAGGTAGTGATTTCTTCTGTTTTTGTGTACATTGCATACTAACTTGTTTCAGAAATTAAAACAATATCCAAGATAAAACAAAGTCAACCTGAATAAACACAAAATACAGTTTTTAAATGATAAACGATATTTATTGATGTAAAAAAAAAAAGTTATCCAAGGCCTGTGTGAAAATTTATTTGCTCCTGTATTATTTCCCAAAATCTATGAAGCTGCATTCATAATGCGGTTCAGCTGGACTAGACACAACCAGGCCTAATTACTGTACACCCTGTTCAATCAAATCTACACTTAAATAGAACTTTTTCAACAGCATGATGTGGGTTAAAAGGTATTTCCCAGTAACACACTATGCCAAAACTGAAGGAAATTCCAGAAATGATGAGGAAGAAGGTGATTGAAATACATCAGTCTGGGAAGGGTTACAAAGTTATTTCAAAGGTTCTGAGACTCCAAAGGACCACAGTGAGAGCCGCTATCTCCAAATGGAAAAACTCAGCATGGTAGTGAACCTTCCCAGAAGTGGCCTTCTTTCCAAAATTCCTCTGAGAGTACAGCAATGACTCATACAGGAAGTCACAAAAGAGCCAAGGACAACATCAAAGGACCTAGAGGACTCTCTTGCATCAGTAAAGGTCACTGTTTGTAGCATTTTAGCCAAAATACACTCAAACTATTTGGGAGAATGTTCTGTGGATTGATGAGTCGAAAGAGGAACAGTTTGGAAGCCAGGTGTCCCGTTACATCTGGCGTAAAGCAAACACAGAATTCCACAAAAAGAACATCATACCTACAGTGAAGCATGGTGGAGGAAGTGTCATGGTGTGAAGATGATTTGCTGCTTCATTGCCTGGGCCATGCACAATAATTGAGGGAAACATTAATTCTGCTCTCTACCAGAAAATCCTAAAGGAGAATGTCCGGTCTTCAGTCCCTAAGTTGAAACTCAAACACAACTGGATTACACAGCAAAACAATGATCCAAAGCAAAGTTGTAAGTCCTAGTCCTAGAAGTAAAAAAGACTGATCTCCAGTTATCGGAAGTGTTTGGTTGATGTTATTGCTGCTAAAGGTGGCACAAGCAGATTTTAATTTTAAGGGGGCAGTTAGTTTTTCACACGGGTGATCGGCATTAGATAACTTTTTTGTTGCTTCGGTTAAAACAATATAGATTAAAACTGTATTGTGTGTTTACTCGGGTTGCCTTTGTTTCGTTTTGTGTTGCATTTCATTTGAAGATCTAAAACTATTTAGTGTGAGATATACACAAAAACAGAAGAAATCAAGGACTATGTGCAGCAAATAGATTTCTGTATTTCCGGTATCTGTAGCAAAATTTTCCAACTGGTCTTGCCCTACTCAATATCCAAAAGGGTTAAGGGTTTGGATCATTTTAAAATGCCAACAAATGTGCTGTTGTGTGTTGGTCTTTCAACAAAGGAAGGTGCAGTGGTTCAGAGTTCACTGACAGAAACATCTCACTCTCTCACCATGTGTGGAAGTCTTGTAACGCTAAAAGAATTACAGCAGCTGTGTCCACAAACACGGTATCATGTACAGCAAACATCCCACTACATCACAGTTACTCAAGTGCTGCCTGAAAACAGTAACGGCACTGTGTTGTGTCAGAAACTACAGAGCCACATCATTTATTGCACGCAAACAATGAGACACACAGCTGCTTTAAATGCAGTAGCAATTACTTTTAATCGCGTTAAATTTACACTGAATCGTCACTTTATGGTGGGCAGAGCCTCTCCGGGCCATTCGTATTTAAACCACAGTGTTCGCGGCTTACAAGAGTGATATTAGTGGCATTTCATTTCCTCACTACAGCCCAGAGTAAAAAGGGAAGTCAAAAGATGACGCATAACACAAATGGACAGCGCACACAGAAAACTCAATTAGGCTTAAATAGTTATTTAGTTGCATAGTTATTTTTTATTAAATCAGAGGCAGCTGATTTACAGCTCACAGCACAAGTTAGTGGCAATCTACAAACATTATGATGCAACACATATGATATGTTAAACACAGTGAAAATATGCATGATGACACAGGATGTTAGACATTCTGTCCATCATTATTTAATGGAACTCTGATGAACAAATTTACACGCTCGCTTTTTGACACGTGAGAAATAATAAACCATAAATCCTTAAACTGCCTACCCAGACAAGCTCCTACTCAATAAAAACCTTTGCTGCATCATTTTGTGTCCATATTATTACACATTCACTATCCTTCAAACGGTAATACTGTTTCATTAATTGCCAATACGACCAATCTTGATATTGCGTTTAATGCATTCGTTTAAACCACCTTGAGATGAAACGTTCATCCGTCCCACCGACACGCACTCAAACCGAGCCTCGCATCCTGTTCCTGCTCTCGATTCATTCAACACAACAGCTGTCTCCCTTTCCTTTCTGCGATACCGTCTAGAGTTCTGATGCAGATACGTCCACGACGATGCTCGTACCCGTCTCACAACCTCCAACATCACGTGCACCACACACCGTGCCTGCTTTGTTCTATTTTCATCTCGTGCTTACACACTGGAACATCTCTGAACTGAAGTAGCAGCTGCATAACGGACACAATATGCAAAAAGAAAAAAATGCATGAAAGAACGAAAGAAAGAAAGAAAGTCAATCAATTAGACAAGATAAGTAAAAGGCCAGATTATAGAGCCGTGCTTCATTTCCAAACCTGTGTGAGACGGAGAGGTTTCAGTAACAAAGAAACACTGACAACAATAGAGACACAAAGAGGATGGAGCTTCAGGTTCACTTCTTGGCTTTAAAAGGTCCTACATTTTATACAACTCTGTTATAACAGAGTCAATGAGTTTAGCTGTTGTTTATGATCTTGTGCAATCTGTGGACTGACAAATCTTGGTTTTAGCTCAGGTGTCAAATAAACGCACAGACTTCAAAACAGGAATGGTGATGAGGATGATGACTGTTATGACCATCAGTTTATTTATGCGCAACAGAAACGCCACAGTGTTTACTGGGTTAAAACATGACAATGCACCGACTCCATGGAGCAGAATGGCAGTGCGAGAGTGGAGGTGAATCCAGGTGTTACTCACGTATGAGCGCAGCTGGCGATGCTGACGGGTTTGTGATAAACCTCCAGGCAGATGGGGCAGGAAAACTGGCTCTCCAGACTCTCTCCATGCTGCAGCTGGGGCTGGGGATGAGGCTGTCTGAGCTGGGCAGCCGAAACAAAACTGCGGAACATCGCCATCATGAACACTGGATGCCTCCTCTCAGCTGCTTCTTCTTCAAAACGAGCTGCTTCTTTTTCTGCTTCCTTTGCTGTGTGGATCACCCGTGCGCTGTCGACCGGAACACCACTTCCGTGTGATTTGAAAGAAGAAAAACACCAATCAAACGGCGTCAGATAGCGCGTCTGTCCAGCCAGCACATAAAGCACACACACTCACACGCCGTCGGAGCAAAGAAGTAAACATTACCAGCGGAGCTTTAACCAAACCGTTAAGAGCGTCTTTTCAGGCGAACTGCTGCATGGGTGGTGTAGTTTTGTCAAGACGCACCTTCGCAGCATGACGGCCTTTCATCACTACACTCCCCATAATGCTTTGCAACAGCGTTTTCCTAAACAATAGACCCGCTCGCTTTCGGGCGAACGAATCGCAGCGTATTAACTCCTGCCATTCGCATACGACCGCTGAAAACGACTGTCTTGCAATAACAACGTCTAGTGTATGTATCAGAGCGAATTAAAAAAGCAAACTGATAAATAAGGAGCAGAACAGCCGAACTGACAATAATGCAGCGTCACTAGAAAGCGCCAGGGGGAGACGCCGAGTCAACGCGTCATCAAAGAGCGCCAATGTAGCGCGCATGTTAGGTCGTTTTATTAGTGGTTTGTAAAGTTTTTAAATTTTTTTTATTTTATTTCGGTATTATGGAGATGAAAGTGTATAGTTAATTCAGTACGAAACAAAACAACGTTAGTCATGTGTCAGGTTGACGAAGAGTACGACAGCGTCTTAGAACAAAAATCTCTGCCAACGTGAGTTTATTGACATGAGTTTGAGATTGTAAGGTCAGACAGGTTATAGTTGACGGATATATCTCTTCTGAAGGTGTAACTTATATGGTGTGTTAAACCGTCTGTGATTCTAGGGGATCAAAGAAATGCATGAAGTGCAAAGAGGGCACTGCAGTGCTCATCATTCGAGTGGGAGATGCCTTTTGTAGGTAAATAGTCCAATCAAATCCAATCTATCAGATGTAAAGTTGATCTACTATTGCCTCCACATCCGACACTGAGTCCTGGGGGAGGTGATTTTCCTGTTAACCTCATTCACATCCCCGTGCAGGATGTGGAATCTCTATAAAAAAAAAAACATCACCATGTGCTCAGAAGTCATTGAAAGCTTCATCATGTAAGGGTTTGTATTTATTTATTTATTTATTTTTATTATTTAGGGGCTGTTTCAAGGAGTACTTCAAACATAAATTCCGGGCCATGCTAGGGAAGAATCGTGTTATCTTTCCCGGAGAGAAGGCAAGCATAGATATAAAAGCAAAAAAAATAAAATAAAAAGATCTATGAATTTGTCATGGACTATTCAAGTTATTGGTGACTATCTTTTAGGTGCTGCTGGCTGTTTCTGGAGGACCAGCATCAAGCTGCATGCTAGCACAAGTTCAAGAGGTAAGCAGTCAGCTGTCCAGGATCGGGGCACTTTGAGGTTTATTTTCATATCACAATAACTGCTCAACCTTTAATAGATGTAGCTAGCTCGATTTTCTGGCAGTCAACGAACATAAATAAAACAGTAAAAAAAAAAAAAGCCATACAGCTAATAAGATATCTGATAATGAATGCAAGTGGAGCTGTACGATTAGCTATAACATTAAAACCACTTAGTTAATATTGTATAGATCCTCCTTGTGCTACTAAAACAGTTCTGATCCATCGAGGCATGGACTCCACAAGACCTCTGAAGGTGTGCTGTGGTATCTGCCACCAAGACGTTAGCGGCAGATCTTTTAAGTTCTGTAAGTTGCGAGGTGGGACCTCTATGGATCGGACTTGTTTGTCCAGAATATCCAACAGATGCTCGATCAGATTGAGATCTGGAGAATCTGGAGGCCGAGTCAACACCTGGAACTCTTTGTCATGTTGTTCAAACTATTTCTGAACCATTTTTGTATTGTGGCAGGGCGCATTATCCTGCGGAAAGAGGCCACTGACATTAGGGAATACCGTTGGCATGAAGGGGTTTACTTGATCTGCAACAGAGATTATGTAGGCGGTAGGTAACATCCACATAAATGCCAGGACCCAAAGATTCCCAGCAGAACATTGCCCAGAGCATTACACTGCTTCCCTGGCTTGCCTTCTTCCAATAGTGCATCCTGGTGACATCTCTCCCCCTGGTAAGCGACGCACACACACCCGGCTGTCCCCACGATGTAAAAGAAAGTGTTATTCATAAAACAAGACCACTTCCTTTCTTTACTCCACGGTCCAGTTCTGATGTTCATGCGCCCAATGTAGGTGCTTTCGGCAGTGTACAGGGGTCAGCATCGGCACTACAGTAGTGCTTCTGTGAGCGCACGCGCACCACTGAGCCTTGGACGCCCATGACCCTGTCACTGATTCACCTGTTGTCCTTCCTTGGACCACCTTTGGTGGGTACTAACCATTGCATACTGGGAACACCCTACAAGACCTGCTGTTATGGACATGCTCTGACCCAGTCATCTAGCCATCACAATTTGGCCCTTGTCAAAATTGCTCAGATCCCTATGCTTGCCCATTTTTTTCCTTCTTCCAGCACATCAACTTTGACACCTGACTGTTAACATGCTGTCTAATATATCCCATCTTTTGACTGTTGCCATTGTTACGAGATAATCAATGTTATTCATCTCCCCTCTCAGTGGTTTTAATGTTCTAGCTGATCGGTGTGTATCATAAAATTAATTTCAGACAAGTATCTAATATGAAACGAGCACATCCATTATGCAGCACCTCAAGTGACGGAAATGTCCACCCTGTTTGCAGGGTTTAAGTCGGGAGGCACCCAAGAAGTTGAGATTTATGCCTGGCATTATCTACATAGATGGTAATTACAGTTAAAGTAATACTGCAACAGAATACAGTGTTCTCTTAGCATAATGAAGGTGTTTCAGCTAATCTATTCTCTGAGCTAGAGGGTGGTGTGTGTGGTCAGAATGCTGAGGAGAGGGAGAAGGCTGTAGTTCAGTTGGAGAATATCTTCAGAATGACTGGATTGCTGTACCACATCGTCCCACTGGAACAGGTAACGAGCCTCAGGAAAGAGACATTTTAACGTGACCAGTGAATGTATTTCCCCTCCTTTGTGCTAACTGGTTTTGAGTTTCGTAAAGGTAATTCCAGCATGCTTCTGCTCGCTGCACCATGGTCCCACTTCAGACATCAGGAAGCAAATGATCAGCGTCTGCAAAAGATTTTTGGATGGGAGTTCTCTCACTCCGGTCATGTGCACTCCTGTTTTTTTTTTTTGTTGTTTTTTTTGTGTATGTCATAACTCCTGAAACGAGCCTGTTCTAATTACAGTGCAGTCCTACATTACAAGTCTGTGCTTGTTAATGCTTTGATCTTTGTAACATCATTTGTTTTGGCCTCATTATTTCTGTTTTTGGAGCAGGACTGTCATTTCCATGTCTCCTTTCAGGCAGTTGCATCAGCTTGTTCATTATCTCCTCTATCCCGAGATAGCATGCTTTTGATGTGCGTATGCAATTGTTGCTATTGTCACTCAGAAACATAAGACGAAGCATTTGACCTTCATTCTTATTACCTTAGCAGTGTTTGAGTTTGAGCTGCTCTAACGACTGGTGTCGTGTTCGTGGCTGTTTCTCAGGTCTTTACTCTTCCCGAGTCGGTACTCGAGCCTGTGTATAGTCGGGAGCAGCCCGGCTCCAGCTATAAAGCAGCAGTGGATCAGCACATTCGGACTGAAGTAACCCAGGGCCATGGGGAGCCTGCAGTGGAGGAATCCCAAGGTGCATTAGGCACCTCCACATACAAGCCTGAACACAAATTGGCTTTGGAGGGACTCTTCTCCACTTTGAAAACCTTAACAGCCAAACAGGACATGCTGCACACACTGAGGTGAGCTCTTCTACACCATCTGCATCATGACATTAAACCATAGCATAGCAGCTATTAATTATAATAAAGTATAAAACATACAGTTACAATGGTAAGTGGCCAAGCACCAAGACTTGTTGTGATTCACTATTGTTATTTTTCTTATTCATATATTGATAAATTATTGATAAACACATGCTTCTGTGCTTGTTTTATATTATTTTGAAGGAATGTCTTTATAGTGTTCATGTTCTACATCATTAACTTACATTAACCAGCATAAACATTTAAATGAAATTATTAGTGCATTCACCGATCAGCCGTAACATTAAAACCAGGGAATACTGCCATTAGGGAATACTGCTGCTATGAAGGGGCTGACTTGGTCTATAACAATGTTTAGGTAAGTAGTACGTGTCAAAGTAACATCCATACATGCGTAAAGCAAGAACAGGAGGTTGGGCGGACCCGTAGCCTTCCCTTTTTTGTGGTCCTGTAATACGTAACTTTCACCTGGAAATGTGGATGTAATTTACCTTTAATGAAGACTGAAGGTAGATAATTGAACTGTAATTTCCATTTAGAGTAAAGGTAAAGTATATGCACCTTTCTAGGTAAAAGATACATAAAGTGAATACTCGGGGGGGGGGGGGTACCACCCTAAGCACAAGGACAGGAGTTCAGGACCCTTTTTTTTCTGAGAGTGTGCTGTCAGTTTTGTAGAAGGCATTACAATCAATTTGAAATATCTGCATGGATTTTTGGTTCCATTTAAATGCACAAGAAACCTCACCTTTTGTCTCCACCATAACTGCCTGTTTTAGTAGCAGTAATAATAGTGTGTTATTCTTTACGAGGCCATCTCAAGCATCTATCGTTTTAGTACCCTATAAACATGACTTGCTTTTGGTGCTTGGCCCCTTTCATCGCTGCTTGCAGCTATATTTTCTCCTCTTTATTTAAATTTGCTTCTTCCCAGTTGAAGCGCGTAGGTGGTATTTGTGAAGAATAAAACATTATTTCTGTATTCATCCGGTTTAATTCAGCTTCCATAAGCACACCATTCAAACACTGGAGCTGTGGAAGAATCATGTCAGAGACTTCAATAGCACAATGGCATGGCAGGTCTTTCTCCTTTTTCATTTTTCATCACTTATATTGCTGTCTCCACTCCACATTTCTCCCCATCTGTCTCTGCAAAATCCCCACCCCACAAATCCCCCATTGCCTTTCCTTGTCGGTGGTGTCTGAGTCATCTGGGAAAAGCAGGGCCTTGAAGTGTGCTCTGAGTTCAGCTCCAGTCAATAACTCTGAGTGCTTGCAAAGTTTAATGAAAACACAAAGTGATCGAGAGCATGTATGAGAGAGAGGCAGGGTTTGGACTTACTCTAGGATCCAGAAGATCACTAAAGCTGCTCTGGGTATGCTAATCTGTAGTGTGTGTGTGTAGGCAGCACCTGATACTGCACACTGCCCGGATAAACGGCTACTCCAAGGTGATGTTAGGAGACAGCTGTACACGTCTGGCCATCAAGTTGCTCACTAACATCTCTCTGGGACGAGGGGCAGCTCTGGCAGCTGATGCGGTAAACACACACACACACACACACACACACACAGACTAATTAAATAAGATGAATTAACCATCTTTAGTATTGCACTGGCACTACAAGGCTGATGTGGCTAACAAACAAGGGAACTTTATAGCTTACATTTGAACATGTGCAAACTGCATGTGTAAATCATCACATTCACATCAGAGTGTCTCAAACAGACTTGCTCATGTGGTTTACTGCCCGACATTAAAAAAAAATGAAAACAGGACAGTGCAGAGCAACGTCGAGTTGCGGCGGAGCTTCCATCTGCAGACATTACACGTATTCCAAGCTTCTGAAATCTACATGGAAGTTAAGATATTTTGTGAACAAAGACTTAATTTGAGTTTTTTTTCTGCACAGAATTTTCAGTTCTGTATGAACTATCCCTTTAACGCCTTAATTTTTCCACCCACAACCTTGTTTGACAACCACCTCAGTTTGGTGTTAAAAAAAACACCCATTAAAGAACCCTGGCAACTCTGCTGGTGTGTTTGTGTCTCAAGGGGCATGTCTGAAGTACTGAGTAGAGTTTCATACCTGCGGCTATACAGCTATAACTCACCAATCATTGTGTTGATTTTATTTTTAAGACCAAGGTTGAATCATCCACTGCTGTCTTGAGAGAGTGAGAGTGAAGGATTGTGTCTGTCTTCATGCTTTTGTCTACATCGTCTGTACAAGGGCTTACCATAGTACCGTACTTTCCTGACTACAAGCCGCTACTTTTTTCACACGCTTTGAACACTGCGGCTTAAACAATGACGCGGCTAATTTATGGATTTTT
>JAOUWY010000001.1:39185919-39197585 GCA_025728095.1 Prietella phreatophila | reverse complement strand
ATGGTAGTTTCTTAATCAAAGTATGGTCTTAATTAGATTAAGAGTGGATTATTGTTGTCCATGTAAACGCAGTCATTGTTCTCTGTTCATTTCGAGCAAACGTTTAATCCGTTTATGATTAGTCTTGGACAACATGAAGCACTCGCCATACGTGTTCCTGTGAGTTGTGTCTGTCGAAAGGACAACGTATTGGAACGAGGACGTTAATACGAACCCGTGAGTCGCCTTACAGACGGCGCTACTGTCCGAACCGAACCGCTGTTTATGAATAAACAAAACAGCTGCTTCTAACCAGTCAGATTCGAGAATGCAAGAGTAAAAGATTAATTTCTTGTTCTTGTCATCTTCAGGCGTTTTGAAGAGTCTCACATGGGACAGATTAAGATGGTGTACCCATCCGCCTACACCTTTAGGCAGGAGAAAAACATCCCGACTTTCAGCGCTAAAGTGAAGAAATCCACCTACCAACTCAGTGTGGAGCCGCTCATCGATGAAGGTGACTACCTCGTATTCTCTGCTTTTAAAATCTATTCGAGCCCTGCTCTATCTCGCACACGAATGTTTTACTCAAGAGCTTTTGGTTTGCAGCAGAAACAAACTGCACCCGTCCCGTCCTGTCTGCTACTCGTCTGCTGGAGAGAAGACGTGCGTTTCATCAGAACCTGCTTGAAATCGTGAAGGGACACCATAAGGTCAGCACTGCGTTTGTGTCTATTCGCTTCTCATTGAACAAAATAAAGCTGTGTGTAAATAACTCTATAAAAGCTGAAGGGTAGCTTTGCTGTGTGAACTAAACCATAGAATCCTGAAGGCCTTAAATGGAAAAAAAGTATGTTCTCGTTTAATCCCCACCCCCACTAATGCTCATTCACGAAATACAATATAATCAGGGGATCTTTAAAATTGTCAGTGTATATTACATTTGACTGCTTTTTTTTAAAAATAAAAACCTGAATGTATATTGACTTCTCCGGTCTGTCCTGCAGGTGTTCCTAGCTTCGTTGAGCCCTCCTTTAGTGGTCCCTGATGATAAACTAACCCGCTGGCATCCCAAATTCAACGTGGACGAGGTGCCCAACATCCTGCCCAGCGAGTTGCCTCAGCCTCCGCAGACGGAGAAACTCACCACTGCTCAGGAAGTGTTGGACAGAGCTCGCTCCCTCATGACCCCTAAGGTAAATGCAGGAGAATCAGAACCATCAGCAGTCTGGAGAGAGATTGTAGAGTGTCTACATCATGACATCCAGCATCTGCGTGTTGGTCGTTGGCTCATAGTTTAACTTATAATGTATTCAGTGTTGCATCTCATTATACCACAGAAAAACAAATTATGGCATTAGATTTATTTTCATCACTCATTTCCAAACATGCCTTGTATCTTTTACATCTTTACATATTTAAGCGTGTCCATTCATAAAATTGCATGTACAGTGCTCTACATTTTCACAGTACTTTTGCGTGCAAGTAATTAACGTGAAGGATTTACTGTTCTCGGCTTATTAAAATGTCCGACTCTTTCAGATGGAGAAGGCTTTGGCTAACATGGCCTTAAAAACAGCCGAGGCAGCTTGTTCAAAAGCGAGCGAAACACCGGTAAAACCAGCTGTGATGCCCATCCAGACCTCCAGCACCCTCAAAGGAGTGTCCCAGTCTCTGCTGGAGAGGGTAGGCATTTAAATCTCCATGCCCTGTTTTGTTCCACCCATTACACTAACAGGTTTCATATTCAAAATCTTTCTCACCTTACACCCATTGTTGTAGTGTTCGAAAGAGAACTTTCCTGCCTTATAATAAATAAATAAATAAACCAACACCATTTCCCTCCTACGTAGATCCGAGCTAAAGAGGCTCAGAAGCTGCGAGCAGCAATGACGCGAAATCCTGAACAGGAAGCACGTCTGGGGATGATGTCACGCCTGCCAGAGATGGCCAGGATTCTGAGAAACGTCTTCATAGCAGAGAAGAAGCCAGCTTTGATCATGGAACTGGCCTGCAATCGCATGATTGCCAGCTATGGCTCTTCTCTCACTGCAGGTGAGCACGTGTGACCCGTCGAACAGAGAAGCTGCTCTCTATTGCATAAAAAGTGTATTGGGCTATCTTGTGCAGAAAACCATTTTGATACAAAGCATCAACATGGACACAAATGAAGAGCCTTCTGGGCATGTTTACACTGCTTACGTTAAAAATGCACTAAATGTGTCGAGTCATTGATGACTTATGTAAAGGGGGTGGGGGTGCTCAAGATATTAACAAGTTGGTTTAGTTGAATTGAATAACGTGGTTTGATTGTGAATTATTTAGAACTAAAGGCTGTGGCTCTGTGTTTAGGGGAAATGGAGAAGCACCTTCGTTTGCTGGTGCAGTTGGCTCCAGAGTGGCTCACGCTGCACCCCATCAGAAAGGACTTTTACCTCAAGCTGAACAAGAACACTAGCATGAACCTGGTTTTGGAGAAACTGAATCGGAAGATGAAGGAAGAGGAGCGACTCTGAGCGTGTGCGTATGTTGGACTTGTTGGAATGATGTGCAATATTTTTAATCTTTGGACTGTGACTTTCTCCAAACACTGGTTTGTGACGGAAGTTTTACAACAGAATATAATGTTTTGTTTTTGTTTTTCTTTGAAATGGAACATTTAGTTGACGTTAAGGTGGCTGTGCATTTTAGGTGTGTGAATGCTTGTATTAGTGAGGTGCACGTCGAGCTGTTGCATACGTACGCAGCAGGTCATAGAACTAAGTTGAGCTGCACAAATGACCAATAAACATGCTAATTTGGACACGTGGTTCTCAGTCTCTTAACCTGTGGCATTATTGATGGTTTGAATTACTCGCACATTCGATTGTGTTTCTTGGTGCAGCATGTGCTGCTTACATGGTACGTTCCACACGTGCTGTGGTTAAAGGAAACCTCCACCCTGATACACACTGCATGTTAATTTCAGCAGTATCACAGCAATCTCAACCAAAAGGGATAAGGACCCCTAAAAACCAAACAGCACGAGCTTCTCGTCTTAAACAATTTTCCAGGAATGTTCGTCAGTAGTGAGAGCGTGTAAATGCTGGACTCCAGAATCCACTGCAGAGTTGTGGTAGAGATGTGGTTTGGCCAGTTACTGATGAATGGTGTTAACTGATTAATCTGTCCAGCTTTCACCTCATCAAAGGAATAAAGCTCTGCTGCACTGCTCTCATCAGGTAATCAACTGATAATGAGTCATTTCAAACTGGATACAAAAGAATTTATTCAAATTGTTTGATCATTTAAATTTAACAACAAATGTAAATCTCGACTTGAACACAATTTTCATAGATCACTACATTTATATGCACATTAAATTGTCCTTGTTTTAAAAAAAAAAAAAAGCACTGTAAACGCAGGGTGGTCAGTCTGTGCACAGCTGGTTGGCGGTTCGAATCCCGGCCCGGGTGACTCCACACGCCGAAGTGTCCTTGGGCAAGACACTGAACTCCAAGTTGCTCCCGATGGCAAGCTAGCGCCTTGCATGGCAGCTCTGCTACTATTGGTGTGTGTGTGAATGAGACACAGTATAAAGCGCTTTGGATAAAAGCATCTGCTAAATGAATGAATGTAAATACGTTTACTGGCTTGGAAGAAGTCAAAATAACCTACACCCATTTTTCAGACTTTACCCTGATGCTTCATCTCATGCTCCTAGCTGAGCTGTTTTTTGTTTGTTTGTTTTTATTTATTTAATTTTGTGGGCATAGCTACATGCAAATGAGCGGTGTCGAGACCGTGCTTTGCAAGAATGGGCACGAAGAAAATCAACCTTTCAGAAACTTTTGTAAATCTGTCAGAACGCTTTAGTCTGGTTTGATTTACACACAGCTTCATTAAAAGACTGATTAAACGAGGTCCGTTATGGGTAACGTGCAAACTCAAAGCGAAAATAGACCGTGTTACTGGCATCAGTCTAAATTACCAACTCAGAATTGAACCAAGAAATATCTTCTTGTTAATTACAAAAGATTAAGTCCTGTATGACGTTAAAATGGCTTTTACAGACGACAGAATGGACCTGCCCAGGCCTGGTTTCATGGTTTAGAAACCCAGGATATAATGGCACATTTGTAAACCTGCCCCAATCAAGCAACTGAATGAACAATACCAGAATCAGAGCTATAATTACACAAGAACACAGATGTATTGACCAACAATCATGTACAATTGCATAACTGCATCCCAAGGACAAAAAGTCCCACTGAACAACTCTATTTGTTGCAATTAATTGTTACTTAGAATCGCTGAAACTTTTAGAGACAAAATACGATTCAGAAAGAATCTGACGCACGTGTACTTATTGCGCTGTGTACATGTGGAATGCTTCATTCATCGCGGTGATCAGCACTGTAGCAAAGAAAAGATGGGGAATGGGAGTTTCTCTGCCCTGCGGAGGTCCTTCAGTTCCATCACCACCAAGCAGCCCAGCACCTGAGCCTTCTGCTTCTTCATCAGCTCACACGCTGCACACAATGTCCCTGATGAAAGCACAGGACACTTAATTATCGTTTATGTACTGAAAAACTAAAGCATGTACACAAGAGACACATCGTTTTACCACTCTTCATCTTCTTGTTATCTGACTGTACTATGAGGAAAGCGTAAGAAAAAAAAAAAATTAAACTGAACATAAATTCTTCCAAAGAATCATCTATGGCATGCAACCTAAGACTAAAACAATAAGTAATGCCTAAAAGAGAAACGCTAGAGCTGAACATTCCCACTTTCAGACACCCCAACTTGCTATAGTTGACCGAGCACTAGATGAAAGTGTTCGTTGTGCCGCGAGGTGAAGGTTTCACTGGCGTCTCGTAAGAAAGGACACACCTCCGGTAGCCAGCAGGTCATCAATGATGAGAACCTTCTGTCCAGGGTCCACAGAGTCCACCTGAATCTCCACCTCAGCCTGCGACACACGATCATGACCGAATAAAGACGCAATCGTGCAATTTTCAACGTTTCATTCAAAAGGTCATTAAACAAGAACACTGCAGTAGCAGCACAAAGTAGTAATAATAATCTGTTAAGGAAAGAAATGTTCCACCTCAGAAGGTTTGATCTCATCCGTGTCTGTGCTGATCGATCACAATGTTACTGAGCCAACTAGTTCAGATTTCTATCTAGTGAGAACATGATATTCAGGACTATTATTGAAGTTCTCAGTGTGGATACGCAGATGTTCGACACCAGCTCCGGTGATTAAAAGGGGTGAAATAGAACGGTTTATTTGGCTTCTGGTCCTTTAGATTAGATCCTCATTGTTATTATTCAGTCTTGTTCTTATTAGTGGTGTATTAGTCTTGTTATTCGATTATTTTACAAGCCTGACATGGCACTATGAACTACATGAATTCAAATCAGATTATTTTCCCCACCATTTACTCCATAGTTAGGGTTAGGCCATAAATTTATATAAATCATTGGCCAACATGCCCTTTAGACCACGACCCCGTCACTGTGCTTTATAGAAGCTTGCACATAGACATTAATGCACTTCCTCACGCGTGTGAACAAAATACTCCAATTTGTTCAGTTCACCATTCAGTTGCTTGTTCATCTATGATGTACTACGTAATCGCTCACACGCTGTCTTCCCACAGAATTTTCTGACATACAGTAGGTAGGTATGGTGTATGCTCGCTCTGCAAGACTATCAGTCAGAACTTTCCTGTAACCTTGTACGGACAACGTGTACTTTGTATCTGCACGCCCTGCCGTTCTGTGATGCACCATGTCCTATAGACGTGACGTGCTGATCCTCTGCATATGGAAGGGATGACTTGGTTTTGATTTGACTGGATTTATATATCCATACACCAAGTACCCAGTTTATTAAAGTACACCTATTTGCATGTTACACATCATTTGGCCTACAGAACCTATTAGAATTCTGCATAAAGTCTACAAGAGGCTGGATCCAGTTTTGAGAACTGATGACTCTGCAGGCAATGGTGCATCCTTCAGTCAGGTTCCTGAAATGAAACATGCCTTGTGACATGGTGCAATATCATGCTTGACGGGACAAACTCATGCTAGGCGATTACATGCAGCGACCACCATTCTCATCTCATCACACAGGATGGCTCTATGGACTCTGTCCAATGTTTTGTCCGTTCTTCCCACCAGGCAACCTGGCTCCACTGCAGAGGCTTTCTCTTTATTTTACCTTTCACATCAACTGCACCTCAAGTGGCCTTCAACTATCGCTGCTCATTCTAAACAAAGTCCAGTAACAGGACAAGAGAACACAAATATTGTACTTGGATGCAAATTCCACCATTTGTGCCATATGTTTGTCCAAAGTATTACAAATAACTGATTGGTACTTTTTTTTACACCATTTTTGTAATCTTCTGGAGATTGTTCACTCAGATCAGACAGCTGTTTGACTGTGGCTTGATCAGTAGGACCATACCTAGCATCCTCCAAAGTCAGTAAAGTCTTTCCACTTGCCCTTTCCCAACATTCAACTGAATCCCTAAGTGGCCTAAGATACTTCAGTACCAAGTTGGTATCAACATTCATAAAACGTGACGGTACTTCTTCTGGAGTAGCATTTGAACCGATTTTAATGAAGGTACCGTGGTTGCAATCCTTCCGGACCTGATGGGGCAGCAAATACGCACAAGTTTTTTAGTCGGTCCACAAGTGGTGGTGATGAACAACAACTACAAGCAGACGGGGAAGAACTACAGAAGGTTAGCTCCACGGCGACTTGTTGAGCAGAAAGGTGGTATGGAGTATGGAAATACTTCACATTCGAGGCAGATGACAAAAAATATAATTGATGCTGTGAAGCCGGTGTGTAACTGATGCTATCGTTCATTTCAAACAAAGCGAGGAAACACCTGCAATTTAGTGAAGCACCTGAAACACAGGTCCTGTATAGTGTTTGTTTGAGGCAGCTGGCATTGTAGCTGTGAAACCAGCTAACGTTACGCTCCATGTAATGTTAGCGATAGCCTGTTATGTGTTAACAACGCTAACACACTGCAGTTTTATAAACCACCTCCTAATAGGCCACAATGAATCACCATTCAGCCCGTGTCCTGTCAGCAACATGTAGCTACTGTCACTAATAATTATTCACATGTTCATGCTTTTAATAAATCTTTTTGGTCTGCCACCATATCGGTGAATTTAAACTAATGCTTGCATTCAGAGTATAAGGTGTGTGTGTGTGCACGTGTTTAGGAGTGCTGCACCTCTACTCATTGTCAGACATTGTTTGATAATCTCTCTCTCGAGGATGTCCTCCAGGAGAGTTTTTAATTAAATTTATTTTTATACCACACCATGGTATTGTGCACTTTTGGTGGTATCGTGACATCCCTACTCTAGAAACACTGCTCTCCCAGGTTTGTACTGTATACACCGTGATCCTATACCAAACGACTAGATGGAATGTGCCATGTGTGTGAAGACAGACAATTGTTAAGATAGAAGATATTTGCGTAGCACTGTATAATATATATTTTTAAAAATGCTGTCACACCCTCTTTTCTCAGATACCATCATCCTAGTGGTAAAGTGAACTTTAAGGGTTTCGCTGTTCCTAAGACCACACTCGTGTGTGTTGGAATCGTTTACTATTCCGACTTAAGCTTCGTGGCTTCAGGCGCTCTTCTCAGTGATGGCATTAGTTCTGATTTAACCTTTCACATTAGTGTCTGGATCGGGGTCCCATGAGAGCTTCGATGTTTTCCACCATTCTCAGTGGTTCTTCCCGTTATTTGGTTGTTTGTCTGAGTTTATACCACACCACTGTCGAATTCTCGATTCTGATTGGCTGACAGACATTAGAGGTGTGCCATTCATTTTCAAATAGTAAAGTAGTTCCAGGCAGGTCTTGACCGCATTGCGGTTCTAGATCACTTCGCCAAGTGAACTTAAATAACGGAAAAGTTAGCCTACTGTCCACCACAGCACACAGATCTACCAACATGCAAAATGACAGACAATTCAGATTTTCCAGAATTATGTCAATAATAATTGATGATGGGCCGTTTAATTGCTAGACAAATAACGCACACCCGAGGTGGTAATGTGGCCCAGGAAGCGAGGCTTTGAGGTTTGAGCACTTACAGATCAGAGAGAGATCGAGAGATAAGCCGGTGAACAAGTATAAATGTTTTTATTTATTCGTTGTAAATTCTGCAGTAATAAAAATGAAAAACCCTGTGAACAAGTAGGCCTAACGATCTTTATTTATTTGTTCTATTTCTATATTACCAGCATGAAACGAAAAAAAAAAAAACCCCTGAAACTCTCCGTCTCTCCAATAACTGCATACGAGTGGCTCAAGCCTCTGTTACTATCTCTAAAATGACATTTAGGAATTAGCAACAGAGGCTTGAGATGGGATATGTAATCAAATTAGTTCCACACGCAAGAGCATTTAAGGACGTAAAGACTGACAAACGTCTGGAAATATAAGATCTGAACAGATTTGAGGTGTGGTCGCTGTCAGCGGAATAACGTGCACCGAGGTGTAACAGCCACTCCGCTTCGCGTCGCATCCCCACCTCGGGGTGGGCGTTATTTTCGAATAATTCAACGGCCCGTCAATTATTCCTTACGTATTCTGTTTATGTCCGGTTCCTACAGGTTCTGGATTGTCTCATGGGCTTCTTTGTACTGTCTGCAACTTGGGTTCTGTCTAGTGTGGTTTAGCCCTACGTAAAATGATCTAATGCTTGTTCTTATCCTGCTGTGATTAAGGCTTCCGTCCTGCATTTTCCAGACCGACAAACAGTCACAGCAATATGTGTACACCTCCCTCCTGGAGGGTGTGGCCAACTGTTATGAAGGGGGTTTCTCGTAACTAGGGAAAGAATTCCAGTTCATCCTTCACAGTCGTCCCGTCCCCCCCCCACCCCCATAGTCCGGAACTCATCAGTGAGTTCTTGCTGTTTAAAAATGTACCATTTGTCACTGAATTTACTGTTGATTGGATAACACCTAATGTTTTTGATGTCTCTCTGACAGGACGTTTTGATTTTTTTTCCAGCATAATGATGGCTTGCTTCACTGGCAGTGACCACTCTTTGGACTTCAGTCAAAAGTGCAAATGCTATGACTGAATACAACTCTAGTCCTTTTATCTGCTTACTTATAAATGAAATAATGACAATAAAAACGCACCACTGGACATGGACCAGCTAAGCAGACTGTCGTCCAATTAGCTTTGGTCCATTAAAAACGGGGGTTGGGCGAGGCCACATAAAGTGCTGTAATTATTACACTGTTCTCCTGTCTCCTGAGTTGGTTGTACATACCCTCAGATTTAAGCTGAATATCTGCACTTGGTAGACAAAACTGTCAATGTGAAAATATTGATGGGTCCAACTGTATATTCCATGGAGGAGGTAACGATCCATCTTATCCCCAACCTCTAGCTTATTGCCATTCTCTTAGCAGCACTAAAGGAGCTATGGAACATGTACTGGTGTACTTGTCACATTTCATATCTCATCCAGAAGAGGGTCACTCCCCCCTCCTTTTGGGTGGTGTACGGTCGTCATGGTGGGTTTGGGCAAGGTACTTTATGCATTGCGATACGTTTTCGTATCTTGACATGTACAGATTCTGTTTCTTCCCTTGGACAGCTTTTTGTGCCAGTGGGATTCCGAGGACTGGTGGGGCGTAGTCAAGAAACGTCTTATTCTGTGAAGGTACTTGAGTGTGTGCTCTTGAGCGGAACAATGGTCCGTGTATTCTTGTTTCAGGAGATGAAAACCAAAAAAGCAATACTGTCTTATAGAGTAAAGCTCAAAGAAGTGAACTGAAAGACAAGTAACTAATAGCAGAATAGCGATCCTCACCGTGGCATACTCGAGAGTGTACTCTACAGACGTTGTGGGACCAGGAAGTTTCCCTTTCTTCCTAACCAAGACAAAGCCGATTCCCAATCTCTGGGCCAACAGAGGCCCAAACAGAAAGCCCCGGGCTTCCAGACCTGCAAAACAAATAATACAACTGAAAGGTTAGTTGTATCGATCTTTAACAAATCTTATAACAAGATTGCAACCTTTCTTGTAACCTTCAATTAATCATCCTATTTAAACCTACAGCTGAACAGCAGATCTTTGGAGTTACTGGGAACTCTTTCTGGTCACTAGAAATGCTCCATAACCACTGAACTACAACTGATCCTGATAAACATCAATATCATTTTTTTTATTTTTAAGTGCCAGGGAGTCGATTTAATCCTGTTTAAACTGAAGTGCTATACAAAAGCCAACATCTGACAATCGGTGGTTATTTTTTCACTTAATGGCTTCATTTAATTTCTAATCCGTGTTGAACAGGATTAGCTGAAATGATTTTCTAAAGTGGTTTTAAGGGCAGGCGAGACATGCAAGTATTAGCTGTAGCTTGCAACTTCCTGGAAGCGCACCAAGGTGACTCTTTAAATTGAAGGCAAACTGTCTCTTTAGACAAATGCTGGACATTGCCAGAGCAAGTCAAGATTATTAGGAATAGAAACGAGCATAAATCTTTCATGAGTTGTTAAAGCGGTGAAGAAGTGACCATCCCATTGAACGGCTTTTAAAGCTCATAAAAGAGTCCAGGAAAGGCTCGCTATCTTCGCACGCTAATGTGAAGCATCAGTTATGTCAGAATGAACTACAACCGTGCGTGGTGCGTTTTACCGTAACAAACAGATATTTCCTCTAAACGCCACAACGAAAGAAACCACAAGGCTGCACTGCGACTTAAGCAAGATCACATGAGGAATGCTGTTCTGCCGAATGTCAGCACATCAATGATCAATCAAATGATAGCATTATTTCACGTTAAATGGATGTTTGTATGCGCGCGCGCGTGAGTAGATAAAGGTTACAGATTACTTAAATGGGAACTAACTAGTATTTCTTGACCTGCTAGATTGAATTAAAATGAGAAGATATGAAAGATTTCCTACTTTACACGTGCTACTCGGTATTACATTTTATATTCATTTTCCACCCAGGTTTTTTTTTTTTTTTTTTTACATACCGATCTGATCATTTTAGTCATGTACAGACACACATCTACAATTTTCTCTGCAGATGTTATTGCGCTTTATGCGGGGGAGGGGAGGGGGATAATTAAACACTTCCCAAACTCTGTAATGAAAAAGTGATGCTTTAGAAGAGGCACTCAACTATTTACTTGGTCTGAGCATTAAAACCTCGACTACACACACTACCAGGGAAAGTGTATTCAGGAGGAGAAAGAATCAAATCATTACAAAAAGAGAGATCCTGCAGGCTGATTAAAGGAGCTGTTATAATGGTATAAAGCGTTACTTTATACGATCATTACTTTAGAAATTCACAAATAAGAAACTTTTAGTTAGTCATACATAATGACTACATGCAGCACTGAACATACCTTAAATATCTAAGGTTAAACAGTGGTACATTAATACTGTTAATGATTTAATTGTTTAATCTTTTATGGTTAATAAATTTATCAACATTTAACATAATTTTTTTTAAGCATCCGGCCATGTACGCAACAAACTCGCTACTCCTGTGGTGACTGTAGTGCTTTCTGGATGCGAGAGTTTCATCCGTGACTACGTTTACATGGACAGCAATAATCTAATTATTGACCTTAATCTAAGTAAGGTAATAATGTGATTAAGGTGT
>JAOUWY010000001.1:38772464-38786449 GCA_025728095.1 Prietella phreatophila | reverse complement strand
TCATTTGGCAGACGCTTTTATCCAAAGCGACTTACAATAAGCAAAGTGATATATCGAGCAGAGAACAATACAAGTAGGGCTACTATACAAGATCCATTAATTGAGTTCTAGAGGAAGCAAAGTGCACAGAGTTGAGGTGTAAGTGCATTATTTTTTTTTTTTATGAGTGGGTTAGGTGTTCATGGAAAAGCTGTTTTAGCTGTTTTTAGCTGTTTTTTGAAGATAGTGAGAGATTCTGCAGTCCCGATTTTTTAACACTCTTTAATTCAATATTCTTTCAGTTGCAAGGTGTTTGAAGGTTTTCTTGCATGTGCTGCCCGATTCAAATCACCCACAAGATTTCCATGGGTTTCAAATCCGGGCTTTGACTAATTATTCCATAACCCTCCATTTCTTCTTTTCGGGCCATTCCTTTGTGGATTTGCTGGTGTGCTTAGGATCATTATTCTGTTGAAAATCCCCTTTTGGTTCAACTTCAACTTTCTGACAGTTGGCCTCACATTATTTTCAAGCTCTCTTTGATATGATGCAGAATTCATCATTGAATCAATGAATGCGAGCTGTCCATTCCCTAAGGAAGTGAATAACCCCAAACTAAAACATTTCCTCCACCGTGCTTCACAGTTGGTATGAGGTGCTTCTCCTGAAAAGCTGTCTTTGGTCTTCACCAAACATGTCTGCTGTCACTGTGGCCAAACAACTCTATCTTTGATTCATCTGTCCAGAGCACATTATTCCAAAAGGCCTGGGCTTTGCCTAAATGCTCATTTTCAAACTGTAGTCTTGCTTTAATGTTCTTTATAGACAGCAAAATATTTTTCCTGGCACTCCTCCCATGCAGGTCAAGTTTTGCAATGTCTTTCTGACTGTAGAAGTGTACAGTTTGACACTAACAGTTGCGAGACTTACTAGCAGATCCTGTGATGGAATTTTGGGGTTCTTGGAGACTTATTTTTGCATTATACGGTCTGCTCTTGGGCTGAATTTGCTGGGACAGCCAGTTCTGGACAACTTGGCAGTCGTTTGAAATCTGCACCACTTGTTGCCTTACACCACGCACCTCAATAACAAAGGGAACACCAGAAACTAGACCAAAACCAGTGCTTTCGACACTGTGAATCATCAGATCATCCTGTCAACTCTCACCAGTCTAGGCATCACCGGAACTGCTCTGTGCTGGGTGGAATCCTATCTCTCAGACAGATCCTTCAAGGTATTGTAGAGGAGAGGTATTTCTGATACTCAGCAACTCCCAACTGGGGTTCCTCATGGGTCAGTTCTGGGTCCACTGCTCTTTTCTATCTACACTACATCTCTGGGGCAGGTGATTGAGTCTCATGGCTTCTCATATCATTGCTATGCTGATGACACCCAGCTCTATTTGTCCTTACAGCCTGACGATCCATATGTCTCTGCATGAATCTCTGCTTGCCTGTCCGACATCTCGGTCTGGATGAGGGAACACTACCTTAAGCTCAACCTGGCAAAATCTCAGCTTCACGTCATCCCAGCCTGTCCCTCAATCAACCAGAACCTCACTGTACAGCTCGGCTCAACCACACTCAAGCCAACCAGGACGGCCAGGAACCTTGGGGTGATTCTTGATGACAATTTAACCTTTACAAACCACATCTCAACAACTGCACGGTCCTGTAGGTTCATTCTGTATAACATCAAGAAAATCAGACAATATCTCACCGAAAAGGCTACATAACTACTAGTCCAGGCTTGTGTCATCTCAAAACTGGACTACTGCAATGCAGTACTCTCAGGCCTCCCAGCCAGCTCCATCAAACCCCTTCAGATGATTCAGAATGCAGTAGCACACATCTTCTTCAACCAGCCCAAGAGAACCCATGTCACACCCCTCTTCATCTCCCACCCCTGGCTTCTTGTAGCCACCCATATCAAATTCAAGGCCATGATGCTCACGTACAAGACTTTTCTGAAAAAACACCTTCCTACCTCTACACTCTCCTGAAGGCTTATGTTCCCTCATGCAATCTGTGATCAATCAACAACTGATGCTGAGTAGTGCCTACTCAGCGTGACTCAAGGTCGATTTCAAGAACCTTCACACTAACCGTTCCTCTGTGGTGGAATACACTTCCAACCTCAATTTGGATCACAGAATCTGTCACTATCTTCAAGAAACAGCTAGAGACCCACCTCTTTTCGACACTTTGGTGGATGTGTACATGGAAGATCAAGGCCAGGGAAAATCACTGCTCAAACTTTGGGCTGGAGCTCCACAGGAGTTCCAAAAAAAAAGAACAGTGTGCCTTATATTTAATTCTGCATTGGTATATTTTTTAAGCAGATTGTCTGCTCATTCCAAGTAGTCCAATCTGTACTATATACACTGTGCTGACCTCTTCATGCTCTTTGTCCTGATGTTGTCCAGTTTGGATTTAAGCATTATGTAATGGTTCATTACTGACTTTCTGTGTTACTTTGAAATTAGCTAACCTAGATTCCTGTGATAATGGGCATGTGTTTCAGCTCCAGTGTATGGTGGTTGATATATTGGCTAATTTGACTTACTTGCTACTTAAAGTTCCAAGTTGGATTGTCTCAAGTAGTATGCTACTATATGCTAGTATGCTACTACTGACTACCCAGGGTCCTTGGGTGGACTGGACCCTTAACTGGCCTGGACTAAAAAGAGGGGATTTTGCGTGGGCTGAATTTTTGCATAGCCCACAGAAATTTGTGAGAAATATTATAAAATAGAAAATACTTAGTGTAGCTAGCTTGTCAACACTGATTCCTACAGGCTTAATTGAGGGAGGGATTATTTGGGTGATCAAGACAGGTGATGGAAGTAAATGTTTCATTCCGAAGGAAAATTGCCACTTAACCAAATATAGTTTTGGAAAACATGGCATCTAGTGCAGAGACTAAGAGAGAAATAATATCCTCCCCCTCAACCTTACATACAATTGTTCAAACACTGCTGCCGGTCATAGGGTCACATTACAGGCAGCAAGTAATCCTGAGTCACAGGCTTCACCATGCTATAAAATCTTAAGGAAAGTGAACAAGTGTGGCCTGTCACTTAGCCTAAAGGGCATGGTTAATTGATAAAACTGCAAAGTAACAGAACCCTCTACTGTTACAGACATCAGCTGACCTCCATTGTGTACCACCTAGGTAGTCACTTTGTTTGAATAATTGATCAGATTAAATGTTTTGTGTTTGTTGGAAATGTTTCTGGTAATTGCATGTGGAGCCACTCAGAACCTAAGCTGATTTGGGTTTGCCCAAATGATTGACTAGATGTACAAGAGCACAGAGGAATGCAAAATGGGCTAAGATTAGTGTGCCTTAACTCAGCCTGTGAGTGTTTAGCATGACTGTCATTCTGTAGTGGCTACTCTTAGGCATGCCATAGTGCAAGAAGTTCCCTCTAATGCCACTAGCTTCAAATATATCAGCCAACCATAGGAATCACAGCTGTTATACAGTCACTAGTACTCAACAAAATTCTCCATGATGGTTTCAAATGATGGCAGCCAATATTAATGATATTTCTTTGAGGTGGCAGAGCAGTGCTGGGTCCCAGGTTTGATCCTGAGATCGGGTTACTGTCTGTGTGGAGTATCGCATACTCTAATCATGTTCACATGGGTTTCTCTGGTTTCCTCCCACTTTTGAAAAACAATGCTAGCAGGTGAATTTGCAACTTTACATTGTTCCTAGAGGTGAATGAGTGTGAGTGATGTGTGATGCACTATAATGGATTGGCATCCCATTCATAGGATCAGTTGGGAGGACAATGTGGCTTTGGCTTTGACATTTAATGGATTGCAGTTCATTTTTACTTTTTCATAAAAGCAAAATTATTTCCTTTTTTCTGTTTTTCTGCGAATTTAAAGTTTGACTCACACATTCTTATTACCATGACAAAGAAGTGAACAGATTACAAAATAACAAAATTTTGTTGAAAAACACCAAGCCAGACACTCATTTCTCTAAATTTATTCCTAACTTACATGTTTGATACTATTCTCAGTGTTGAGCTTCATCCATGCCTCCTAAACTTCACTCTTGGTTCATTGACCTTCAAGTGAAATACAGAGGACAGCAACAACTTCTGACCTTCTAACATCTTTCCTTTTTGTACAGTCACGCCAGAAAATCAAAAGCAATTTATTTTCAATATGGATATGCAATCTTTCGTAGTTGTTTTAAGTTCCCAAAATAATATTATATACAGTATATGACTGCACTTTTATTACAGTTTAAACAACATTAAACAAGTAGAATTTTAAGGAGGTCTTTGTATTTAAAGACCTGTTTAAAGACTCATAGAAACATTGCTTATATTAACTGAGTGCTTATATTAATTAAGAATATGTTGCAAGATCTCAGGCTTTTCTGATTAGATCTAAATTTTTTCCATTAGAGAATGACGCAGGACACACAAAAAAAAATCTCAACTTAGTTGTGACTTTATTATTTAGTTTTTTGTATTTTTAGCTCAGGAATTACTCTGACTGCTCAGTCAAGACTTTTCCAAGCAGGTGAAGACAGCCTGTGGTGTCGGGGAATATGTTTGTGGGCGAGTGTGTGGGTTACTGTCGGTGCTGCAGATTCAGAGTTTGACCTGTGACCTCAGTTAGGTGAAGTGTAGGGTACAGAATAATGTGTGTATCAGTGTGGTAGGCTGTGGGTGGGGAAATCGAACTCATTCCTCTAGGAGACAGCTGTGCCAACTGCGCTGTGTGTGTGTGTGTGTGTGTGTGTGTGTGTGTGTTTGGCTGAAAGGAAATCCATGTGACTGCTGAGATTTGAGTGTCTATGAACAAGTGGTGTGCATGTGGCATGTGTGTATGAGTGTGCAGAGAGAGGAATAGATAGAGTAAGACAGTTCAGATGCTGGATTCCACATTAGCTATGCTTCAGAATGGGGCTCAGCAAACTGTTTCACCTTTCACTTTCAGAATTAAAGGGGCTTCTGATTAAAATTAGTCAACAGCCCTTATATTTCTGTCACATTACCACAGTCTCACTCTGGTGCGAATTATTATAACAAGTGTTAGAATAAATGGCTGCAAAATATCAAGACGTTTTAATCTTGCATGTGTTAGTGTGGATAAGAAATATCTGTATCTGTATACGTTCAGTATAAATGATGTTTCCAGACTTTCGTCAGTCCATAAAAATGCCATTTCCATGCACTGCAGGTTATGAGCAGCCCCCAGTCATGGAGAGATAACTTGAACCCAGATGTGCTGTATCCCTGGAGAACGAAGACTGCAGGTCTCGGCCGGGTAAAGAGAGACTGGATCATTCCACCCATCCGTGTTTCTGAGAACAGCAAGCAGGTCCCTGAGTACTTAGTCCAGGTAATTAACATAGAAGGAGAGGAAATCAAAACCAAGAAGAAAACTAATACACATATGATATTATAAATGTCATTTGTATGTTAGCATGAGGTAAAACCAGTTGACATTATAACTTTATTTGTATAATATTTGTTTTGTATATATTTTTTTATTTGTATCATATTTGATTTGCATAATATTTATTTCATGCTGTTGCAAACTTTAGGTTCGTAAGAAATGTAATGGTAGTACTTCAGTACTTGAATAAGAAATGTAATGGTAGTACTTCAGTACTTGAATAAGAACTGTAATGGTAGTACTTCAGAATTTGAGTAAGAAATGTAATTCAGAATTTGAGTAAGAAATGTAATGGTAGTACTTCAGTATTTGAATAAGAAATGTAATGGTAATACTTCAGTACTTCATTAAGGAATGTATGGTAATACTTCAGTACTTCAGTAAGGAATGTAATGGTAATACTTCAGTACATCTGTAAGGAATGTAATGGTAGTACTTCAGTACTGGAATAAGAAATATAATGGTAGTACTTCAGTACTTGAATAAGAAATGTAATGGTAGTACTTCAGTACTTGAATAAGAACTGTAATGGTAGTACTTCAGTATTTGAATAAGAAATGTAATGGTAATACTTCAGTACTTCATTAAGGAATGTAATGGTAATACTTCAGTACTTCAGTAAGGAATGTAATAGTAATACTTCAGTACTTCTGTAAGGAATGTAATGGTAGTACTTCAGTACTTGAATAAGAAATGTAATGGTAATACTTCAGTACTTCAGTAAGGCATGTAATGGTAATACTTCAGTACTTCTGTAAGGAATGTAATGGTAATACTTCTGTAAGTAATGTAATGGTAATACTTCAGTACTTGAATAAGAAATGTAATGGTAATACATCAGTACTTCAGTAAGAAATGTAATGGTAGCACTTCAGTATTTGAGTAAGACATGTAATGGTAATATTTCAGTGCTTGAATAAGAAATATAATGGTAGTACTTCAGTACATGATTAAGAAGTGTAATATGTTACACTTCAGTACTTGAATAAGAAATGTAATGGGAAAACGTCAGTGTTTGAGTAAAAAATATAATAGTAATAGTTCAGTATTTGCGTAAGAAAATAATGATAATACTTCAGTACATGAATAAGAAATGTAATGGTAGTACTTCAGTATGGAATGGAATATACATTCTTCAGTACTTCAGTAAGGAATGGAATGGCAATACTTCAGTAGTTTAGTAAGAAAATTAATGGTAATACTTCAGTACTGCAGTAAGGAATATAGTGGTAATATATATTGCAAGATAGTACCCAAATATCCCAGAAAAACAGGACAATTTAGACAAAAGTTCTTTATCAGCCATTCAAGCACAGCACTTCTAAAGCTGTAGGACAAAAAACAAATTAATATTCAACATGGATCATCATATGTTTGTTCTCTGCAAATCGTATACTATGGTGCAGTTTCTACTACCTCTACCATTATTACTGGATTACACTAGACTTGTTTCCTGGATTTTTCTTCATATATAAATATCCAATACATCTTTTTTCACTTATCGACCTGATGGCCTGTTTCTAACACACATCTGGGACGTGTGTTTACCATGTGTCTAACAATTTCCATTCCTCCCCTTGCAGATCAAATCAGACAAGGTTTTCACCGGAGAGGTGATCTACAAGCTGGAGGGCCCTGGGGTCGACCAGGAGCCTAAGGACCTATTTGAAATAGATGATAAAACAGGATGGATTAAGAGCAAGAAGCCCCTGGACAGAGAGATTCATAAGAGCTTCACGGTACATTGAGGGCCATAAATAGCAAAGACGGTTCTCTTGGGAAGTGCAGAATCAGTTTGTGAACAGCTGTTTCATGTTTTGGGGGTTAAGTGTTTTAGCTAGAGAAAAATTGGACTTGGGCATTTAGAAAGAAACAATAATTCTATAAAGAAACAAATAAAAGCTTGATAAATAACATAACTGTGTTCTCAGCTCAAAGCCTTCGCCCTGTCGCCCAGTGGAGAGCGGCTGGAGAACCCCACCACCATCGAGATCTACGTACTGGATCAGAATGACAACAGACCGACCTTTGCCAAGGAGGAGTTCTTTGGCTCAGTGCCAGAATTCTCCATTCCAGGTAAAAAGAAAAGCTCAGTGTGTATAACAACATTAGGGAGCAATCAAAATGATGAAGTGACAATTTGACAGGTTTGTGTTCTGTTTGCTATTTAGTAATGGATGTACAGTTCATGTCATACTGACTTTGAGCAGCTGAGGCAGATAATAATATTTGAAATGAGCAACTTTGAATACATTTATGTATTTGGGGAACAGCAAAGACACATAAACTGTTTCTTGTGCTCCTATAACAGCAGGTTTGAGTAATCGAGTGTGAGTGCAAGTAAGACATGGTGGTTATGCAATACAGAGTGCCATAAAGGTACTAATTTGTTGTATTTTTGTAAAACTCAGTTGGTGTCACTTTTTGTAATATCATTTACTCAGGTACCTCAGTGTTGACTGTATCAGCAACAGATGCTGATGACCCCAACACAGACAACGCAGTGCTGAGTTACTCCATAACAGCTCAGGAGAGCTTGCCACCTTTCAGCATCAACAAGACCATGTTTGGCATCAATAATGTAACAGGAGTGATCTACACCCGAGATGTGGGACTGGACCGAGATGTAGGTGTTGTGTGAAAAGGAGATATGAGCTGAAATTTTCATTTTACTTTTTATTTTAATGTAACCGAAAATGTGCTAAGCAGATTGACTCAAATGGTTCAAATGATGTCATACAGAGTGTAGCTGCCATTTTATGGTCCAGTAATAACTGTTATTATAGTTATTGTAGTTATTAGTCTGTTTGACTGGTCACTTGAAATCAGTGGGTTTAATCCAAGCAATGAAAAACAAACTCAAAACAACTAGACTCAATGAACTCAAAAAACAAGTAGACCTATAAATAATGTAAATTGTAATAGTAATGCAATACTTGTTAAAGAATGGACCTATTGGTTTTTTTTGCTTTCAGTTTAAGGTTCACATTTAAACACTGTACTTAATATTTGAATAGTTTAGTAATGTTCATTAAAATTTAAAGGAGTTATTTTACAGTGGAATGGGACCCTAGCTACAAGATATTTGAGAACCAGTGCTGTAATTTAACATAGACTACTAGCTTGTTTTTGTTGTAAACATTTGCAGCTAGCTGTCTGGTTTATACTGTTGTGGAGCGGTGGAAATCACCTGTGTACTTGCAGATAATCACTTTCCTTATATACTATATGGCCAAAAGTATGTGGCCACCTGACCTTTCACACCCACAGTCCATTACAGATTTAGTCCACATTTACTGTTATAATATCTTTCACTTTTCATGGGAAGGCTTTCCACTTGATTTTGAAGCATGGCTGTGGGGATTTTGACATATTGCTGTACTCTCCCCCCAGGTTGTGCACTCGTTCCATCTGACCCTGCAGGTGGCCGATATGTCTGGAATGGGGCTGACTAGCACAGGACGAGTCATCATCCACATCACAGACATCAACAACCATGCTCCACAGTTCAACCCTAAGACGGTATCTACACTACACACACACACACACACACACACACACACACACACACATGTAACCTCCATTTTAGCACAGTGATGTGAGTACTCTCCTGTGTTTGCAGTACACAATGCTTGCCTTGGAGAATAAAGTGGGAGAGGATGTAGGCAGAGTGAATGCTACAGATAAAGATGAGAAGAATGGTGACAATTGGAGGATTACTTATTCCATTATTAAAGGAGATTCTTCTGGCAATTTTCACATACGGACAGACCGTGTCACCAACCAGGGAATTATCTCTGTAATGAAGGTGTGTACACTCTCATCAGTGACAGTAATTTAGGATTATGTTATATTTATATGTCATAATTTAGTAAAAGGAGTACTAGTGAATAATGATTAAAAGCAGTTGACACTGAAAGTATGAAAGTATGAAATTATGAATAGTTTGTAAAGCAAACTTGAGTTTTAGAAGTGCTACTGAAGATAAAACTTTTATTATTAGTAGTAGTAGTACAAACCGTTTCAAGACACAATCACAACAGAAGCTACATTGAACAGTTCTGTCAGAACATTAGACCACCAACATACAAACAAACACTTCCAAAACTGAGGCAACTGACCTATGAAGCCTCATAGTACTCCACTGATTGATAACATCTCAATAAAAACAGTATTGTTACACTAGGGAAACTCCAAATGATCCAATCAAGTAAAAAACTATCTAAACTTTTTAAATGAATGTACAAAATTAATGAGTGAATTTGTGGAAACCATGCATACATTCAACAGGTTAAAAATACAGATACAGGAATTAAGAATAACTGCAGAATCAATATCAGAGGCAGGTTTTATCTCCAGGGTGGTTGACAATTAATCCAAGTTCTCTGAAAGATCATTTGTAGTGGGGTCTCTAGCTCTCAGATCTGAAGAGTACAATTTGTATCCAACTCTCTTGCAGCCCTTGGACTTCGAGTCACGGGCAGAGTACCAGCTCACTGTGAGAGCAGAAAACGAAGTCCCTCTGAGTATTAAAGCTCCATACGAACGGACCAGCACTGCTACTGTCACCATCAGAGTTCTAAATGAGAACGAAGCGCCACGCTTTTATTCAAACCCCATAGAGGTGTCTGTCCCAGAGTCCACAGAACCAGGGACTGCCCTCATCTCCAGCATTGCTTATGATGCTGAGAATTCCAAGCTCAGGTATGACAGATTTGTCTGTAAACATATGCCTATTATTTAACTTTCATGGTATAATGGGCAGTGGTAGCTTAGTGGTTAAGACAATGGGCTTCTGATTGGAAGGTCATAAGTTAAAATCCCAGACCTGCAACTACTGGGCCTTTGAGCAAGTGCTCAGTTGTATAAATGAGATAAATGTAAATTGTTCTGGATAAGTGTATCTGCCAAATGCTATAAATGTATAATCATGGTGTTATCTTGAAGCTCCTCTTATGAGATCAGAAATACAAGTGTATTTTATATTATACCACAAATCAAGTTGCTAATAATAGTTATAAGAAAATGACTTAGATAACTGAAAATCTTTATAATCAAACTACACCTGGATAGCTATAATATTATAACCTATAAATGTAATCAATCAGATTAGATATATCTGGGGTCTGACATTTGCCTCTCTACATTGGCACTGGTCAACCTTTGCTTCAGTGGCATACATTTGAGAGAGTACATTTTTACCTACTTCATTCTCAGATTTGAAATTACTCAAGATCCTGAGAAATGGCTCTCAATCAACCATGAAACTGGAGAGATTTCAGCCAGGAAGAAATTCAACATCCGCTCCCCATACGTCAAGAAGAACAGGTACAGGGCAGTAGTAAAGGTCACAGACATGGGTGAGTGCTGAAAAATTTAATAGCAAAACCTTTCATTTTAATTTAACCAAAACAAAATTCATCACTAATCACTGCTCCCCCATTCAGATGCAGGCGGTACTTCCATAACGGCCTCTCTGGAGATCACACTCTGGGAGACCAATGACTTCCCTCCTGTGCTTGTCCCCTTGAGTGGCATCGTGTGCAGTAACAGAGACAGACACCAACTCGGCCTGCTGATCAGTGCTGTAGATGATGACCTCGCCCCTCATGCAGACCCTTTCACCTTTGACATGGCTGACAGAGACATGGCATCCAACTGGACCATCATACAGCTGAATGGTGAAAAAAAAATACATACCACCATAAAAATTCTACTTTTAATGAATACTAAACAACAGATGTCCTTTAAGATATTGCTCTTATATGCATTGTTCATTCTAAAAATGTCCATAATGGGATTGATCAATCCATCAAGCCATCACAGTATGCATTCATCCAATTACTGCATCCATCAGTTAATCAGTCCATCCATCTATTTATCCATCTATTTATCTAACTATCCAATCATCAATCCATACTTCATCCATACACACATACAAACAGTGCCCTCCACTAATACTGGTATCCTTGGTAAATAGGAGCAAAGAATGCTATGAAAATTTTCTTTTCTTTTTCTTTTTGTTAAAAAACTTTACACAAATACTCTGTTCTCATGGATATCAAACAACTGCAAACAACACAAGTTTATCAAAAAATTTTTTTTAATAAGCAAATATATATATATATATATATATATATATATATACCTGCTTTGTTTGCAATTATTTGATATCCATGAAAGCAGAGTATTTTTGTGATTTTTTTAACAAAAGATCAAAAGGTTAAACAATAAAGACAATTATTCACAGCCTTCTTTGCTCATATTTACCAAGGGTGCCAATATTAGTGGAGGGCACTGTACATACATAAATACCTACCTACCTACCTACATATAAACAAACATACATACACTCAAACTCCCCATCCAATCCATTCATCAATCCATCAAATGAAAATTTATCAGTAATTTAAGTAAAACGGAAACTGACACATATCACATATTAGCATTTCTTTCATAATTTTAAAAAACAAAGAGGTTTACCAGAAGTTTTATAATTTAGCAGAACCCAATTTATCAGTCCATCAATCATCCATCCTAAAATTACTACTAATGAATAAATGTTATTAGGGACCAAGTAGCATGCAAATTACATCATCCTAATTACTCTTAATCATTATCCATGTTATCCATGAATGTTGGTGGAAACCATTTCTTTAATTTCTAATGAAAAACTTAAGTATACTGTATGCAAATGCAAGTAAATGCAAATAGTCACTCTAAAACTATCCATTAGTTCTTTGACAAAAGTTTATTTTTAAAGTCTTTCATAACCTTCATAATCTTAAAACTGCCATGTCTGCTTTCTGTCCTATGTATGCAGAAACCCATGCAATGCTGCAGCCTTTAATAGATATAGACCAGGGGGAGTTCTCCATCCCTATTACTGTATCGGACTCAGGTTCACCTTCTCTCTCCTCCAACGCACTGGTGAATGTGACGATGTGTCCATGTGACAGGGCTGGGCAGTGTATGAGTGCCACAGCTGCGGCCATTTTTGGAGCTAAAGTGGGCATCAGCTTTATTGCCCTTGTGATCATCATGGCCAGTGTTGTTCTTTTGTTGTGTAAGTATACATGGGGTCTTTTTTCACTTTTTTCCACAATTTGGAAATGTTCATTTTCCCCCCATAATTTAATTCAAAAAGTAGAAATTTTCTAGATTCATATACAGAAATACAGAAATGTTGACCTATTTCCATTAGTCACTATTTCCAAATTTTTCACATTTGTTGAGATGCACCTGTACATGGGGACTTTTTTTTTTTTACTTGATGGTCGAGTCATGAATGTGTTTATCCATTCCAGTTAAAATAGAAGATGAAGGGAAAATCTGAAAGGGTTTGAATTCTGAATTTTGTTCTAGTCAGCAACTGATACTGTTGTCATGTATTACCTGCATCACTTAAACAGCATTATTTATCAAAATAATCAGTGTTCTTTGTAAAAATGTGTGTGTGTGTGTGTGTGTGTGTGTGTTGTTCAGTGTTTCTGCTCCTTGCTGTGGCCATGAGGAGCTGTACCGGGCGAGGTGTTACAAAAGGAGGAGGCCTACTGATCGGTGAATCAGATGATGATGTGCGTGACAATGTATTCAACTACGATGAACAGGGTGGGGGAGAGGAGGATGAGGTGAGACTTAACAAACTTTGCAAAATCCCACAAATCCTTCACTGCACTAGTGGGTTAGGCATGGCATGTCTGATATAAGGGCTGTGTGTGAGCAAGAAAAAGTGTGTGGGGTGGGGTGAGCCAGCAGCTGGTGTGTGGTGAGTCTGTGAGAAACACAGATACACACCATGTATGGTCCAGAGAAGTTCTGAATTCGCCTGGGGAATTCATGCAGCTGGCACATTCAGTTTCAGTCACCTAATAATGAACACAAA
Source organism: Prietella phreatophila (assembly GCA_025728095.1). Taxonomy (NCBI): domain Eukaryota; kingdom Metazoa; phylum Chordata; class Actinopteri; order Siluriformes; family Ictaluridae; genus Prietella; species Prietella phreatophila. The sequence continues at coordinate 38,773,156 of JAOUWY010000001.1, read as the reverse complement.
GACATTTAAAAGGCATTCGTGGAATGTCTACATTTTAAAAATAGTCTTTAATGTACTTTAACATGTCGCCTTGGTGTTTTGTTTTGTTTTGAAACCACATTAGGACCTACATATTAACTATAATATGCTATATTCAGAATAGTCCTCTTATTATATGGCCATTTTGGTGCCACCCCTTACTCTGCCCTAGTACAATTTGCCATAAATCCTGGACATGACATCATAGATAAGACAACTGTTATGGTGATATACAAGATGTTAAACCTAATGTGTACTTAAAAGTACTTCCAGGGACCAGTACTGACTAAATGAATGAATTAAAGTGATTATAATGTCGATGAACATCTTTCATCAGTTGGTGCGTATTGTGTTCCCTTACTTTTAAGGAAATTAGCAAGCTAATTTAGTTTCCAATTCAACCTGCTTCCTTCAGAATAGTTAGCAAATAAGCTACAGCTGCTGGCTTAGCATTCAGTTGGCTAGTTAGTGACTAAACTACAGCTATTGACTTTGCATTGGCAAATACAGCTGCTGGTTTAGATTTCAATAAGCTAGTTAGCAAATAAACTACAGCTACTGGTTTAGCATTCAGTAGGCTGGTTAGCAAATAAACTTCAGCTACTAGTTTAGCATTCAGTAGACCAGTTAGCAAATAAACTACAGCTACTGGTTTAACATTCAGTAGACTAGTT
>JAOUWY010000001.1:38650940-38662862 GCA_025728095.1 Prietella phreatophila | reverse complement strand
CCCTCCTCCAGAGGTCACCTCCTGACCTTTCCCTAACAGACCTGACCCTCTAACCCCACACCCCAGCACTTCATGGAGCCTCATCCTGACCAAACCAAAGGACAATGTGTTCTTTGTATAGAAGGGGGATGTCTGGCTGTCCAATCTCCAGGCCCAACTGAAATATGATCGGGCTTAACATTCAGCATCGTGTGTGTGCATGCGTGCGCACGCGCTTATCCACAGGCCTGCACACAGCTCTATGAGGACTAGAGACAAGGCCTGTTCCATTTATTCATTTGTTACAGGATGGTTTTTTCCTCTCCGATTCCCATCCACTGTTTTTTATTGGTGCTGGATCGGTGCCATTTTATTTTGTTCACTGTTAATGATCAAATGTACATGGAATGTATTTTTCTAATGACACTGAAAAAAGAGACAAATCTGTAACGTGTAAAATAAACTTCAGCTGTTTCCTGTCATTCTCGAATTCTTCTAAAAACTGTATCGTCATATCGCCTAGCCCTAAGCTATAGCAGTCTTTTTATTCAATGAGGTGTGCGTGTGTGCGCGTGCGCTCGCTCGTCATTTGAGTAGAATGTACCCAGTGTGTGCTTTGCGTGTTTAGATCTTTCACACTGTTGCAGTCTTGTGATCCTGACTCATGTGCCAGAGAGGATTTTCGAGACCGAGACGTGTACAGTGAAGTCGTTCAGGACGTGGCCCGTCGGATCCCACGTCCTCTCGCACACAGGCCTGTGCAGCAGCCAGTTTCCCCTGATGAATGTTGGAGAGAATTAGCTGTCTCAGCGCCTTTTTGACAGATCATCACGTCCCGTGCGCACTGCCAGTTGGGTGATCTGTGTTCATATGCATCAGGGTGTAATAGCTGTAAAGGAAACGCAGAAGCGTGGGAAATTTACCAAGCCCGTCCAAACGCCAGAACCCAAATTAGTTTGCGAGTCCAGGGGAAAGGTGACAGGCGGAGTGGGCTTGATTAGGTTGAAGTGAGGACAGGTGGCGTGTTGTATAAACTCTCAGTGTAAATGAAAGGGCCGAGGAAATTTTCAGTAAAGGCTCTTGGAAACACTCTGAGGCAAGTCGGAGAGGGACGGGCTTTTCTAGTGTCCATCACCTCTCGTTGTGTTCATTCCACACAGCAGGCGTTGCGGCTTTGCCCCGTGCTCTCCAGCTTCCCCTCTGCACGTGGACAGCGAGGGATTTTGGTGAAGTGTGGACTTTGCTAAAGACACTGCTAGTTCAGAGGTTAAAGTAGAAAGTATGCTTGATGTTTTACGCACGTGCTACGGACCGCGTACTGCACGCTAAGGACCGTGTACTGCCCGATTTTTCCAACTGGTTGCACATGCGCATTTAATTCTTTTGCACTATTTAGTTGTTCCACAAGGGGGCAACAGTGACCCAGGGTCGTTGATTCTCAAGGTAGTTGAAGAAAAATGTAAGCCACGGAAAAGAGTGCAGCTTGGAAACTACCCGTATCTGTATAATTCTAATCTTAAAGTGTATAAAGATTTGTCTATGGAGGTTTTAAACATGGCGAGAGATTACTCGATTCTTCTTGAATGTCATCTCTGTCCTTTACTGCTCTGTACTGACTCTTGTAGGACAGGAGCGGTAGTGCAAGTTGTCATAATGCGCACGAGTCGAATGGAGTATACTTTGAAAGACTATGTGTACAACAGCGTGTGGAGAGAAAAAAACAACATATACCATAGGCATAAGTGGTCTGAAGGTTGTAGGTTCTGATCCTGTCCAGGTCAGAAAGCTGAACTCGCTGAAATCGCTTCGATTGTAAGCAGAATAAAGACCGATCCGAAACAACTGAGTAAGACGTGAATGAGCAGTTTGTCAGGAGTTGATTAGAAAGAGCAGCAACACGCCGTGTAGTCACTTCGGTCAGACGTTTTTGTGTAGCGTTCGTGTTCACAACTCGCCTCACACCCCCTCAGCCGAGTCACTACAGGTTTAATAATCCGCTCCGGTCTAACTGGGAGAATTCGTTTCTCCTGCTTTGGGATTTCAGCTAAGGCTAAAAGACGGCTAATTGATGCGGCTCTACTTTACCTAATGAGAACATCGATTGTTGTGTAGTCCCGCTGCCGACGCTGGGACACGGGTCTGAGCCTGTGTGCTTGCGCTGCTCTTTTCTCCACTTGTTTTTCATGATTGCTTTGTTTCATCCGAGTCGTTTATCCATCAGTGGCTCAGCAAATCAACAAGAGAACACTGTTGTTGTTTTAAATGTATTTCAGGCTCTGTCTGGAATACTTCATGCTTATATTGCTAATTAATAGTAAACCTTAATTGTTAAGTATGAGAAACGTTAATGGTCCAATTAAATGAATTATTTTAATGAATCTCTTTAGTGTGCGTGTGCGGCCGCTCATAATTATGGTATAATAAAAAAAAAAAAATGCAGCCTTTAGTTCAGTCATTTGGGCGTTTCCCCACCTCTCCGTGCCCTGCGCTCGTCTGGCCTCTTTTATCCTCATCCCTAATATTTAATTCATACAGGATCTGAGAAGCTCAGCCTGCTGAAAACACACGCGCGCACACACACACGCACACACCTCAACCTTCTCCCAACACACTCACTAGCCTACCCACTCAGATGTACAAACCCCATTCTCATTCTCTGTTTCTGTGTGTGTGTGTGTGTGTGTGTGTGTGTGTGTGAATATCTCTGAGCCTGCGCCCCCCGCCAGAGAGGCTCCATCAGGAATGAGCAGGAATAATGGGCCATGTTGGCTCTGCTGTTCTGTCTGCCTGTGTGCTTTTTTTTTTTTTTTTTTCCTCCCCTCCCCCCACTCCGAGGGATCGGGTTTCCACCCATCGGCGTTTGTTTACACCCAGTGTCCTCCTGCAGCAACAACTGCTGCCTGTCAGCCAGCAACCAGACAACCCCCAATAAACAGCCAGTTTGAACCCACCGGACACGGCACTCTACAGATCACCATCGAGCGCTGTTGCACGGCGTGGATCTGAAATCCTTCGCACTCATCCGAAGCTGACTTTCAGGGCAGGGTCGGGTCGGAGAACAGTTGGTGTTAAAGTTCAGACTCGAGCACGTTGTCCACAGTCCACAGCTCCTGATGAGGAAAGTAAATGAAATTATGGCTTGTTAGGAATATTGTTAACACTTCCAGGAGCTATGAGAGTCAAATGAGCCGGATACTGTCTTACAGCACCCTGAGAAATCAAGGTATCAAACAGACCATCTGGAAATGGTTGCACTTTAGGATTCCAGCAACAGGCGAACACATCAGGAGCCCAGGACAAGCAGGTTTTGTGTCCGGGATATTAGCTTCTTATTCAGTTAGTCTTTATTTGTTACATATACGTTAGAAAGTCTTTTCTCCACACACCCCAGCATGTCAGGAAGTCGGGGTCAGAGCACAGGGTCGGCCATGATGCAGCGTCCCAGGAGCAGAGAGTGTTAAGGGCTCAAGGGCCCAACAGTGGCAGCTTGGCAGTACTGGGGCTTGAACCCCCGGTCAGTAACCCAGAGCCACCACTGCCCCTCTATCCCCAGTTGTCTAACAGGAATGTGTACGATTGTACACAGTGAGCTTCTCACACTTCAACACAGTAATTGTAGCGTGTGTTAGCTGTAGCGGTGGATTGATTAGCGATCTTTTACCGAATCAGGTTGTATCTCACCTGCTCAACACGCACCTCGCGTGTCAACATTCTGAGAGAAAATAAAGACCCTAGCCAGTTTCAATAACATTTCGCTTGAGTTGAGTTGCGAGGACAGGACATCACATCTCATAGCCAAAACGCTAACGATGTGCTACATGAAAAATTTTCTTAGAGGAGAATACTTATCAGTTATTCATTGGTTTCCTGTTAGTCCGTATGAATGCACTTAACTAGCTAATGAGCTTGTAATATGTTAGGTCACACTTCAAGTCTGCTTAGTAAGGTTTGGGGCTGGGCTAGCTACACGCCTCTTAAGCCCGAACACAATCGTCAGTAATCACTAAACTCCATGTCACATGTTCGACCTCAGCCCTAAAAGCTGATATAAAACATCACCACACACTCTGTTTCGAATTCTCCAGATCTTCTCTCTGGAGCATCCAAATGGCATCCAGTCACGAGCACCTTCCACCTGTGATTGTGTTATGTTCTGTGTGCGTGCGCGTGCGTGCGTTTGTGTTTTATCGCTCGTGTGAACGTGGCGTGATGAGCGGCATGATTCGGAGGCGTGTTGATTTGATGCGTCGTTCATGTCTGTGAAAGGTCACATCCCAGCTTCCTCTGTTCTTCTCCTGTGCTTTGTTCATTATCCAGCTCGGTTCAGCACTTATTTTTACCTCTGCTCATAATCCTTAATTAATGCAGTCGCACTCACATCCCTCTGGCGCGCGCGCGCGCGCACACACACACACACACACACACACACACACACACGTATGTACGTACGTGTGTGCTGTATTTCTCTTCTTAAATGCCACTCTTAAGTTGCAGTGTACTCCCAGAAACCCAAAGTGAATCATCTTTCAGCACACAGCAGGTCTGTAAGGGTCGGTAAAGATCTTTCAACACGGCTTCAGTTAATCACAGTCTTGTGGCTGAACGCAGAGACTAAATGAGACTCAGCCTAAAATCTAGATGCTAATCAGAGAATTGTGTGTTTTTTTTTTAAAAGAAGGAGCATGTCGTGATTGTGGTGTAATGCAGCTGTGCCGTTTCTTTACGCAGGACTGTTCCCAGCTTGTTCTAATTCATCACTAGCGAGTGTCTTGTTATGGTGTTTAAGTTGCTCTGCCGCTGTGGAACAGAGACGAACAGGTCGTGCAGAGAGACGCCCAGAGCCCAGCCTCAGGGCATAAAGATCTACTGCCTTACACCAGAGTGCTCTGTGCATCCCCATGAGCTCACACACGTCAGCTTCACCTTCAGAGCGCAGGATGACCGATACTAACACACAGGGATGTACACTGAGCTATAAGAGAAATGTATTTTTCTGCTCAGATCCTGTCAGCATTTTTTGTTCACTGAAATATGAGTTGTTTGTTGTTGGTTTTTTTTTCCTGAGAAGTTACCGCTTGATTGTGAACTTGTCTAGTTTTAGTCCATACGTTTCTGACTCGCTCGTGACCGTCTCCCAGGCATGAAAACAATATGCAATTACAGCACATATTGTATTTCATTCGTCTTTGGACGATTTGTCTCATCGTTCTCCGTGGTGTTCTAGGAAGAGTGCGGCCAGCTCTCGGGCCTGTACTGAAAGCTGAATGTTTTTGCTAATTTGAAGCGGGTTTGATTACACCGTTGGGTTATGTTTTTGTTTGGGGTTCTTTTTTTCGCTCTCGAAACAACATACAGAAAAGTTTGGAAAGTAGTGCCATCGGCTTGAAACGTGAGAGTTTCGACATTCCAGCAACGCGAATTTGATTGTGTAAAGCTTGAGTATTTTGAACCTCCTAATACCAGTGAGAGAGGGGGAGGGGTCGTGAGGTTTTCGGGCTCTGGACGACTAGATTCGGCGTGACATCATTTAACTCAGCCGTTTAATTTCGAACTATAAAGTCAGAATCTTTTGCCCTTCCCGTCATTGCTAGGAGGACCTCTGGTCTCACTACAGGCCCGTGAGGCCTTGCAGGTGACTGTTACAGTTAATGTGCATCCAAAGATCACGTGATCACCCAACACGCAGCGAGCAGTCAGCGGTTCAGAGGCAGAATTATTGTGGAAAGTTCCAGTGAGTACCACTGAGGGCACTTGTGCAGTAATTCTGCTGCTGTTTTTTATTTTATAAAGGTGCCTGACCTACTGACTGAGACTCTGATTCAGCCCACAAACCAGTTACTTTCCTGGCGAATACCTGAGGCGCTTGTGCGCTTATAGTTTACAGTGTGTGTGCTGTGGGTTGATGGACCATGTGGAGGTTTGTTTCTCATGTGAGAGCTGGAGAGATTGTTTTCCTAGCTCTAGGGCTTCTACATGACTAGATGGTTTTTTTTGCCAAGACCATTTTTAGTGCCAGCACACATCAGATCTCTTCTACTGAGTCAATCATGTTTAGTCTAGGCACAAGGGGGGTGGGCAGGGTATGTGTGGGGTTGGGGGGACTATAATTAACACACACTATTAATTCCGTAGACACTTCACAGTAACATTAGCACCACTTAGAGAGGTTCGTAAGGGAATGATTGGCATTTGTGGTTTATTTTAGCACAGGAAACAGTACGTAAATATGCCAACGTTTTAATGCCTTTTTATTGTAAAAACTCGATTTGCTTATTTAAACGTGATCGATTTTGTCTCGGTTGCAGTACAGCTGCATCTTAATTACTCTTAGTGAAAGTCTTGAGCATGACTCTGATGGAAAAACAAGATGGTGACTTCCATGTGCTTTAAAATGTTACCGTGTGTGTGCCGCCTCGCTCTTTGCGAGCAAACTGTTTACATTCAGGCATTAGCGAAGGCCGACGCCAGGGCTCCAGTGTTTTTTTTTTTTTTTTTTTTTTTTTTTTTTTTTGCTTGCTTTGTTTTTTGTATCAGAGCGGTGTATTCTAGCGTGTGAAACGAGCTGTGTGCGCGACTGGAAGGAAATCAACGCATGCGAAAAGGGATTTTATTTTTAATGGCATCCGCGTTGACTTTTATGGAAGCGAAAGGTCCGCCTCGTCTCCCGCCGTTCCAGCTGTTCTCTCTGTAAACGTAATGAGAGGGTTCGGAGAAAGCGCTTGCTCTGCTCTCTTTCAGTTTCATGCTTGTGATTATTTTTAATCGCTACACACAGTGCCTAGGTCCTGGAAAGATTTGTCGTTCTTTGATTAGCAGATTCGGAAAGCAGAGAGGGGAACCAGGATGATTCCAAGCCGGCGGCGAAAGCGTCAAGTTTCAATGAATGACTGCGCCGTTCCGGTGTCGTCTTATCTAATCGTCATATAACACACACTGCATTTTCTACAGCCCCCCCATCAGATAGGTGCGCGCCTCTGCTTTGCGTGTCCGTCCGTGCAGAGTTGAATGGGTTCAGCAGCTTCCTGGAGCACGTTACCCGGAGCTCCCGGGCTGAAATGCGTCCCGCTAAGTATCACGTGTGTCAATTGGGCTCCTATTTGAACAGACTTCCTGCTTGAAACCGAGCTCTCCAAGTGGAGGCTTAACCTGCAGTTAGGCAAAATTACACCCTGCTTACATAAGCCTCCACAGCCACCGTTTGCATTGCAAACAACCAGCATAGAATGTTATCTATGCACTAAATCGAGCACATACGCACTCTCCGTGCACAATCAAGGCCTGCTGCATCTCTCCATACAAATACATTCAAATGTAATGGTGCCTGCCTGAGCGTGTTTCAACACACATACGCCCACAGGATGTATTAGACTGGTATACATGTCCGAAGATGTGCATAGGCATTTCGTTCTACTCCTGTGAACTGCATGCATGCGCGTTCGTTTTCCTTCAAGCCATAAATCCAGCTTCGTGAATTCGATCTTGGGTTCAGACTAAATTGAGTTTCTTCAGCAGAGTGTCAGCGCCACGCTGGGTTGTTTTGGAGCCGGAGAGGCACGCCGGACAACTCCTCGTGTCGCGTCTCCCTTGTTAGGAGGCAATTGGAGCACGAAAAATGGGCAGAGGGCCTGCAGCTCTGATCCTGCCGGTGCCGAAATTGGATCTGGAGTCTTCTTGTGTAACATGGCTTGCACATGCACAGCACTCGTTAGGCTTGTGTGGCTTTCTATTCTAGTGCCGTGGATGCACGAGGTGAAGGGAAGGAGATGAACGCACATGGTCTATGGCGAGTAGAACTACACGCACAATTTCATTAACACTCCAGTCCACTTCCATTCTTGCTCCTTCAGTATCTCTTAGTCTATTGCGCTTGCCGTCGCTGCCTCCCTTTCTGTTTTTTCTCTCACCATGTCAGCTCTTCAGAAGCACGTGCCCCTGTCCCTGCATTGCCAGGCAACAGGCCGAGTGTGCGTGCGTGTGTGTGAGTGAGAGCAGCTCCCTCATGATGTTCTTCGTTCCTGTTTATCTCGGAGTTGGTTGGATAACATTCTGCAGGAGGAAGAGCTGCAGAGGTAGACTCCAATGCAGCAGAGCTCTGCCGCAGACTAGATTGGTGCTGTGTACACACACACACGCGCGCACACACAGTTCATGTTTTCAGAATATCGCTACAAATCATTCGCTCCACCCTTTCTTGCCTCTCGTCATATTTACGAAGGCTATCAAGGGCTTGGCGACACGTCCAGATCCGCCACCCTTCCTCCCTCCTCCCGTCTCTGTTGGAGAGATTATGGAAGAATAAAACACGTGGTTGCGTCTCCTGCTCATCGTTCCCCTTCTCTGCCTTGTTTGTCTTCTCCCCTCGTCGCACAAAAGCCTCTAATGAAATGAACCGGCGTGGCTCGCCAGCCGTTCAGCCAATCACAGCCCAGCGTCACCTGGAAACGAGAGCCGACCTCAACAACACTATTTACACACCAAAGTCCAGACTCCCGCACCCTGTTCTTTTACACTCCTTGCTAATGCAAATAGCCTGGTACAGTACAAACACACACTCGCACACAGGACGCAATAGGAAATGCACTGTTCTTATCAGATGACTTCTACTTTAGTAAGCAGCAAGCTCACCCTATATATAACATTTAAACACTGTTTAAGTTCAAGTGCTTCAACATTTAAGCCTTGTGTGAAGAAGTCTGGAAAATGCTTTTTCAAAAAATCAGCTCACACAAACATTTCTTCTCCTCAATGCTTTTCAGCAAAGTTACACCTATGCCGTCTTCCATCATTCCTACCGTGAACTCCCCTTCTGCTTTCGGCTCCCTGTGAATTCGGGTCTGTGTATGTATGTTGTGCAGTCCTAATGAAGAGGGGGGCTCGGCGGAGCCCAGACACTCAAGCTACGGTTCGTTCTGTATCCAGCTGTTCCAGTAAACGCACGCTTCGAATGTCATTGGCTAAGTTTACACGCACATCGATATTAATCACAATTTGGAAATATTCTAATTAGTATTGAGTCATGTAAATGCTGCAATCCATTTACCCGATTCAAATTCAAAAAATATTTTCCCAATTAAGATTCCCACCCCTGGAATATTTTTGTTTCCATCAGAGATTTGCTGCATGTGAACACTTTATTCGGAAAATCCACTGAGATCACAGTGTTAGTGTGCATGTAGCTAGTAATTGTGAATAAATAAAGTTTTTAGCATTCAAAAAACCGAATATTATGTATGATGACACTTTCAGTTAAAGTGTTGTCAGTGAGACAGTGGCTACATTTACACGCACATGTAATTCCGTGTAAGATCTATATCCGGGTTGCAGCCATACTCCGAATACGATGTTTACAGGCACCGCAGTATTAATGTATACACGGTTGTTGTAAGTGTGCCTGAGTTGCCATTCCTAAATACCTCGCTTACAGCTAAGCATCTGTTAGCACCCACAATTCCTTGCGGAACGAGTATGCACATAGATCTCTTTTGATCTCAGTGGATTTTCAGAATAAAGTGTTCACATGCAGCAAATCTCTGATGGAAACAGGAATATTCCGGGGTGGGTATCTTAATTGGGGGAATATTTTTTTGAATTTGAATCGGGTAAATTGATTTGATTGCGGCGTTTACACGACTGAATACTAATATTCCATATTGTGATTAATATCGATGTGCGTGTAAACGTAGCCAATGACATTCGAAGTGTGCGTTTACCAGAACAGCTGGATACAGAACGAACTGTAGCTTGAGCGTCTGGGCTCCGCCGAACCCCCCCTCTTCATTAGGACTGCACAGCGTACATACACAGACCCGAATTCACAGGGAGCCGGAAGCAGAAAGAGAGTTCACGGTAGGAATGATGGAAGACGGCACAGGTGTAACTTTGCTGAAAAGCGCTGAGGAAATAGACAGTGTTTAAATCCACAGTTCTAGTGATCAGTGAATAAAGAGTGGTATAGAATTCCTTTCGAGAGGAATTTGTCACCTGCTTTGGGACATTCCACCGAGTCTATTAGAAGAAAAATGAAAGTGTACGATTAAATCATCCATTATAATGTCCCTTATACCTGGGATCAAACCTCACTTTACTTTCACAGCTGGGGCAAGATCATGATCATTTAAATCAATGCATGATATTGTAATATGTTTATCAAGGCTTTTTCCAGCATATCTGGAGGGTCATGTGCGGTAAAAGACAGTTTTGTTTCTCATGCACTTGAAATTAATTTGTGGTCATATTACTCTTAAAGCCTTGTTAGGTAACTGATGGGAAGAATCACAACCAGACCTGTCTCCTGGCCTCAACCAATCAGTGTTTGACACACAGCACCCTACATGCACAGAACATGTCTTGCCAGGATTACCCATAACCCTGCTCTCTATACATCGTTCCGCACGCATGCTTCCACTCAGACGTAAAAGAGACCTGGAGCCTCATCCTTTACATTCATTTGTGCATATAAACACCCAGGCACCCACACAGATGCTCGGTCTAATGCCCATTGACTTAGTGCAACTGCTGAGCTGGAGCTATTTTCCATCAGAGACATGAGGGACAGGTGCACTTGTCCCTCTGGAATATAAGAGCGGTGTAGACTCGCTGTAAGGAATTTGTTGAAGAGGCCCAGTGTGCCCTTTCATCTCACTAGAGTTGGCTGTCGCCAGAGTCAGCCCGTATTAGTGCTGCGCTCGGTGTGTGTCCCTGTTCGTGCAATGGAGTGACAGAATGAGACGTCCCGTGGTGAGCTGAAGCGATGGCCTCTGTCTGACCATGGGTGAGGGTGGGGGGAGCGATGGAGAGAAAGAGATGCAGGGCTGTGAAAACATTTCCTTCTGATTTGTTTCTTTTTTTGGACTTCATGACATGTTTGCACTTATTAATCCACTGTACACTCACTGCTGCTATAAATACTTGAAGCACTTGTGTTTTTGTTTTTTGTTTTAAAATAGTGCTGAAGGTGACGAGCAGAGTATTTGGAGCTCTGTGCCAGGACATGAGCCAGACTGGTAAAGGGCTTGAAGGTGACTGTGTGAGAAGGAGAAATTTGTCCCAGTTATAGAAATAAATGAAGCTCTGGAGGCCGCTGTGATTCTCGGGACAGTTACGCCTCTCCTGTCTCTCAGCTCAGGGTCGTCCATGCTTCACCGGCGGATTTGTGTTCATTTGCGTCTTCTCAATGGGGGAAAGGAGTGCAGTGAGGGCAAAACAGTTGCGCCGTGTTGTTTTCCGGTCCAAATCGGCATGGTTGGCGTGTGTGCGAGACAGAGGGACGAGCCGGTTCGGACAGCAGGATTAAATGCAGCTTTTTGTGTTTGGTTGAGCGCAGGCCTTTTGTGCACCGTCAGCAGGCGGGAGGAAGCGCCCTAAGCTCAGACCTCACTCACACATTTTTCTCTGTGAGGCCCCAATGGCGAATGACCTCGCAAATACATTTATATTTATTCACTTGGCAGACGCTTTTATCCAAAGCGACTTCGATATCAAGCAGAGAACAATACAAGTAGTGCTACTATACAAGATACATTAATTGAGTTCCAGAGGAAGCGAAGTGCACAGAGTAGAGGTGTAAGTGCAGGGGGTTTTTTAAATTATTTTTTTATTTTTTAGTGAGTTGGTTAGGTGTTCACGGAAGTGGTGGGTCTTTAGCTGTTTTTTGAAGATGGTGAGAGATTGTGCAGTCTGGATTGAGATTTGAAGTGCATTCCACCACTGAGGAACGGTTAGTGTGAAGGTTCTGGAATGGGATCTTGCGCCACGCTGAGTGGGAACTACTAAACGTTGGTCGCTAATCGATCACAGATTGCGAGAGGGAACGTAGACCTTCAGGAGAGAGTTGAGGTAGGACGGTGCTGTTTCTGACAAGGTCTTCTAGGTGAGCATCAAGGCCTTGAACTTGACGCGGGCAGCTACAGGAAGCCAGTGGAGGGAGATGAAGAGGGGTGTGAC
>JAOUWY010000001.1:38535766-38549973 GCA_025728095.1 Prietella phreatophila | reverse complement strand
AATTATCCACAAGGCACTGCTAGTTAGAACAGATTGTTTTTTTAGCTGGCTGATTAGCAAGTCTTTTTAAATCTGATGTACATCCAGCTCCACCTCCACTGTTTGAATAAAATTTGCTTGATTTTCACGAGACACAATTAGACCGAGCTCATGGAGCTGGAGGTAGAGATGAAAGTGAGATGGAGGAAATGAGGAAGATGAAAGAGGCAGAATTTTTTTTTTTTTTTTTAAACGAGGAAGGAGGACATGAAAAAGAAGATAGATAAAATAGTTTTGGAACAGAAAAGACGAGAGGAGATGGGGGAAAACGAGGGATAACTCATAAAGGGGAACAAGAAGCAAGAGGGAGGAAGTAATAAGACTAGCGCATGGTCCCACCCCGACTCTCCCCTCGTACTTTAAATATTAATGAGGAAATCTGTCAGTGTGCCAGAAGCTAATGGACCTGCAGAGTTACACACACACACACACACACACACACACACACACACACACGACGGCAAGAAGCTCACAATTATTATTATTATTATTATTATTATTATTATCATTATCATCATCAGCGGTGTGGCTGTACTAACAAAACCTGGAATTAATAGGAGTCTACTGATTGGGTGTCAGCAAGTCGATCACGCAACCAATCAGAGTCAAGCTCTGCCTCAGTGACAGATATTACACCCAGTGTCTTTGTTGTTCATTTCCACTATTAATCCTCCTCTAATATTACTTTACACACCCCGTGTGTGTGTGTGAGAGAGACACATGACCCCGTGTTAATATTCTCGACGTATTGATGCTATAAATCTCGAGACTCTCAGCAGAGTCCGTTAAAAACCACAATATTTATTCAAACATCAATAACATTATACGAGCTCTCCAGCACCGATGCCATCTTAAAGACTAAACTCTACATGGTCTACTGCTGATTATTAACATCTTACAGGCATCTATATAAACGAGAGCCTGTCTGGGGCTCGGGTGGAGTCGGTCACGTGACCTGAGCCGTTTTTCCAGATGCGCTGTAGGACGTGAGCGAGAACACGGATACAGCGATTCCAACACACAATACACCCAATAATCCATCTATTATTATTATTATTATTATTATTATTATATTATTACCACTGTATTGCTATGTTGATGTTTTCCATCACACGTGAGCGGAACGAGACGACGTGTGTACGCTGCACACAACTATAGAACACGACACAGTCACGCAAATCACGCAACGAGAAGAAAAACAACAACAACATTGTAAACCCCGGTGATTTAACAGGATCACATGATCCTTGAGGTTTCAGTATTGATATCAGAGAGAGAGAGAGAGAGAGAGAGAGAGAGAGAGAGAGAGAGAGAAGAGGTGGGTCTAGTGCCATCATTGACATTATTATTATTATTATTATTATTATTATTATTGAGCCAAGCACTGAAGGTGCTCTTCTGGACAGCATGTCTATGGCAGCCAATGGAACCGTCTGGGGAAAAAATGGTGAAATTTGGCACGCTGATTGAGGAGGGTCTAAGGAACATTCTCAGCTAATTTGGGCCGAGTGCTGCCGGCGCTCTAGTGCCACCATCGGGTCAAGATTGGAAGTACGTTTGTGCTCACCGTATCCAAAATGTAAAACCCAGTCTCTCTAAATTCGCCGGATCTCTCAGAGTGAGAATTTCTGCCATCTTTATAGAGTTTATAGAAAGCTGAAGGGTTTTTTTTTTATTCTGCTACTACATCTCCTACAAATGTTGTCTGATCGTCACTGAAATTTGGCTCGCTTAATCTTAAGACCTGTCTGAACTTGCACAAAGTGGGGGTCCAGAACTGATCCAGAGGTTTTTCGATTGCAAGAAGAAAAAATCGCAGCAGCAGACAGACAGACAGACAGGTCACAGAGACAGGTCAAAGCAGTAGAGGCAGGAGCAGCAGCAACACCACCCTACTTACTCCTCATTAGCTCATCTAGACCTTTCCTTCTACAGTCAGAGTATTCCACCACTGTCCGTCATCAAACCCTACACTTCACGAGTGACACTACAAATCACTCCAGTCCCCTGCCTCAAGTTTCCCTGGGACTGTTTAGGCAGGTGGTTTACAAAGTGGGCGACGCCAGGGGGCGCCCGGGGGGCCTCAACTATACGTTTTAAAGTCATCTTGTAAAAGGGATCCTCGGTCAAATCTTAATGCCATTTGGGGGCCATGTCCTGGAAAGTTCTGGAACCCCGGGTTTATTCAACACCTGCATCTCGGTGACCCCGCCCCCTCTCCCCCCTCAAAAACATCCTGCTCGGTTTAGGAACGCAACGTCACTCACGTGAAGCGCGTCGGCGTCCTCAGTCTTCACTCTGGTACCCAGGCGACCGTGCGCGAGCTCGCCGCCCACGGGATCCGCGCGCTGCTGGAGCCGCTGCGGCCGCGTGATCTCTTCTTCACGAAGCGCGCGCCCGTCGCCGTTACCGTTCCCGCCTCCTCCTCCTCCTCCTCCTCCTCCTCCTCTCTCTCGCCATTGCCGCGATGCGGTGCTCCAGCCTGATTAAGACATTCACACACACACACACACACACACACACACACACACACACACACATACATGCATACATACACACACACACCATAAAAAAAATTAAAAATAAAAAAAAACCGTTCCTGCTTCAGCCACGCCCACTTTGGGGTTAAATCCTATGACTGATACAAATATTTGGAGAACTAAACAAATAATACAGATACAGGTAATGGCATTACAATACTTTGCCGTAATCTTCAAGCAAAATGAATAAATGCATCATGAAGCAGCACTAAAATATGTTTTTTCCAACGCAACTGCAACTTGCTGCAAAAACACAGAGATTCAGTATCCAGATGGGACTAAAATTATCACGGCACTATTATGTGCATTGAAAAGCAGTAGGTGATTCCAGTTGGAATTTTCTCAGTGGAAAAGGGAGAAAAAGACTGACATTGCCAGTCTGGACAGGAATAAAATCACCGAGGACCACCTGTAACAGATGGAATTACCCTGGTTCCCAATGTAAAGCTAACTCTGTCTGAATTAGTGCTTTAAATATTATTTGAGCTGGATTTCTCTTACTAGTGGAGGTCCAGTAATGCAATTTTCACAAAATTCTGATGAGTCAGTTTGGACAGAATGTGCAGAATTTGTCTGTGTAATTTGCAGAAATTACCACAAATAACCAAGACACGTCACTGTCCGGATGTACCCATCAGCATTATGCGACAGGTAATACCAGACAATAACAATCATTTTACTGATAGAACACATTACCATAAGGTTCTTTCAAACAGCACTGTAACTACTGTGGAAGTTCTGCTTCAGGTAATTTGCTACTGAATTATTACTTTAAAACTACTGAAGTTAAGTCTGAGGTCTCATCTGTAATCATTTAAAATACACCTCTTTTGACAGACTAATCTCAAATATGGTTTTATAATGCAGAAAAATATGGCAACTGTAAAAGCCTGTAAAGATTGTGTTACAGATTCCTTTATTTGTTTGTATTTGTTTATTTATTTACAAACAGAGTTTTTGCTTGTATTCCTGAAGTTTCTGATCTTCTGTGAGCAGTAATGAGGCTCCTGCAGTTCATGTCTGTGTCTGGATGATTTGATGTTTCCTGTTCCCTACAAGGAACTGGAAACCTAATTAGGATCAAAGTCAACCCCATAAACATACTCCTGCATCACTGAGATGCCTTTATACATTTCCTTATTTGTTTTTCTAGCTCCTTTCAAAGACGCATTTGATCTGAAATGGACCATTTGTGAAAACTGTTCCACTTTCTTTTCCTTTTGCCTTTGTTTCATTTCAGTAATGCTAGTAGAAAGATCAGGAATGTTTTTGACTTGCTGCTATTAAACTTGGTCCTATACTTCTTTTATATTGAACTCATTTATACATAATGCGAATACATGATTTCTCAACCTCACCAATTTTTCCGGTGTTATTTTACTAATGAATCAGAGTACGGGTTTGTGGTAACCGAAATAAATGTGTCCTACCTTGGCCCAATTGTGCACCTCTCAGGGCCTCTTTGGCAGTGCCGAAGCCCAGCTCCCTACACACTATGCTGGCAGCTGGCAGGTCCCACAGGTGATCACACACCGTCCCCCATTTTCCCTCTTTCAGCACCTCCACACGTCCCTCTCCAAGCCTGGGGCCTGCTTTCAGACGCACAGTCTGCTTGAACATACAAAGACATGCTTTGTGAGGAAACCTTTCAAAAGGTTTAATAAAATAAAAAAAAGATACTGGAGGCAAAAGGTGAGCATACAACCTGCGATTTTAGTTTTTTATCTATTAATATACAATTGTGATAATAAAGGAACATCTGTGAATCCCAACCAATTAAATGCTTTGTTAAAAAAGAAATTTCTTCATCCAAAACTACATTTAGATTGATGGTACAATATTAAAAAGGGGCGACTTTTAACTAGCAAATCAGTTAAAAGACTCAGGAAGCAACCTTATGTTCATTCATTTGTAAAAAGTACAAAAATATGTGGACACCCCTCCTAATTACTGAGCTCTATTTTTTTTAGCCATAACCATAGCTAATATGTGCATAAAATCAAGCACTCATCCAGGCAATTCCCCTAGACAAACACTGGTAGTAGAATGTCTCATACTGAAGAGCTCAGTGAATTTTTTTGTAAAATTTCTGCAATGCTAGATCTGCCCCAGTCACCTTTAAGTGCTATTATTGTGAAATGGAAGTGTCTAGGAACAAAAGCAGCCAAACAGCCTCTGGAAGCAACATTAACACAAGAAGTTTGCATCTGGAGCTTCATGAAATGGGTTTCCATGGCTGAGCAGCTGCATACAAGCCAAAAACACCAAGTGTCGGGTGGAGTGGTGTAAAGCACATGATCAGTGGACTCTGGAGCAGTGGAAACGTGTTTTCTCAAGTGATTAATAACACTTCACTATCTAGCAGTCTGATGGAAGAATCTGGATTTGGTGGATGCCAGAAGTACGCTATCTACCAGAATGCATAGTGTACAGTTTCGTGCAGGAGAGGTAATGGTCTGGGACTGTTTTCAGGGTTTGGGCTTGGCCCCTTAGTTCCAGTGAAGGGTAATGTTAGTGCTACAGCATGAAAAGATATTTTAGACAAACGCATGTTTCCGAATTTGTCTGGGGAATGCCCTTTCCTGTTCCAACAGGACAATGCTGGACAAAGTCATGTGCACAAAGACATGGTTTGAAGACTTTGGTATGGAGGAACTCCAATGCACAGAGCCTTGACCTCAACTCCACTGAAAACCTTGAGGATGAATTAGAAAGGCGACTGCGAATCAGGCCTTCTCATCAGTTCCACACCTCACAAATGCTCTTTTGACTTAGTGGGCAAAAATTCCCAAAGATACAATGCAAAATCTCGCAGAATGTGTTTCTACAAGAGTAGAGGCTGTAATA
Organism: Prietella phreatophila; assembly: GCA_025728095.1. NCBI lineage: Eukaryota > Metazoa > Chordata > Actinopteri > Siluriformes > Ictaluridae > Prietella > Prietella phreatophila. The sequence continues at coordinate 38,544,547 of JAOUWY010000001.1, read as the reverse complement.
GCCACAAAGGGGAGGCCAACTCCATATTAATACTCATAGCTTTGAAATGGGATGTCCCACAAGCTCATAGAGGTTAGGTATTCACATACTTTTGGCCATATAGTATATTATTATAATTGACTGGTCATGATGAGCAGGTGTGCTCACCTGGGAGGAGGGTGGAGCATGAGGTTGTCCAGAGGTGGACAGCCGGGAGAATTGCGGACCAGGTACACAGCGCACCACAGCATGCATCCCACCATTACACGGCACTTCACTACGTGCGAAAGACAGCTGAGTCTGGCATTGTGCCAAGGAGTTCTCGGCTCCTGAGCACTTCACCTTCTCCACCCAGTAACCCTTCTTACTGACTGTAGACCTGTGAGACAGACAGAGGAAGTCAGATTTTAAGCATTTCAATAATGTGCAAATTACAACCTGAATAAAATTCATAACTCACCGCATGGCTGGATCCGCCATCTTGGATTCCCACTGTTTCCTGAGAGAGAAAAGATCCAATAAACCATGGAATAACCAGAAAAATATACACTGACACCTCATACCAAATTTGAGCTCAATAAATATGTTCCTACGTATAAAGACAGGCTGGTAAACATTGTGTATTTTTGTGTGTTTATGTTAGGTGACGCGCCACCAGTCCAAGATTTAGTGATTCAGACTTTTGTCTCCATGTCTTTGCCTTACAGGCAGGACTTCCAGCTCCACATATACACTCGCACACATGCACACACATCAGCAGAGTGCTAATTTACCTTATGGGGTCAGCTAAATAAACAGAAGCTGTATATATATGACCTAGACAAAACAAGCTGAGGAGGTCTGGTGGTTTCGTGGATCCCAAAAAGCCTTACAGAGATCTTAGTGTTCCCTGCTTGCAGCTAGACACCCCCTGTGTCTCTTTTTCTCCCCCTGTCTCTTCCCTCTCTCATTCTGGCATTTTTCTTATTAGTATAACACCTCTGGCACAGAAGGAACAGCGTTATACATGAGCATGGAGTAAACATGTAACGAAGGCATACACAAGATGTGTCATCCAAGACGTGTTTGATGCTCTTTAGTTTTGCACTGGAGCTACAAGGCTCATGTAGCTAATAATTAACAGATAAATTATAGTAGATCTCAAAATCTTTTACATAAATACATGCACATATCTTCATACAGTCGCTTCAAATGACATTCAACAGAGCTCATTTTTCTTTCTTTCAGCTTTTCAGTACAACTGAACCCTGGAACGTTAGTGCCTAATGTTAGCCCAATGAGCGTTCTTCATTATAGTACTGGATTTTTTTTTTAAAGGACATTGTTTGGTCAAATTTTTTACAAAACAAATGAACCTTTCAATTATCTAACAACTGTAGATCACACTATACACATTTTAAAAGTCTGTTTTAAAGGGTTGATTCTGCAGCCATGGGTGTAGATGTCATGGGTACAGCCATGACAGTGAGAATTACTGCGACTGAGTGCCGTTCGTATCAAATTTTCCTGTTTGGTCAAAAATTTAACAACATATTTTGACTTCTGTTACTTGATAGCAACGGTGGCCTCGTAGCTCTTGTGAAGAAGCAAAGGTGACACAACAAACATGTCTTGGTCGATTGGGTTGAGTAGGAAAATTATGTCAAACAGTGCTATACATGTCAAAACCATCACTTTGGAAAACATCTTAAGCTCTTTTGTGCATATTTAACTAAAAGAAGCAGCCGTGCAGGAGCCATGAGAGACTGCAGGAAGCTGAGACGCTAATGGGTATTTAAGCTAAATATAAGCACAGGCTACTGATGATTTCAAGCCACCAGGCTGGTGCTGATTGGGAGCCACACACCACATAATGGATGGAAGGCATGATGGTGCTCCATATAGGGTTAACAGGGTTAACACAGAGCTTTCCTGAATAAACTAATCATAGACTGTCACCTTTTAGTCTGAAGCTAAAAGGAAACTCTTAATCTAGCTAGAAATTATACATATTATGCTAATACAGGACACTATTAATCAAACAATGTCAGGGCATTATGTACATTTACAGGCCTGCATCTCGGGTTGTGCCACACACACGCACACTGCCACGGGAGAAGCAAGCCTCACACACACTGCTGTCTACCCAGGAGACTCAGACACATCATGTGTGTGTTGGTGGTCTGGTCTGATTTAGGCCATGGTTTTTGCAGAAGTGCTCATTTGCCACTTGTACACCTACGGGAGGTTTTCATGATCTGCATTTTCGCAATATAAATTTATTCATCTAACCAGTGGTTTTATATGTAGCCCCTGGGAAAGTTCATCAAGGGCACAATGGCAGAAACCCTCAAACCACGGACTTACTGAGTCATAGCTAATTTCTTTAGTGGCTGATCTGTGTTTGGGAGGAGAGATGGTTGTATTACCCTTGCTTTAATGTGGTTTCACAGTAAGCATGGCTGACAGGAGACACTGTCTGTGTGAGTGGTTTTGCATTTAGTGTGAAAGGGGGAAAGAGAGAGTTTTGTAGACTGTAGTAACACAGGTGCAAATGACATTAATCTGACCCTGGAGCACCCTGTTTGCACCAGAAAAGTACTGAAAGTATGAAAATGATCCTCCACTACTTTAATTGCAGTAATTTAAGATCATAGACACATTTCTGAGCATGTGAATCAGTGTGGAATAGTGAAAAACTTACACACCACACTACTTTCATCCTGACACTACTACTTTTAAGAACTAATTTTAGGCAAACATTTACTTATGCCTTTATCTAACTTATACCTTGTATGTCTATATCCATACATACACAGTGCTAGTGACTGGAGGGTTGTGGTTTCAAATGTCAGCGGGGCAGAGAGCCATTGATGGGCCTTTGTACTTGGATTGTATTCTGCCTTATGCAGAATGCATAAGGCATAATACATATGAATACATATGTAAGCTACTTATGCCTTTATCTAAGATGGATGGTTGTCTCTCCTCACCTCCAAATAACATGCCAGTAGCTGGATTGGGTAAGACAGGTAGGTAGGTAGGTAGGTAGGTAGGTAAATAAGTGTGAATGTGAGTGTTCATAGAGGCTCTGAGGGTGAATTCCTGCCTTACACACAACAGTCTGGGGATATGCTCTGGATCCTCTACGACACTGAGCAAACTAAATCGACTGTACTGCATATTGGTGAAGCACGTGAATTACCAAACTAGCTAGCTGGTTGTTTCTGTTGTTTTGTTTTGTTTTTCAGTTTGGTTAATGTTTCACTTCAAGAGCAAAGTTGCATTATGTGGAATTTATGGGTTAATATTCAGGGCTCACCTACTAGTAGCTACACCATCCTACAAAATATAAACAGTGTTGTTTCTATTTGTTCCACTATTCATCAGTTTACTCCATTTCATCAAATAATGCGCCATTAATTTCTTCAAGAATGAGCCTGGACATTCACAATAACTCCTGCTGAATCTAGATTACATTACGATGTTTAAAATCAGCAATAATATCCAACCAGTGTCATCCAGACTTATATTTGGAAATATTCTGCACTTTCAAACACCAACTGTAGATATGCACAATAGCCATCCAGCACAAACAAGAATATTTATACCCTTCACCAAGAGAAATTGCAGGAAAAATGGTCTGGATTCAAAATTCTTATGGTTGCCCCTCATACATGTAATGCCTCCCAAAATGTGACTTGTGATGGAAAGAAAAACCACACTAAATCCCTCTTGACACTTAAAAGTCTGACAGCATTAAAACATGACCCAGACCATCCTATTCAATTTAGGAATCAAAATCCCACTTCCACCACCACAGGCGGCCCAGAGGAGTTCATTCTGGCATAACTTTTTCTAAATGTTCTAAAACGTGTCTAAGGAACACGTGCTCTTTCTAGAGAATATATCTTAGTCAATTGTTCAGAAAAGTAAGGACTGCTGAAAGGAAGGCTTTTGAATAGCAAGGTGTTGCCGTATTTAGCCAGCCAGCTATGAAAATGTAATGTACCGGATGCAACCACAAAGAAAACAGTGTCAATCTTCAATATTTAGTAAAGAGGATTTAATAAAATGTTGGGCATTTAAATTGGTTACATAAACACCATCCAAAAGGCGAGAAATGGCTTTTCTTCTCTCAAACACAAACCTTTCTTTAACCGAAATGATGGCAAGAGAGCGCTGAGGCTTTAACGGCCACATGGGCGAGGTCCTGTGCTGACACAGCCAAATCGAACACGGCTATTAAAACGCAGTCAGAGACGCTGCCGCAGGATACCACCTTATAATTACTGGAGTTTGAGCAGTGTGTCCCGGCCTGAGAGGACAGCAGCTGGGAGCTCAAAGCCGAGACGTGACACGAGGCCGAAAGCCTGAACCATTAAGAGAGTAAACCTCAGATAACGGACATCAGACTGTTCAGCAAAAAGATAAAAGTACAACACATACTCAATCTACCCAAATATTTAGATGATCCAAGGTTTCATATTATTTTATAGTATTTTAGTTTGTCATTTTTTGTGTATGCAAATTCTTGTTAAAGGATGCTGTGCTGTGTTTTATATTTCTGGGGTTCCTTCTAACATGTTGCATCTTTTAATGATAGTGTGAAGCTACCCATGCAGTGTTCCCTGAATTCTAACAGAATTAGTGGAGATGATAAGTGGAAGACATGTTCTGTAGCTTACTGTTACACAGTTATGACATGATCAGTTTGAGCATCTTTGCAGATTATTTGTTTATACTTCCAATGCTAATGCCAAAGAGGAATTTTGTGATTTTGGTCCAAAGGTGACCTACAGTCTGGAGGACTATCAACAGGATTATGGTCCATCACAAATCAGCCATTTTCCAACATCCCAAATCCAAGACTGTTCTTGCAGAATACAATCACACAAGCATATGTACTGCATTGGGTTGAACATGTATGTTGAGAAAATCCGGCCTGCGCATCAAACTGTATGCATAAACCAGGAATAAAAACCTTTCAGAAGATGATAAATATCATGTCTAAATATGCAATTCAGTCAACAGAATCTTGTTTTAAAATCTAATTAAACTGTGCTAAATTTATCAAATATCATGGTACACGGTCCTGTAATTACATATTCCAGTCACATAAAGCAGACTTACTATCATCTCTCTCCAAAAGTATAGAAGTTTTGGAGGCAGCTACAAACACATAAACAAATAAACAAGGCCAAATAGGATATTCTGTCCTCCCATATTGACCACAACTAAAAGAAAGTGATACCAGTCACGCAGAGATTGGATTTTAGTGAGCTCTGAGCTGCGATGGTTCATTTTGAGATTGAACTGACTGTATGAAAATGGGTTTACACTTAAATGGGCTTACTGTAGCTACTCGGATGCTGAAAATGTGCCCGAATGGTAATCAAACCTGGATAAAAACATGGATGGAGAATACAAGAATAAGTCCACTTAAACACACTAATAAATATGGAGTTATTCGTACTTGCTTATGTAGAACAGTAAAGGATAATGTTCTGCACTTGGTTACCAGAATGTTCTGAGGTCAAATCCCAGGACTACCATTGCGCAACTGCTGAATCCATGAGCATGACCCTGAACACACAACTGCTTCAAAGCTGCTGCACCATGGCTGGTCCTGCACTCAAACCCCAATTCACTTACAAGTTCCCAAGTAATTTGTTGTATTATATACTTTTTTATATGTGCAAAGACAAAAATACTCATCTGTATTATATTATAGTTCATTACTTTAGTAAGATTAAACATTAGTAAGACTAAAGTCTAAATGAATTATAAGTGGGGAAAAAACACCAAATCACTGACTTTAATAATAAAATAAAATAACCAGCTCGATGTAAACTTGTGTTCATATTTGAAAAGATCTGAACATTACATAGAACATGCCTCATTACTTTTAAGACTAAAGTGAGCGATTCAAGTATATTCATATTTTAATTATGTTTGATACTTTGCGTCGGATGCTCAGAGGAATATTTCTTAAATGGGTTTCTTTTCAATATAATGGTGCTACTTTGTCTTCTGCCAAAGTGTGGCAATTTAAGCTTCAACTAACCTGGAAATAACAACAGCTTTGTACTGTACCTAGACCTTATTCTGCTTACTTTGTATAACTTTAATTTAGTGGTTACATTCAATGCCATTTTTATTTCTGGTTTGCATAGCAAGGTATTTCTGGACAGAAATTAACATGCACTTTTTCCGGGCATAATCATATGTTATAGCAGCAGCACTCAGCGTGCTTCCTTTCCATGTGGGACTAAGATATTACATAATGATTGTGTTTATATATGGTCATTATCCAATTTTGGCAGTTAACAGATTATTCAAATGGTCATGTAAACAGCATACTGTAATATTATATATCAAATGAAAGCTATTAGCATATTTCTTAGAAATGGGAAAAAACCTGGATTTTTGCCCAATAATCAGGGAAAAACAACCTTTGGTCACTTATGTGCTCTCATTATCAGATTTCTTAAGTGAGTGTAAATACTGAGTGAATTAAGGCTGTAAACTGATTATTTGCCATTAGATTTTTCCACATTTGTTTAATTTTAACATCCTATTTAAGCCTAAATACCAAATAAGAATTTTAAGCTTTATGATTGGACTTAAAATGCATCTGAGAAGTAAGTTTATGCTAATGTACAGTTTTTCAGATCTTAAAGACTTTTTGTCACTCATCTAAGACTTCTAATGAAAAGAGAAAAGTCAGCATTAAATCCATGATTCACACAAATGACATCACACTGCAATGACATTTGGATGTGGAGTTAAATTCATGGGAACCCACCCAAGTAAAGATGTCAGGATAGCGTTGTTAATATATAATATAGTGGTATTGCAAACCTCTTCTGTTCACTGAGTCTTCTCTGTGCAGAAATGCAAACATTGTTGGGTTTAGAAAAGGCCTCCCTCCACTTATATAAATATACATTTATAGGTATATGTAGATTGTTGACACTTGATATGAGAAAATGTCCCATCAAGTTCTTGTTTTGATGTCTGGTCTTCTGCATGAGTTTTGCGTGGATCTAAAATCCACTCAAGTTCTATGGCGGTTAATGTGGGAAATTTCCCAGTATTCAGTATAACTGATGAAGTCCCTTAGACGAGTGACAGTAATGTATGACAAAGTGTGGGCTGCACCATTATGAGTGGGTGTGGGTGTGGGTGTGAATCTCCTTTTGGCCTTTTTAACCACTTGCTGTCACAACAGAACAGCTCCGCTCTAACCCAAACGTCGCTCCTAATTAGAGGCCGGCCTAGGTCTTTAAAGAAAACTGTTGATTTTACTCTGACACAATGTACTTTCTTCATCACTGTGTTTACATGAGATGAAACATCCGTAAACATACTCCCTCATCTATCCCAGTGTGGGTTTAGCCTATGATGCTGTTTTGCCAAGCCTCAACCCTTATCACATCATTTTGACAAAAACAAATTCAGGGAGACAATAATCACACACCCCTTCTTATAACACTGGCTAAATTTCCTCTGTCAGCTGTTTGAAGTGGAGACTATGATGGCAACAGCCTTTAGATTAACACACTTGCAATCAGTGGATGGGGCCGTGACCACATGTTTCCTGTTAAATACTCAAGATGAGGACATGAGATCTTTCTACATGCAAATGATATATAACGCCAGTATACAGCTGAGGAAATTGGGATGGAAGCAGCAGATGACGTGGTGGTGTGACCTCAAAGTGAGTGAGGAAGGACTGAGATGAACAGGGCAGTAGTAAGCCAGTGGTTACATTTCTGAGCCATTACCATTTTTAGCTGCTAAAAACAAAAGGATTCACCAGTTTCCCAGCAACGTTCTACATCATAATGAGAAATGTAATGTAGAAGTAGGGAAGACAACAAAATCTCGACTCCAAATTCCATAATGCAATGCAGCTATGTGACACAGAGTGACAGTGGAGACTCGGTTCAGCTAGTTAGCAGTCAAGGAGATGACAGGCAGGTGTTGATAGTGGTATTAGTATAAAGGTTGAAGCATTGGAACTGTATGTGTTTGAGCAGAGTGTACAGATGAAATGGTGAGAGAACTCGACAGACTAAAGGATGAAAGGCTTGCTGCACTAGTCGCTTTTTTGGTAGAGATTAATTCTAAATCATGTTGACTGAAGAAATTTTTATAAAAACTCAACTCTGAATTTAATCATAAAATAAATCTTCTGCACCACTGAAAATGTCAATGATAATTAATATTGCTATGCAAGTTGTTTAAGGTGGATTTTCACTTTAAGGTTGTGAGTTTAAAGCCAAATATTGCCAGAGAGCCATTCTTGGACAAAATTTTTACCCTACTCAGCATCTTAACTACTGTTACCCTGTGCTTGGATCATATTATTATAAGCTGCTTTGATAACAGTGTGTAATAAATGAATAAATATATAGTACTATCTGTAAGAGGCAGAAACACAGGTGTGAGAGATGGACAAAGAAAAGTGAGACTGAATCAGCACGCAACCTTTTTCATAACATTGACAACATTTCCTCCATCAGCTTTTTGATCTCGAGATCATGATGGAAACGCAGACGCAATCAGTGGAAAGTGGCCTTGACAACATGTTTTCGCCTAAATGCCACTAAACGCATGTGGCCATGCACGTTTTCTTTTCTTTTTTTTGTGGAAAATAAATATACACTCCAAAACAAGGGAGTCAAGGCATGGTTATATTGTGACAAACTATAGGAATGATCCACCAAAGATCAAAAACAGTAATGAAAGATGGAAATAAATATATAAACATATAATAATGCTTACATAAATAAAATAAAATAAATAAATAACCCT
>JAOUWY010000001.1:38513556-38534403 GCA_025728095.1 Prietella phreatophila | reverse complement strand
GTGCCTGTTCTCAGTAATGCTCTTAATGCGCAAATCTTCCAGCCACACTCCAAAATCTAGTGGAAAGCCTTCCAAGAAGAGTGGAGATTACTATAACAGTAAAAAGAACGGGACTAAAACTGGAACGAGTTGTCTAAAAAGCACATATTGGTGTGATGTTCACGTGTCCACATGTGTTTGGTGTATAATGGGATGACTGGATCACTGATCCGTATTATGACTTTTGAAGCTGGAAAAGGCTTGACATTTTTGTTTCTCTAAAATGGTTCATATTAGAATCTGCATTTTAGAGTGGATTTAGACAATGTTATGAAAAGCATTCCAGCAAGAAGCATGTATTTTTTTAACAACTGTAGTTTTTTAAGTGGGAAAATGGGATATTATAAGGTTTAAGGTTTAAAGTGCTTTATTCATACAATAAGCCTAGTTAGAGAATATATACCAAATTAATCATCAACCCCAGAATTGCCATCCCAACTCTGACCTCAAATCCCATCTCTTAGAGGTCTATTACTTCTATCCAAATTCTTGTTGATTTGAATAACTGTTCCAGTATTGCAAGTATTTTGACAAAATTCCTTAAGTATTGTAAACTATATAGACTTCATAGTATACAATGAAGTCAATAATGTGTCCATTTACTTTGCACCAAGGAATACAACAGGTATTCTGCAAGAATAACTTAGTCTTCTGAATAGGTGTCTGTCCACATCAGTTTTTCCATCCCATGTCTAAAAACATTGGCATGCCCATAATCCAGTGACTGTATTAGATTATTAGAAATGTAAATGGATGTAGGATATAAATATAAATATGAAGTAGCATATTGCCCATACTGCAGTAGTTCTGCCCTAGGGGTATAAATAAAACAACTGAATAAAAAAGAGGAATGAAAATGAAGAAGATGGAACTGGGCAATTAACTTACCTGTACAAGCGCTCATTGTGCTGCTCTGCTTTTGGATATCCCAGCATCCCACACGCCACTCTACTGCTGCTCAGATCCCAGCCAAGGTTACAAACGTGTCTCCATCTTCCAGCATGCTTCACTTCAAGCACCCCTTCCGTTACCATTGCAGCGCCCCGAGTGGCAGGCAAAACTGGGCGGAGTCGAACCACTTCCAAACTCCCTCTTCCTACACTCTGCAGAAAGAGGAATGCAAATTGGCCTCATTTCATCCTGATGTTGTGTTATCAAAACAATAGTACAACTTTCATCTTCAGTGTACCGTAGAATATATGGACCAATGAGAAAGCAAGTACAATAAATGTTTGGGTTCGGTGGAATTCTAGTCGCACTGAAAAACGTCAGTGCTCCTATCAAAATAATTGTTGGTGCATGCCAAGACATGACTGATGGTGAAGGTAGATTGTCTGGTAAACAGTAATTAAAAGCAATTGAAGGTTTTCTTAGGGTAAACTTAGAGCCACTAGACTGTAGTAAGACATAAATATGATACAAAAACAAACTAAACTAGTCAAATGTTAAGCGAATAAAATTTAATGATATTTTGTTGGCAGTGTTACAATATTTGGGCTATGATGGCTCAAAAGTGGTGCTTGGGGGTGTTACGATAGTTTCACTGCTTTGTAATCTAGTGTGCCTGGACGATGTGGGTCATAACAATGAGAATGATAGTAAATGGGTTAAATAAAAATCAAAGTCAAACAGTGCAATCAGGTAAACTGTTGAATTACAGATCAGTGAATGAACTACCAAACAAATTAAAGTACTGTCATGTTACATTATCACACTAGAATTTACTGTTCAGATATGATCAATGCCGTTCAATACAGTGTTCGTCATACCTGTTCCACAGTGTTTGTGAAATCAGTGTTCATTCTGTTGTCATGCTCTACATTTGGGTCTGACTGTTCAGACCTGGGCACCGGAGCTGACTGTAGAGCTCCAGATCTCTCGGGGCCGGAGGACTGAGCCAAAGGTTTGGGTCGACTGTCCTGATTGCGTCTGTATGATGCCCCACTGCGTAGATAATTGGGCAGCTCGTGCCCTTGTGGCACCGAGTTTTCTTGCCTGTGTGAGGCTGCATTATCATAGCTGTTCCTGCGCAATTGGATCTGATGGCCGTGTGGTGAAGAGGACGCTGGAGAGCTCCGGGCAGAGTTTCTGTTCAAGGCAATCTCATGGCCTCGCCTGTTGGATGCGCTCTCTCGTGAGCGAGGTACAGCGATAGCAGGCTGTGCAGATTCGCTATAGCGGGGTACATGGCCCTGGCGTGGGCCCTCTTGTGTACACACAACCCCCAGGTCCTCGGCGTGGGTGCAATCATTTACACCCCAGCCGTTAGAGCGACATTCAGAGAGAGAAGTCTCTGTTCCTCTGCACACCACATTATCCAACCAAATTGGACCTTGAATGTGAAGAAAGACACAAGGAAAGGCAAGTTAAACTCATAATCCTTATATGAAAGCAGAGGAAAAACACTTATTAGCTAAAAAGCTGGAATTAATGAGTAAAAATGCCAATGCAACCTGATAAAAATGAAAACATATGCACACAAACACACACATACAGTCAGGTCCATAACTATTTGGACAGTAGCACAATTTTATTAATTCTGTCTCTGTACACCACCACAATGGATTTGAATTGAAGCAACTAAGATGTGACTAAAAAGTAGACTTTCAGCTTTAATTTGAGGGGTTTAACAAAATATTGCATTAACCGTTTAGGAATTATAGCATTTTTTTACAGAGTCCTTTACAAGCTCAAAAGTAATTTGAAAATTGACTGATAAGCAGTTTCATGGCCAGGTATGGCCTGTTTCCTCGTTATTTCATGACAAATTAAGGAGATAAAATTTCTGGAGTTTCAAGTGTTGAATTTACATTTGGTAGCTGTTCATGGAACTCTCAATATGTGGTCCAAAGAGGTGTCCATGTAATTGAAAAAGGCCATCAATAGGCAGAAAAAAAACAAAACAAACCTATCAGAGAGATAGCATAAACTTTAAGAGTGGCCAAATCAACAATTTGGTACATTCTTAAAAATAAGGAATGCACCGGTGAGCTCAGATAACGGAAGCATCTTAATACAGCCTGCTCAGTTGTGGAACAAGATTCTTTAGACACATGAAAGTAAGATTAACTTGTTCTACAATGGTGGGAGGAGAAGAATATGGAGACAGGAAGGAAGGGCTTACAACATCATCTAGCAAACATGGTGGAGGAAGTGTAATGGCATGGGCATGTATGGCTGCCAATGGAACTGGGTCACTGGTGTTTATTTGACTGTTGATTGAAGTAGCAGGATGAACTCTGAAGTGTATAAAGCTATACTTTCTGCTCAGAGTCAGTCAAATGTTGCAAAATTGATAGGATGGCATTTCAAAGTACAGATGTATAATGACCCAAAACATACTGTGAAAGCAACCCCATGGATTCTCAAGGCAATGAAATGGAATTTTCTTAAATGTCACCTGACTTCAATGCAATTGAACATGCTTTTCAAAAAACTTAAGGCAGAAAGACCCACAAACAAGCAGCAACTGAAGGCAGCTGCAGTAAAGGCCTGGCAAAGCATCTCAAGGAAGGAAACTCAATATTTGTTGCTGTCTATGGGTTCCAGACTTCAGGCAGTCATTAACTGCAGATGATTTGCATCCAAGCATAAAACGTAATACTTATAATTATGATTGTTAGTTTGTCCAATTACTTTTGAGCCTGTGAAAGTGGAGGGACTATGTAAAAAAAGGTTGTAATTCCTAAATAGTTAATGTAATATATTTGCTAAACCCCTTGAATTAAACCTGAAAGTCTACACTTCAATCACATCTAGATTGCTTAATTTCAAATCCATTGTGGTGGTGCACAGAGGCAAAATCACTAAAACTGTCACTGTCCAAATACTTATGGACTCGACTGTGCACAGGAAAGATACTGAAAACTGCAAGGACGGAAGAGGGCTTGACTTACAGGGAAACCTGGGGGGTGTTGAAGAAATTTAGTTTCTCTAGAGCAATAAAGGATGAAGGATGGAGCGCAATTGTTAAGAATATATTTCAGTTTCTCCTTTCAGTTTATAATATAATAATAAAAAATAGCATTGAATAAACTTCCAACAAGCTATCTCTCCCAAGTCTCTCTGTTGTTGTATTTCCTCTATTGTCTCTTACATGCCAATTACACCATTTGGGTTCCCACAAGCTCGCAGACATCTTGTACTGTGTGCATTTTCAGCTTATAATCTGTACAAACTGTTCTATGACAATTCCAAAGTACTACCTCAAGCAAGTTTTCTTTTGGCTAAACTGTCAATTAGCTTGCCCTGGTATGGAACAACTCTGTTATCTGATGCTTTGACCTAGTAGAACGCAGGCCCTAAAGGAAGGCCCTGAATGATTCGGGCAGCCCAGAACTGGAAAGAGGGTCACTGAACATGTGTCATGATGCAGAAACTGTTGGTGACAACATCAACGCTGTATGCTACTGTAAAACCTGAGCAGTACTGATGAATATAGCGGAACAGCTGTGGGGCTGTCTGTTTTGACTGGGATGCTTTATATTGTTTGCCATTGCTTGATGTTCATGTCAACCTTTGTTTGATGACACAAGGCCCTACACTGTAAGCCAGTCCCTTGACGGAATTTTACACTATAAGGTTAATAAAGGGGAGGTTTCCTACGGGTACTCCGGTTTCCTCCCCAAGTCCAAAGACATGCATGGTAGGTTGATCGGCGTGTCTAAATTGTCTGTAGTGTATGAGTGGGTGTTTGAGTGTGTATGTGATTGTGCCTGCGATGGACTGGCACCCTGTCCAGGGTGTACCCTGCATTGTGCCCGATGCTTCCTGGGATAGGCTTCAGGTTCCCGGTGACCCTGAAGAAGGAATAAGCGGTAGAAGATGGATGGATGGTTAATAAAGATTATTTTCAACTATAGTTATATGCAGGGCTGCGATGTAAAGCATAACAACTGAGACAGTGAGACAGCTAGTCAAGTACTCAGTCCAAGAGTTATTAGACTCTCACCACTGTTGTGGTGTGTTTATCCATCCATTTTCTATACCGCTTTTTGGACAGGGTCATAGGGATCCTGGAGCCTATCGCAGGGAGCATGGTGCACAAGGTGGGGTACACCCTGGACCGGCTGTGAATCCATCCCAGGGCACAATCACACACATTCATGTGTGAGGCGAACGTGCACACGTGACTCAAATCAAGTTTCGCTGAAGTAATGGTTAATATTGCTATTAACAGCCCATGTTTCAGTAGTAGTAGCCACGGAGCAAGTCACCTTTGGGTTTTTTAGTTTTTTTTTCCCCATTTAATTAATAAAAACAGCGGTTTTGTAGTGAGGGGAAAACCCCAGTGTTCCACTTGTGGACGCCCCGAGACACACATGTCTTACCTCGACCCTGTCCGAATCTGGCACTGTGTGCCCACGTTAGACCTTGTCCGTAACCGAGTTCTCGGCAGACCACATTAGCCATATTGATATCCACCTCGTCGTCGCACACCGAGCCCCACACGCCATTATGAAACACCTCGACTCGGCCCTCATGTGCTCCTGACCCACCCTCCAGACGCACCTGGAACCCTGGAGGCACTCCGTGAGCGAGCGGCAGGAGAACACACAGTGCGAGGGCTAAGGTCAACATCGTCTCCATCTGAAATCCAGAAGGCGTGAACTGACGTTAATGACATTTTAGAATGACAACCAAAAATTGTTCACGCACTTTAATCAGCCGAGTCAGTGTTTCCTCGACAGCAGGTTTCCAGCTGCAATTATTGAAGGAGGAAATCTAATCTAGCCACAGGGACCAAGTTTCAGATTCTATCTGGAAGTATACAAACTTTCTTTACATCTCTCTCTATCTCTCTCTCTCTCTCTCTCTCACTCACACACACACGCACACACACACTGTGCACTGGCACGTTCATGCAATTATCCAGTTAGCCAATCATGTGCCAATGCAAAAATAACTCGTATACAGGTAAAGACTTCAAACATGAGAATGGGGAAAAACTTGTACTATAAAACAAAAACATTTTCTGGAGCAACAGTTCTGCAGCTGGAAACACCTTGTTGATGAGAGAGGTCAGAGTAGACCTCTTGTCTGACACGAGTGGAACCCAGTGTGGTCTTCTGCTGTTGTAGACCATCTGACGCATGGTCTGGTCTGAAATGTTATCTTCTATTTACCAACTGTGCTCTATCTTCATATTTATCTGCAACTACAGGTCATGACCTATGCAGGTAAAGATGAAGAACTGTGGTAGAGGAGGTAGAATTTATTTTACGCATGGAGGTCAATGCTCTGTGGATGTTGTGATGCCAGTCCAGATCTGCTGCACACTCCCACAAAACCATAAAACACTCACAGTGCATTTTCCTGTGACTGACTTATAATTAGCAATCCAAATATTTCTCTACTCTTCCAGAAAATTCCCAAGGGTGAGAATCAGACTGCAGCATTGGAGCAGTGGCAAAACAACCATGAAATCAAACAGAGAGTAGGAGAGAGCGAGAAAGAGAAAGAGAGAGAAGGGAGAGAGAGAGAAAAAGATTAACAGTACTAAAAGTAGAACCCCCGTCATCAAAAACTGGCCAGCTAATACCACAGCTATTGTTATTATTATACTGCTATCTGAGACCATGTGAGATACAGCTTGATATTTAATGTTGCAGATATTAAGACTCTATCTGGTGTGTAACAGGTTCATGCATCTTAAAACCAGTGGCACATTTGCCTTGAATCAACACAGCATGCCAACTCACTGAGAGCTATGAAATGGCAAAAACAGTGGGTGACAAGTGCATGCGGTTGAAAAAAAAACAGGATGAGAGAAATAATAGTGCAAACAGGGTGAGAGAAACAACAAAAAAGAATATAAAATGAGCATGAGAGAGAGTCTAAGGAGAGAGAAAAGAGAGATGAGTTCTACTCACCTGTTAGAACAGGCTCCTGTGAGGAAGCACCAGAGCTTTTTCACAGCGATTCTGACTGAGAAGAACAAAGGGTGCTTGAGGGTTTTGGGATCTGGTTTTCTCTCCCTCTGGCTTTCTCGTTCCCTCCCTCTCTACTTCTTCTCTCTTCTTGTTCCCTCCTTCCCTTTCCCTTTTTTCACTTTATTTTATTTGGTCTTTTTATTTATTCTATACAATACACTTCCAGAAATTAATATTAATAAATGGTGCTTTTTAGGGTACAAACACTTGCCACTGAAGTGGTACCTTTTTGGGCATGTCTTTTGTACCTTTAGTGCACCGGACTGACTTGAGAAAAGTATCAAATCTTTAAAACTCATTTATGATGTATAATTGGACAATATTTTATACCTTTCAGGGTGTGAGTACAGGGTACAGTTTTTTTTTTCTTTTTCAAAAACTTTAATGTATAGAAGACTATTCACAAAAATCACTGGCATGTCTGGTGTAAAACACTGTTGCTTAGGCAGCACCTGTCAAACATTCTGCTCAATACACAGTACATCTAATAAATAATTAGTTGTGTTTATTATTACTTTTCATAAGCGCAAGGCTGCTTTAGAATCAGCAGTATTACACATATGATTTAGGAAAGAAAAAGCATTTCAAAAACCAACCATGTCAAAATGTCAAAGAAACACAACTAGAGTGATAGCACAGGGAGAAGAAATTAGTTCTAAAAGTTTAAATTTAAAGGCAAAAAAAAAAAGGCTGATCATTCGTGGAGAAGGAACTGCACAGTGTGGGAACTATAATGGTAAAAGACATGCTATCCATGGAAGGCTGAATCTTGAAACCACAAGCAAAGCAGATTCAGATGACTTTAAGGCAGAGGTTCTTAAAGTGGAGTGCTGGGAGTCCATGGGGATCTGTGAAGTATAGCTAGGGGTACTGTGATTTAAAAAAAAAATAAGTATGTATTTATTTATTTATTTGCAGTGGTGGGTGTAATCCAAACCTCTAGAAAAAAAAAAAAACATGTTTGCCTACAAATAATGTCAACTTGGTGTTCTGTTTTTTGGAAAGTTCAGGAATAAAAAGAACAATGAATCTAATAATAAGACAAAATATTTTAATGTGTCCTTTATTATTTCCATAACCATTCACTCTATTGTCAGGAGATTGTAAGTTCAAATCCCAAAGATGCCACATCCATACATAGCCTGGAGCCAAGTGAGCAAAACTGGTCATGCTTTCTGGGAAAGATGGCATGCTCTATCGCCTCTGTCAACGACTATAGCCAATTGTGGGCATCTGTAAGACCATGTATGCAAATGATATCACTTTCCTCCGAATGTGTTACTCTGCCCTGCGGTGCAGCATGAGCAGCAGTTTGAGAACATGGTTGACGTGGTTGACTTCAATCTACATTGAGCCCTCGTTGATTGCGGAAACCTCTGTTATAATGTTTTACAATAAATGTAAAGGGTTGTCCCAAGATGACAAGCCAAAAAAGATTAGGGTTCTTGACTTTTTTTTTCCCCAAGAGTGTGGTCTTTAAAGGAGCAGTTTGCCATTTTTAAATGGAGTAAATAGCGAATTGCAATGGAAACACTGACAAGCCTCCACTTTCCCCCAGCCAACAGCAACCTCTTAGTGAGAACTTTGTATGCCTTATGGGTTGCATACCTTATAAAGAAAAGGGGCAGAGCCTTATTGGGGCCTTATTCCCAATTTCTATGTTGGAAATATAAACAAAAGCCTGAAACTGATAAACTAATGATATTCATTGCATGGCAATATTGTGAATCACAATGCTTTTAATGTTTCTTTAAACGTATATGATTATTACAAGTGTAGAAACACTTTTTAAAAATTACAAGGTGCACCTTAAATGACTATAAAATATACAACACCTTCTCTAGGTCCTCTTGAAGGTAGCACTGCAGTGACAAACATTTGGTACATATAAATGTACAGATTTACACCTGTGTGTAGAAACTCTACTGCATGTAAATTGTGGGGAATTTTTTTATTTATTTATTTTAACAGGAACACATTTATTGCTATCGAATCTAAGCAAAGAGATGGTGATGGTGATGGAAATGACTGAATGCTGATGTAGTGTAGCATTCCAGGTTTTTCACTCATTGAGAAAAAAACAAGTGCAAAAATAGTTGTAGGAATCAGTTCAGTGTGTAGAGAAGAGGACATGGCAGTCAGATGAGAATTTCTTCATGCTGGCAAATATAGACCATGATATGCCAAGATTCTTGGCTGTTTTTCGTGAAATGTTCAGACACCCAGCTTAAATGTACAGTCAAGTGAGTCATGTCCTGAGTGTTTTCTTTTCTAGGCTCCATCTTCACACCTCTGTAATTTCTTATCATAGTGTGTTCTAGTGTTATGTTCTATATCAGTGACATCTCTAAGACCTAAAATGACCCTTAAAACAATGCGTAATTCACCCCAGTGATCCCCTGACCAGCACCAAATGACTGTAGATTTGGAGCATGTGAAAGCAAGTTTGAGTGTTTGTGCATCTGTCTAAAAAAGCTGTCTCTTTCTTCCTCACATCTTCTTTCTCTCTTTTTCTGTAATTACACAGTAGCGGTGCTGGCTTGAACCCGCACCCACAATTAGTGGTGTCATGAAATAAGTGCTTGATGTGATCTTCAGCAATAACAAGCTGCCTGCTTCAGTTTGTGCTGAGAACAGTACCTCTCCCCTCAGCACCCTCTCAGCACCCTCTCTGCTTACAGTCTTTCCTTCTTTTTTAACCATTTCATAACTGCATAAATGTGTTTTACAGTCTCTTACACCAGTCCAGGATTTACGAGTGTGTGTTTTTAGGAACAGTTGAGGCACATCACCAAAAGTTTAGTTGTATCATTTCTGAATAATCAGGACTACTGACATTACTCAGTAATGAATGACATCACATCACCTCAGTAACTACATTTATATAGGCCTTTGATTTATGTCAATATTCCATGTAAGACTTAAAGGGAGTTTAATGGGGGGCGGCTATTAATCCTCTAAACTCAACAGTACTAAAACGGCATACAAGCTAAAGCACTAACGTGAATACTGTTAGCTTTAAAAAGAATTTTAAGTTTTCCATGTAAGTGATTTATTAAAAGTGATTCTCAAATTTCCAAATCTTCCTAACGCACAAGGACAAAGAAGAAAAGTACTACTGCTGAATGTGCAGTTTTTGTCTCCCTCTCGTGGTTCATTGAGGTAACTATCATTCTGCGTCTATTATCTTGCTATTCTTAGCTCATATTTTAACCCATATTCGATGGCTAGGTTCATAGCTAAACAAACACTAAACTAAGCCTAAACAGTATGAAGTGACTTATTGTGGGATCGTCTGTATCTGATCTAGCTAAGAGTTAGAAAAAAAAAAAAGTAATTACATGTTTCGCCCCAAAACGATCAGATAGACGCAAAGCAATAAAAGATTGAGCTTATTTGTATTGGTAGATAAGTAGCACACTTGGACAGGCACCTGAATGTCTGTGATATTCATAGTTTATTTATTAAAACAGTTTCTAGCAGTACGGTCCAGTTCTTAAAATTGGTGTATCAATTACCCTGCCTGGAATGTCCCATCCATCTTCTACCGCTCACTCCTTCTTCAGGGTCACGGGGAACCTGGAGCCTACCCCAGGAATCATCTAGCACAAGGCGGGATACACCCTGGACAGGGTTGCCTGAAATGTGATGATCAGTAATAAATGTAGAGTCAACCATCAAAAAGGGACCTTGAGATTTGAAGAAGTGTTGGGAAAAGGATGAAAAAAAACTGACTCTGAAATGGAACTATATATATATTTTAATTATTTTATATATCTTAAAGGATAAAGAAGTCAGATTTACTTTACTTGCAGTAATGTATTAGATGTATTAGAAAAGTGTAGATATGTTGAAAAGTTGATATGAGAAAGGTAGCAAAGGCACAGCCAATGGTATCACCGCTTCACAGTGTCTCCTGTCGATTCTCCAATTTCCTCCAACTGATCAAAATTCTGGTAGGTTGACTGTCTACTCGAAATTGTCCTTAGTCCTGAATGAGTGTGTGAATGTGTGTAATCATGGTGCCCTGTGATGGACTGATGACTCATCCAGGATGCATCCCTTCTTTTTGCCCACTGTTCCCAGGACAGGCTCTGGATCCATCACGCCCTGTCCAGGATAAAGCTTATACTCCTTATAGCTAGAAACAGATTATTTAATGTTCTAAATAAGCACTAAAAAGTTGCATCCAGATTCTAACCCTGTATTCCACTGACCATTCTGGCAATTACATGATTATTTGGAAAAGCTTGACATGAAATTGGTCTGCACTACTTTTAGCTCCACCCCTATGTTACGGCTCAGCTCACACAATAATGGTAATCCAATTTAGCATGGGTACTTTGACACAGCACAGCTTGCTTGGCAGTGGAAATACCGACAAAACCAAGGTTAATTTGCTGAGCTTAGCCACACTCTTAAATGGAAAGCATTATTTAAAAAAAGGTTCCATCCAACACCCACCCTAAAGACCCTTAAAGATTTTATATAGAACCTTACAACAGAGGGTTCAGAAAAAGTCACAAGTAGAACTTTCATTCAGGAAGCTAGACTTCTTAACCACCTAAAACACTTTGAAGAGCTTAAAGCGTAGTGTCAATTCATAGTCATAAATAAAGAATAATCACAAAAAAAATGCTGTCAGATAGAGAAGAGGTATGCTGTTAGAAGGTATCTCAATAGAGATGGTCTCTAATTTCTCAGCATCTTTTTAAAAACTAGTGCGCAGGAGCTAAGAAATATTATCTCTCTCTCTTTCTCTCTCTCTCTCTCTCTATCTCTCTCTCTCTCTCTTTTTAAAAGAAACAGTTTTATAGAGCCACTTAACCACTACAGTATGTAAACGCACTTTGAGTGTGCTCTTTTTGAAGCTGTGGGTTTTTACACCCCTCCATCTGTAAACACCACCCACATCGAGCACCACCGGGGTGTAAGAAACAAGAATGGAGCACATTTAAAGAGACTGCTTTTTTAATCAAGATGTCATATTTCAGTTCTGTGACGTTAAAGTATTCTCCAGAAATCACCACTATTGCTTAAAAATACAAAACGTGCTTGCCCTACATAATGTATTCATTTATTAAATTTGAAAATATTACATGAAGCAGAAATATAAATGTTGGCATTAACAAAGCGCTAAGTACTTCCCTCCACATTTAACCCTTCCTTTTTCCATTCTTCTTCATAAAGGGAATAACATTATTCTGTTAATTATTTGAACAGGACTTACATGAAATTTAAGAAATGCAAATCTATACAAATCCGAAGAATAATATTTTACGAGTGTCATCATGTTTTAAACACATAATTGTTCTAATAAAGGTTGGGCAATAGTTTTTAAAGGTTGGGCAATAATTTTTCCAATAATAATTCCATCCATTGTGTGCCAAAGCACTGCAGATTACTTCCTATATCCTGAACTACTTAGTCATGCAGTTATACATGTCCCTGATCATTTTAGCAAGATTTGGTCCTTGAACATTTAATATGAATAGGATGGTCCATTGTGGATCAGGTTACTGTCCTTCTTTGGTCCCTAAAATAAAATAAAAAATAACAATGTAATATTGATATATTCTCCAGCGTTATATATGCAATTCAAAATGCACATTCCCAACATTCGAAATTTCTGAATGGGCCTTTTTAAGCAGGATAAATCAGAATATCCTGAGGATTAAAGTGTAATATTGTTTAACTTACAGGTAATTGGCCCAATGGTGAGAGACTTGTGGTTGGAGATGGAGCGAGTAGTTCTGGTCTGACACCTCTGACGGGAGCAAGCACAGGACAGCACAAAGTGAGTTTTTGAGAGTAAAATCTCTCTTCATTATAGTTTTAAAGTTCAAATAAGGTAAACTTAAAGCTGTCCGTTTAGCAAACTGTCTCACTAAATCATCACACTCGCAAACACAAACTTTGTTGAGTTCTCAGAAATTTCTACCAAGGGTGAAAGCTAACATGTGCTTCCTGTGTATCTATGTGAAGTCAGTCAACCACATCTATTAGGACATGATATGTAACAGGGCATTGTAACACACTTGGAGGAAAGCTCTAGCTGCCCTATTTCACATGCATGAACTCACAGACATCCACAATTGGCTAGTGTCACTCTGACTGACAGTGGTTAGAGAGTAATAGCATTCCTTCCATCCAGCTAACATTGCTTCCTTGGCTCCCTGCCGCAGATGGCTGTGGCATCGTCAGGATTTTACCTTACTATCTCCTGACAATAGTGTGAGCACTTTTCTGTTGTGTCACCCAGGAACCCAGAGAGAGTATATAAAGTAGTAATGGTCCCCCTTGCTTGCCCTGAATTATGCTCAAACAAAACTCATGATATTTAATGCAGTGTAAATGTACCACAGAGCAAGAGTCTGTTGTTCTATCACACAGGCTGAAGTGGCACTGCAGGAACATCTCGTCATAGTTGCCCTTATACAGGAAAAGCAGAGCAGTGAAGCCTGCACTCTGAGACACGCCATTCTCATTCACCATCACATCACGTGGGTTACTGGAACAACTGGGAGAAAGAAAAGACACAGTAAATATAACATAATCTGTCATACAAACCAGCACATTCTGTAGTAAACATCCACACATTAGCAAATATCAACAATGACTTGTATAAGCATTATCAGTGCTAATTCTGAGGACTGCAACATTTTACATTTTCCTTGTCTAGCTGATAAGCATAGATAATTAACCAGTTGCTTTAGCATGGGGTGCAAGTTTTTTTTTTTGTTATGTATACCTATAATTGTACAATCACCAATACATAAGTGTATTACATAAGTACTGCATTAAATTTTACTTTACAAACAAGCCAGTGAGTTGTTTGTTACCTTAAATTGTGCTAGCAGCTGTTAAATTAAACATCACTACCACCTGTTAGCTAGTTAACTTTAGCTAACTTGAGCAGCATCAATCTGTACCATTAACAAGGCAAATCAAATGTTTCACTGCTTAGCCAAATGATGAAGTAGAAAACTTGACTGTTTTTTCAAAAGGTTAAACAGCACATCACATTCTATTAAGAGTGGTGCAGTAGTGCTTGAAAGTGTGTGAACCCTTTAGAATCTTCTAAATTTCTGCATAAATATGGCCTTGAAACATCATCAGATTTTCACGAGAGTCCTAAAAGTAGATGAAGAGAACCCAAGTAAACAAATGAGAGAAAAAATATATACTTGGTCATTTATTTATTGAGGAAAATTATCCAGTATAACATATATGTGAGTGACAACAGTATGTGAACCTCTAGAATTAGCAGTTATTTTGAAGGTGAAATTAGAGTCAGATGTAAGTGCCCAGTTTTATTTAAAGAACAGGGAAAGTCTGATCTTCACAACAAATGTTTGTGGAAGTGTATCGTGTAAAGGAGATTTCTGAGGACCTCAGAAAAAGAGTTGTTGTTGCCCATCAGGCTGGAAAAGGTAACAAAACCATCTCTAAAGAGTTTGGTCTTCACCAGTTCACAGTCAGACAGATTGTGTACAAATGGAGGAAAATTAAGACCATTGTTGCTCTCCCCAGGAGTGGTGGACCAACAAAGATCACAATAAGAGCAAGATGTGTAATAGTGTGTGAGGTCACAAAGGAGCCATGGTTTCTTCTAAGCAACTATAGGTAGCAGACTACTGGAACAATATTTTATGGATTGATGATGAATATTTGGTTTAAAGAGATGGGATATATTTGGAGAAAGGAAAACACTGCATTCCAGCATAAGAAACTTATCTCATCTGTGAAACATGGAGGTGGTAGTATCATGGTTTGGGCCTATTTTGCTGTATCTGGGCCAGGATGACTTGCCATCATTGATGGAACAATGAATTCTGAAGTATACTGAGGAACTTTGGAGAAAGTCAGGACATCTGTTCAGAAATCATCTGTTCAGGAGAAAGTGGGTCATGCAGCAAGACAATGATGCTAAGTACACAAGTTGTTCTACCAATGAATGGTTGAAGAAGAATAAAGTTAATGTTTTGGAATGGCCAAATCAATATCCTGAGCTTAATCCAGTAGAAATGTTGTGGAAGGACCTGATGCAAGCAGTTGAGGAAACCCACCAACATCCCAGATTTGAAGCTGTTCTGTACTGAGTAATGGGCTAAAATTCCCCCAAGCTGATGTGCAGGACTCATCAACAGTTACCAGAAACATTTAGTTGCAGTCATTGCTGCACAAGGGGGTCACACCAGAAACTGAAAGCAAAGGTTCGCATACTTTTCCCACTCACAGATATGTAATATTCAATCATTTCACTCAATCAATAAATGAGAAAGTATAATGACTGCAGTACTATAATTCATTGTAATTAATACAGTGTTCTAATATTTGTTTAATTAGGCTCTTGTTGTCTACTTTTAGGAATTTCTGATAATGAAGTTTTACGTCGTATTTATGTAGAAATATAGAAAATTCTAAATTCACAAATTTTCAAATCTTTGAAGCACAAGCCACTGTATATATAAACAGACCATAGAACTTACCGGCTTTGAATAAGATAATATCTCTCGGTGCTATTTGCATCTGGCTTGCCTGTAATATAGCACTCCTCTATAACCACATTGAAGCGAGTATATGCCACCTCTTGCACATTGATACCCACATAAAGTGGAGTGCCGACAGGCAGTGTTACAGGCCCGGGTGGGTACGATGATGTGAAGTTGGCATCATGGAATAGCAACATGGTGACACTGGCACCGGGGCCGTAACCAACCAGACCTGACTCCTGTATCCTGCCATAGCAGAACATTCTTTTTATTTCAAAAACAAGTATCAAGTTAAATAAAATAATAATAATTTAAGAGTAAAACAAATGTTTGCAAAAAACAGTGTAGGTTTAATAAACTTTTGCGTTATCAGTGGAATGATGTGTGTATGGTGGTGTGAAATATACGTACGGCAGAAAAGGATTCAGTCCCAGATCCAAGCTTGTGAGAGAGTCCAGGGGGTAAATGCAGGAGAAGGGGAATGCCGTGGGCAGTGCGAATGTAGAGATATTTACAGGGTAGAGGTATAAAATGTTGGAGTAGACTACCTGGGTACTGTTTGTCTGTGGCAAAATAAAGTAAAACATAGTAATATATGTAAAATTAGTAAATGGGTACAGTAGTGCAATAATTACTCTGATCTTAATGGTGAGTATGTGATTATTACAAACTTGTGTGCAAATAATGTAACTATGAATTCAGATAATGTGTTCTAAATAGATACAAATAAAATACAACAGGCATACTACAAGTTTTTGTTTTTAACAGGGAAACAGAGGTGTACATTAGGACTGGGATCTCATGAGACATAACAAAATGTTGTGAGTTTTTTTTGACACCAGCAAGCAATCAGATATGAAACTCATGGAACAAACATCACAAATACATGTGAAGCTGTATGATGCATTTACACTGTTTATTTTTCATCCTAAATTCCAAATTCACTAGGTAAGAAGATTTAACTGCATGAAGAAGATTTATAAATAGTGCAGTGTGCATGTCTAATTGAGAACAATTATGAACTCGAGAGATGCAGCTGAATTTAAACAGCTGTCTGAGTTCACAAACCATGCTGACAGTGCTGGTGTTTCTAACTTTTCTCTTCTCGCTGTTTCCAGGGGCATAGTTTCAGGGTTCAGATTTAGTTAAATAAATAAATAAATAAATAAATAAATAAATAAATAAATCTTCTGGTTTATAGTGGCATTGTATTACAATGTTAATACAGAGTGAATGTGAAAAGTACTGTGTTATTTTAGGTAAATGTTGAATTATTGTATTATTGCATTAATACGCATTTGTTACCTATCCTTATGTACTCTATTCAGACACATGTATTTACACATACTGAACCAATTTCATGTGACTTACCCCATCATATTATTTCGTAGCATCAATGTCTGATATATACTTGCTATTTCTTTATTAGTTACTTTCTCTATATTAGATACTATGCATCTACATATTCAAGTCAACACCAAGTATTACTTGTAGTACTGTAACTACTACAATATAACCTAATAATATAATTATCAAACATTAATTTTCACTTCAGTTACTATGTACATTAAATTTCAATATGAAATGTATGGCCCAGAAATAGATCTACTTCTAATTACCATCTATAACTATCAAATACTTAACTACCAATTATACAGCTCTTTATACAGTCCCTTCTGAAACTATTGGAATTGCAAGGCCTATTCAATTCAATTCAATTTGATTTCAACGTTTTTACAATAGACATTGTCTCAAAGCTTTACAGAAATATCAACATGGTATACAGATGTTAAAGGTGTGAATTCATCCCAAATGAGCAAGCCACTGAGTGGCGACGGTGGCAAGGAAAAACTCCCTAAGATGTTTTAAGAGGAAGAAACCTTGAGAGGAACCAGACTCAGACGGGAACCCATCCTCATCTGGGTAACAAAAGATTAATTTATTTTTTAAGTTTCTCAAACCCAGCTGTCTTCAAAAGATGAATATGAGAAGAGAGTTTAGAATTTTAGCATTTATTTTCTGGTATTTATATGTATATGTGTTAAACGACATAGAGCATAGCACAATTTGTATCAGGCCAGCTAATTTGTGTGTAAGCAAAAATATTGGAACATGTGACTCACAGGTGTTTCTTGTTACCCAGGTGTGTCCTGGTAGATTGACTGTTAAACAATAAATAGCTCTGAACATCTACTCTAATCTTTAAGCCTTTAGTTTCACCTATGAAGACTGCATTTGTTGTTAAAAAAGGGATAAACCTAGATGAGATATGTCTATGGGAAAAAGAAGCCATTTTCAAGCTGAGAAAAGAGGGAAAATCAATCAGAGTCACTCAAACTTTGGGCACAGCCAGAACAATTTGGAATGTCCTGAATAAGAAAGAAACCACTGGTGTTCTGAACAACAGACACCGAATGGGTCAGCCAAAGAAGACAACAACAGCTGATGATAGAAACATCGTGAGAGCTGTGAAGAAAACCCCCAAAACAACAGTCAGTGACATCACCAACAACCTCCACAGTAACGGTGAAGGTATCACAATCCAGTTTTCAAAGAAGATTTCGAGAGCAGAAATATAGAGGCCATTCCATAAGATGCAAACCATTCATCAGCAGCAAGAATCAGAAAGCCTGATTGAAATTCACAAAGAAATACACAGATGAAACACAAAATTTCTTGAACAAAGTTGAACCTCTACCAAGGTCAAAGTGTAGAGAAAGAAAGGATCCGTTCATGATCCAAAACATATAAGTTTATCTGTGACACATGGTGGAGGTAGTGTCATGGCTTGGGTTTGCAAGGCAAGCTCAAACCCATTGTCTTTGGTGTAGAGCACAAACAAATGAATTGGCCTTGCCCTTCTAATATTTTTGGAGGGGACTTTATTTTGAGCAATGCTTCTAAGTGCATGGGGTCACCAGTCCTGTGACACACTGACATACATGTTCTTACCCTCAGCACATTTCCACACACTCCCTCTTGGCTTTGCACCTCGTACCACACAATTCCGTTGACTTCATGCCCTGCCGTGCAGCTTGGGTCTGCCAGATGACCTGATGAAGGGTCGAGGGATCTGTAGACTCTGAAGTTGGATGAAACACCCAGCAACATAGTTGTCCTGTTACACACCAGCTCAGGGGACACTGAGAGAGAGAGATGTACTACATTAACATATGCTAAGAGCCCAGGAAAGCATGGATGGTTATTATTTCAATTATTTACATTAATTCGATAACTATACACTAAGTTTTGCTTACTGACTCACGTTATACTCATTGAAAGGTATACAGTTGTGACAGTTGCAATAGGGGGTTTATATACAGTCAAGTCAAAAAATCTTTGGACAATAACAAAGTTATTTCTATTTTAGCTTTCTATGACAGTATATATGAAATGAAATTATATAATGCATATGATCTCTATGATATGATCAGTGTAAGAATTACAGCACTTTTTATATATGGTCTCGCGCTTTTTTAGGGAATAAAATTAATGACACAATTGGTTGCTTAGATGTTACATGGCCAGGTATGTTGCATTTGGTTTCTGTGGCTGTTAACTCTCAATATAAAGTCCACAGGGCTGTCACTGTCAGCGAATCAAGCGATCATTAGGCTGAAAATTAAAAGCAAACCACCAAAGAGAGATAGCAAAAGTATCTGGTGTGACCAAATCAACTACTTTGTACATTTTTTTTAAAGAAAGGATGTAGTATTGAGTTCAGGAAAACCAAAAGACCTGTAAGACCACAGAATCACAGAAGAATTATTTCCCTTTTGAAGAAAGAAAACCCTTCACATTAATTGGCCAGATCAAGATCACCCTCCAGGGGGTAGGTGTATCTATGTCAAAGTCAACAGTCAAGAGCAGACATCACCAGAGTAAATACAGAGGGTTTACCACAAGATGTAAACCATTGGTAAGCCACAAAAACAAGAAGACCTGATTAGGGTGATTGGTAATGACTGGAAAATCACAGACAAACAAAATTACCTTCACAGACCACTCCAGCATCCTCGTGGTGGCCACAGTTGTGATTCCCAAAGCCATTGTGTCTGCAGTCTACTAGGAATGGTTCACTGCCTGCACAGTTTATATTATCCAGCCAGATGGGTCCAGTCCCGGGGCCAAAGTATGCATTCATGGGTGCGGCAATGGCCCTCCCACAACCTAACTGCCTACAGACTACCTCAGCATTATTCATGTTCCAGTCGTCGTCACACACCGTACCCCACTGACCATCATGGTACAGCTCCACTCTGCCCTCACAATTGTTACTGCCGCCAGCAAGGCGCACTGGGTCTGGAGCTGCAGATAAGCACATAGATGCGTTAGGGGGTTTATTGTATATATATATATATACAGTACAGTGCAAAACTTTTCACACCCTATCTTCTGTAGTACAAACTTTGTTATAGATTTTTTATTTTATGACTTCTACATTATCGAGTCAGTACAAAAACATTTTAGATTTACAAAAATTAGTTTTCTAGCACAAAATGTAATTTTACAGGAAAATATTTGTATGTCATTGAAGAAAGCAGCATATTACATAAGAGACCACTTTTCAGACAACAAACATAATGACGGTTGCTGGTGTGGAAGTAAAGTCTCCAGAAGAACTGTGGCTGGTATTGTAAAACTTAAATAAAACTTACAGCTCATTTCCTTATAAAACTGCACGAGTTCTACAGGAGACTACTATTTTTATTTAATTTGTCACACCAAATATTGAATTTGTTGCATGTACTACATGTCAATAAAGCTTAACCCTAAAGTATAGGCTATTGTGCAAATTCTATAATATAGTCAGCTAATATACAGTATGTGGGGTTGAATAGTTGTGCTGTTGTGCTTAATTCGTTTGAGAAGTGTAGTAGGCTGGGGGTCTAGGAGAGAAGGTGTTTGCTGGATTACAGTGCTCAGAAATATTTAAAAGAATTTAGTTTTGTACTAGGTTCTGTTCACTGAGACATAAGCGTAAAAAGTGTCCCTGGATTTATAATAAAATAATAGCTTGTTAATATAAATGGAACCATAACTGGGATTCACACAGATGATAAGATGTCACCTTGAGCCTTGCACGTCCAGGTGATGTTGTCTTCACTGACACAGGACTCGCTCTTCTTGCAGGTGTCGCACACTTCTGAGTTGGCATCTAATAAAAGATTAAGATAGACTTCATAAGTGATAAATATAACGTTATTTTAAATCAACCATTAATGATCAATTAAGCATCTTATCTGTTTACTTATGGAAATAAATATTTTTACTCATAAATATGAAACCAGCTTAATAAAATTCTGTTACAGGCACTGTTCGGGGAAAAAAGCATTTACGGTACGTATTTAATTAAAAGTTTAAAAAAATGTTTTTGTGTA
>JAOUWY010000001.1:38478821-38496488 GCA_025728095.1 Prietella phreatophila | reverse complement strand
AACATAATGTCTTTTTCTTCAATGCCTATATTACTTAAAAAGAAATGTGGTATATGAATAATATAAGAACGAAGTGGGGGGGCCATGTCTCTCATTTTTTTCCTTTTTAAGCCAGCCTGATCATGTCCATTCTCTTGTTTGGAACAATAACCAGCGTGGTTACATTAGTCCTACGCACACCTCTCCACTTGCTATGCAACTGAAAGTGCAGAACAAAGAGATCCAAAGCCAGCAGTGAGTCACCTCAGCTAGAGAACCTCGTTGCCAAGCAGTCCAAGGCACATATAAACATCTCCACTACCTCCACATTCACTTGTATGCATATCTGTCACGGAGAGACACTGAGAGTAAACCTATCCTCTCATAAATAGCAGCGTGGGCTCTTCAGCACATACAGTGCTGACTGTTCCTCCTAGAAGAAACACATAACAATTCCCATATTTCCTGCAGAAAAACGACACAGGTGCCACTTCCTCAGTAATAAAACAGGATAAACAACAAAACAAGGTAGCAGGAGGTGGGTGAGAAAAATCAAAAAATCTGTAATGAAACATGGGTGGCCAACCAAAATCTGTAAAATCAATGGCCAATATTGTGTTCAACCTTTAACCTTTGTGTCCTGAGCCCTAACATATACAGTAATTAAACTGTAATATAAAACATATTGTTTACCACTTTTAAAAATACTAATCCAGTGTTTAACATATATATGCTGTGCCCTGGTATGGTACGCAGATATTTTTCAACTTTGTGCTTGCAGATACAACCTTTAAAATACATTTTTTATTGGGAAGCTTTCTACATTGCAGAACAACAAATGTACCTGTACCTTTTTTTTTCTAAGTGTGTAATAATTTAATATGATGTCAGTAAATTTAAACAAAGCAACCCTCAAGTGACCATATGCTTATGTTAGAATATCATCATAAAATGATACTTCATTTAATTCCCAAAACTGTTGTGAACATTAACTCCAAACTATATTATGGTAAAGGCTACTGATTGTCTTAGTCCAAATATTTAGAGTGCAAGACCTAATACAGCTGCTGTAGACTCCTTGTTCCTAATAACAAAAGTCTTTGTGTATAAACAACACAATTAATCTATGTCTTTTCATAAGTAAATGTATAACAAATGCAAACACTGGAAATTGAGATCTAAACTAAAAGCCAATCCTCTACTTTATCATTGCTGCTCCAAAGTTTTCCAGTAAAACTTGATTTGTGATCAGAACAAGTCAGAGCCTGAGCCACGCATGTCCAGAGTTTGGGGTTCAATTCATGCCTCCACCTTGTGTTTGTGTAAATTTCATTTTCTACCCATGCTTCAGGGTTTTTTCCAGGTACTCCGGTTTCCTACCCCAGTCCAAAGACATGCACTGTAGGCTTATGGGCATTTCCAAATGATCCGTAGTGTGTGTGCAATTGTGCTATGCATTGAATTTTCACCAAATCCAGGGTGTCCCCTGCCTCGTGCCCTAAGTCCCCTGGGATAAGCTCCAGGCTCACTGCAATAAGTGGTACAGAAAATGGATGGTGGGACCATTATAACTCCCATATGTTGATAATGAAGTTGCACCATGTAACAACTGAATCCCCAGGGAGTTTACGTTTCTGTTGGAAGTGTTATAAAACGCTTGTGTTAATTATGTGTTTAGCTGTTGTGGAAAGATGCGTAACTGGGAACTTGTGGGAAGTGCACAAAAAACAGGATAAACACCGCTTAAAATAAATGAACATTGAATAAAAACTAGTCCTGTCATACCAAACAAACATAGGCAGATGATTGCAGCTTACAAGGTAAACACCAGAGGGCGAAATTGGACCATTTTCTCCCTTTACTGTGCTGACGTTATCAGTCTAAAGCTGAATGAATGAATGAATCATCCTGCGTCTATCTGCTGAACAGCTGGATTTTAACAGTGGGATGACTGAGTAAATCTATCTATATGGATATCTATAACATCTTTGCCATCTTGGGCCTTCAAGTCAATACCTTGACAGCGACAGAGACGATTGATTTCTGTTATACCCGATTGGTGTGGGTTTAAATGTTTGAAATGTCGAAACTAATCATATCACCTACTTATGTTGAAAATCTGATTGCATGCCTTTACCAAGACTAAAACCCCAAAATGACCTCCATCATATGTGCTGCATTCCAAGGTATATTTCGCACTAATAAATATGTTGTGCCAGATCAGAAGGCCATAACTCCATCGGTTACTATTATGCTACTGTTATACTATTATGAAATATGTTGAACTCATCAATAAAGCTCACTCCAGTTATGGCCCCCGCCATTCATATACAACTCAGCTCATGTCTGAAACATCATAGTACATGGGCGATAATAAATTTCCATGCTTATTTTAGTAGGCCACAGTAAATGGTTTAGTATAACAGTAAGCGTTTCTGAATGTAGCCCCAGTCTGCGTTATCAGTGCAGCAGCAAGAGGAGGGGGAGGGGGAGGAGGGAAATCCCCTCTGACGGACCCCTGAGTCTGAATCACGTCTACCGGGTATGGAAGGCCAAAACATACAAAAGAGTGGCAAAAAGCTTCGCCATGTGTAAAGAAAATACAATAAATTTATATAAAATGAAAATTTATGTTAATATTATGACTTTGGACTATTACACATATCCCATTTTATGTTAATTAAAGGCTTATATGTTGATATTGAGTATGTACAGTGGCGTCCAAATGTCTATGATTATGGAATTTTAAACAATTAACACTGGAAATAAACAGAATTTAGAAAATTTTGGAAATTCTAAAACAAACAAACAAAAAAAGAAATGTGTAACAAAATTGACTACTCAATATTCAAGATGTTACACAATTTTCTAGGTCACTATGTAAATTTAAGTACATTTGATATATTGACCACGTTAACTCCCTTGTACAAAAGGTCAGATTTTCCACAAGTCTTATATCCCTTGCATTTAAGCATGTGTTCAGACGGCAAGCTGATGTATTTGATCTAGCATGGATCATCAGGATTTACGCACTTGTTTTACACGCAACTTGTGGAGTCTGTGTCAAAAAGAGGACAAATACTAAATACTAAGAAATTCTGAAATTCATATCAGTATATTTAAGAGTCTACATTTCACTCAAGTTGACAAGATAATTTGTATAGCTTAAATGTATGATTACCCATCGCGCCTAATCAGATGTTATCAAACTGTTGGGTGGTTTTGCAAGGGTTTGCAAGGGTGTGATGAGGTCAGACTTCAGAGCTAAAATTCAGTCCCTCACACTGATCTGCTATAAACTTTTTATTCTTAAAGTATTAAAACATTTTCATGCTCTGTACTGTGTGAACATGACATGCTCTTTTTGTATGAATCTGTTAAATGATTGTATCAGATTGTCTACATATATATAATGTTTTTACAGGTGCACCAGCATAGTTTATTGATAATGATAATGAATCTTTATTGATCAGATATACATATGTACAATGAACTTCTTTTCTTCGCATACCCCAGCCTGTCAGGAAGCTGGGGTCAGAGCGCAGGGTCAGCCATGGCACAGCGCCCCTGGAGCAGAAAGGGTTTTAACCATTGCATATATTTTAACCAGTGCCTCATACTTATTAAGAACATGGCACACCACCGTTGACTCATGCATCACTTCATGTTGTTTCTATTTTTGTTTGAGTAGTGCCCAACATGGAAGACGAAAGTTAACCATTTGGCCCTGCAACGGAAAAGAAACTCGTATCTGAGAGTGACTATTTTTTCAGCTGGTCGCCTTATTCCACTTTTGATACTTCTGGCCTTCCATAGTAAGATGAGCATCGCCCACACCACAGCCCCCGCGTGGAGTGATGGTGATTCTCCGTTAGAAGCCCCGCCCCTTATATGACATCACTGACTCTACTCTGCCATAAATAAAGGGGGACCCGTCATATCTCCCATCATAAAACCAAGTTCGCATGGGGCAAGAGCTACAGAAGGAGCTATAAACCAAAGCAACCAAAGCAACCAAAAGGAATTTTATTTTTTTAGGACCCACTGGAGTTCCATACTCAGGAGGAAGACATTGAACACACTAACATGTATGTATTACATTGATTCATTCATTACTTTAAATGTTAAAATTGTTTAAATAGCTTTTAGAGATAATATTTAGAGATTTAATTATCTAATAATAACTTTATTCATTAATAGGATACAGCACTTTAATTGATTACATTTAGTGTATTATAGAGCCTAACTGTATAACGCATCTTTCAGATCATAGGCTACTTTCTTATCAAGTGAGGTATTAAGAAGTCGCTTGTGCTCAGCGTAGCCAGTTGTGAAGCCATGACTTTGAACAAAGGCGACAAGTTGCGGAACATGGACAAAAGGAGAGGGAGCACGCCGTTTCCCATGCACCTTCAGACTTTGCACCGGAGGAGCATGCCGGTGGACGACCGCGAGCTGCGCTCCTCCATGCCCCCGGTGCTGGCGGGCGAGCTGTCCAACCTCACGCGCTGCACGTCCTACAGTCCCGGCGAGCAGCACCGCGACAGCTGCGTGTCCGATTCCTCCGACTCGGTCATCTCCTCCGGTAGTGACCCCGACGCACAGATCTACAAGGTCGTACTTTTGGGAGAGCACGGCGTGGGGAAGTCCACCCTGGCGCGGATATTCGGCGGAGTGGAGGACACTCACGATTACGAGGACGCAGGTAATGACCGTACACAACTACATTAATAGTGATACGGGTGCATCCCAAGGACAATCTAGGCCGTTAGGAATCACCCCATCAGACTGTGTGTGTGTGTGTGTGTGTGTGTGTGTGTGTGTTTGAGTGTGTTATGGGCAATGGAATTTGTTATGGATGGAATTAGACTTATTGATTGCTACTGTTTCCATCCAGTTACCACTGCCTCCATTACCCACAAAGAGGCTGCTGTCAATCCCCGCACACATTAATATAATGGCTCTAAATGGTAGTGCTTGCCAGCAGTGCTCAGTGGGACTGATATAGACAAGTGATATTGCAATACACTAAGCTGATCATATATTTTGTTCCATTCTTCTAGGAAATACATATGATAGATCTATCATTGTCGATGAAGAAGAAGCAAATATCTTATTATATGACGTCTGGGAACAGGTGAGCTAATCACAGTCACTCAATATAAGGTTTTCGAAACATATTTTTTTTACCATGAATACATGTCACACAACATACACCGACAATGTAATAACCAGATACCAATTGTGTGATCTCCTAGGACAACAGCCAATGGCTGAAGGATCAGTGTATGCGTATGGGTGATGCCTACATCATCGTCTATTCTGTGACAGACAAGTCAAGTTTTGAGAAGGCATCAGAACTCCGCATACAGCTCCGCCGGGCACGACAGTCAGAGAACATCCCCATCATCCTGGTGGGAAACAAGACTGACTTAGTACGCTCCAGAGAAGTGTCTGTAGATGGTAGGTACCCTCTGTCTGCTCTAGGGTCATTAGTGAGCAAATCCATCCCTCACTTATTCTCCTGCCAGCTCACATCCTCACTGACACTGTTACATATCTATTCCCAGATGACTGATGCATGTAAATGTGAGACTAAGTAAACAAGACCCTAACTTTCCTCAATTACTGAGTAATCGCCAAAATAAAAGTCAGCATGTCCCTCCCTCCGTCCAGTGAAATATGAAACAAGGAAATGATATAAGTGCAGGAATTAACATAGTCGTTAAATGATTCAAATAGCTTCACTTTTAGACATTTGCAAATTACCATAATCATTGAGTGAGGAAGCAAGCTAGAAGGAGCAAGGATGAGGGTGTGTTGGAAGAATGAATATGTCTATGATGTGTGCAGTCATTAGGACCTAATGACTGCATACATCATAGACATATTCATTCTTCCAAAACACCATAATCCTTGCTCCTTCTAGCTTGCTTCCTCACTCCAAACATTTAAAGCTGCTAAAGTAATGTAGCCATTCCTAGGTAACTAATGCATGGCAGGTTATGTAAACAAGTTCCTAAGCCTTGCTCCTCCTGGGCACCAAGTAATAGCCAGTTCCTCTAACCTGTATTCATTTTCCCTCCATTTTTCTTGTAGAGGGCAGTGCGTGTGCCGTCGTGTTTGACTGCAAGTTCATTGAGACCTCTGCATCGCTACATCACAATGTCCGCACTCTGTTTGAGGGCATTGTGCGGCAGATCCGCCTGCGCAGGGACAGCAAGGAGGAGAACGCACGGCGCATGGCTAACTGCAAACGCCGTGAGAGCATCAGCAAGAAGGCCAAGCGCTTTCTGGGTCGCATGGTCGCACGCAAGAACAAGAAGATGGCCTTCAGGCAGAAGTCCAAATCCTGCCATGACCTTTCAGTGCTCTGAGGGAGATGGACTTGTAGAGCCACTAAGACCAGAAGCTGTGTGTGTTTTTTGACACTAACTCAAGGACTAGACAACTGTACAGAAATATCTTTACATATTTTCTATTGTAAAACAGAAACCAACAATAGTCAGTGCTATAAACTTGCATGAGGCTTTTTTAGGTTAAATATTTTATTTCATATTTTATGTTCTTTTTTGCCTTAAAGTTGTTGAGTGGTCAAATTCTGGCAGTGCAAGTAGAAATCAAGGTCTCAAAGCCATTTCATTGTGAACTGAGAACTTTGGACATGCCTTCTCAAGAGAAGAGTTTGTGAATACAGTAGCAATTGTACTGATTTGTACAGCTCCCAAAGGTGGGATACACTTTCTCATGTACATGTCTAAAAGATAAGCACAATTCATTTTCCTCACTGATATGAGAAATGGAATCATATTTACTTGAATCTGAGTGCGCAGGTACGTACTTCAGCACTTCAGAAACACAGGATGGGGTTTAGGGGAGGGACTCTGGACTGAGAAATTTCACCCATTTAATCATCAAAATATTATTTAAGTGCAAGGTGTATCGTAGAAGCAATAAATTATGTGTTGTTTTTCAAAATGTTTGTTCTGCACCTCCATTTAATATTATTCAATTGTTAATTTTATTACGTTTACACTGATTTTATAATAAAAAGATTTAATTTAATGAGCAACATCCTTGTTTACTGCTCACACACACACACACACACAAACAAAAATTTCCTCAGGAAACTCAGTTGCATTTAATGTATTCCCTCATCCATATGCAGGTGTGGAATTATTCAGAGACTAGTAGACCAGGAGTATCATTAAAGGAACAAGGCAGTTAGGAGCTTTTGCATGAAATTAAAGAAGTTAAACATTAATTCTCTGAGAGTAGACAAAGTTCCCTCACACTTCAGAGACATTCTGTCTTTGCTGGGGACCAGAGAAGACACTAATCTATTTTTACAAGGTATGTTTTTCTAAAATTCTGAAATATAAAGGATATATTTGCAATAACAGGTCTACAATACTCTATGCACAATTAGGAAAGTAAACTGCAAAGTGTAAACTCCGCACTTTAAATGTGGCTGGCATTACATTTAGCACTTAATCTGAAGTTCTTTCTTAGGCATGTTAGCCATCTCAGCACTTTCGAATAATATTCTGTCAAATTAATCAAACAGATTTAATTTAGTCAAATTTCCCATCACTGAATTCTATACTGTGCTGAAGTGTATAACAGTTGCACAGGATTTAAAATGCACTCAAATGAAAATAACCTGCAGTTTAGTAAAATCCTGCCGAACGATGAAATGTGACTGTTTTGTGTAGCAGACTATAAATCACGGTGTGTTCACTGAATAACATGTCTTCATGGATCAAAACACTAAATGTAGGTCTTTTTTCTTTGTTTTTCTATATGTGTTTAGTTGCATAATGTTACATAATACATGCAATGCTATGTAAACAACATTAAACAATATCTGTCTCATACAACTATGACATTATAGTGGAAGTAAATGCTTTTTTAATTTTTTTATTTTAGCTGCTGCTTTACCTGTCTACTTTATATGTAGAAGCAGCACACCTAAGGATTGCTGTTCCAGAAAACTATGACGGTATTTTCCCTTGGTACCTCACCAAGGTGAGTTCTTCCCAAAAAGGACAAACTGATACTGTTGCTCTAAATCAGACTACAAATCACAGACTTTAACTGCAGACTTAGTTTAGGATAACTTTTTAGGCCTTTCCTATAGAATGTAAGTTTTGTCTGAATTTCCAGCTCTTCCCTTGGTGTGATTAATACATCTCAAAGCACAGTGGAAGGAATCTCTCTGCTATCACATTTTAGATCTAAATGGAGCAGCTATTAACAACTACCCTTGTGTTTTGAGTGTAAGGTATTAAAGACTCTCTAGGTTGAAGTAGAGGTGGGGGTTTAAAAAAAAGTGGCAGCTTGTGTACATGCTATTCATTGACCTCTTTCACAAACTCCAATGATCCAAGGTGTAATTATGAGCAAGCTGCATGCGTCACTAAACTTTATATGAGGCTCCAGCACAAAGCCAGAGGGCTAGTCGTGCTGTGTCCAAAATGGCAGGCATTTTAACCAGAGGCCACGGTAATAATGAGCATTTCTGTCTCCTCTGGATTGCCTTTACCCTCTGACTTTGGAGGGAATTGCATGAGGCAATCTTGCCACACTCAGTGTTTAATATCAAGTATGATGTACTAAGGACTGATTAATTTCTGTGTTGGTACTGAAAGGACATAATAAAGATTATTATGTTTATTCAGGCTTTCATAAAGAAGGCACAATATGGGGGTTTTGTATGTACCTATCAGTAAACCAAAGTAAGAATATTAAAAAACAGTATTTATTTATATAACAATGTTCTTTTGACCCTAAATATAGCTGATGAGCAAAATGCTTTAAATTCAGGTATAGAGTCAAAGTCTTTAGTGGTATACTGGAACTACAAGGCTAATGTACAAGGCTAAGGTAACAAGTAAGAAAGAGTTATAGCTACTGAGTTATGTATGCTTATGCTATCACATGCTCACATTAAGCAATGTCATATTTTATGTGGTTTCTGACAGTCTCTTACACACTGTTATCTATAAAAATGGACATAAGTATGCTGCAGAGCTTAAAACAGTAATGAAAGCCCTCTTGAAGCCAGAATCAATTCACACAAGCATCAGGTTTGGAGGTGTAATTTTTTTTTTTGATTTCCAAAGTTGGAGGTGGAATTTGCTGTATAAAGAAACGCAGATGATAACCTACTTCTGAACTAATGTTTTTGTTTTCTATATGGATTTTTCTGCTTATTTAAATGAAAAAATAATATTAACTATAATAATGTCTTTCAAGATCATTTGGCCACACTGTATGATGATGCATTGGCCAATAAAAAGAGAAAGGCTTGAAAAAGAGCCTTGGGCTCAACTGTGTCCTACATTAATTGTATTTTTTTAATTAAATACCTCAGCCAAACTATGCAAGATATTGCAGTACTTTACTGTAAATATGTCTTATAATTGTTTACTGTGAATCTTACAGTACTTTACTGGCAACCCTGTTGAAATAAATGATTGTACAATTGGCAGTATATTTTTTTTAAACTTTTGTCAGCTGCACTGACAAAAATCACTGTCATACTTAACATGTTGACAATCAATATCATCTTTCAATCACACCCCTGAAACAAAGAAATGCTTGAAATCTAATTTTCCTTCAAATCTGATTTTGTCTTATTGTAAGTTTTTATTGTTTCTATTGGGCTTGTTCCCATAGCTGCCTGATCTTCCCTTAACATATGCTGATCTGTTGGTGAGCGGTGATGATGAGGGGATTTTTGGAGTAGAGTCAGGCTTCTTGTATGCCCTAAAACCACTGGACCGGGAGAAGAAGCCATCATACTCACTGCAAGTGGGTAGACTTTACAGTTAATACCTGATGATTTTTTACTCATTAAGTATTGTATAGGTAAAACAAGATGTCATTTTTAATGGACATTTTATGGGCAAACTGCAATCCAAAAATAAACAAGAAATAGAATAAAATAAAACTTCAGAACGACTTATTCAATGACTCACCAGTAACATGTAATACAGGCTGTCAGTCCACTTTAAAAGCTTTGTCAGTTATTCAACACTCATTGCGAATCGGGTTTATTGTCAAACTTTACAGACTTTCAGTTGTTTGCAATGACCAAATCAAACAAACACAAATGAAATAGTTCAACACAATGAATGCTTCAAGTGGTTACCCAAATTCAACTGAAAATGCAACTAATAATGATTTTTCCAGTTTCAAAATGATTCATCCCCCTGAATAGAATCCCTCACAACAGCATAAATATGCAAAAAAGCTGTTGTCTCAAACACACCTGATGCAATTAATCAAGGGCTTCATTAGTTGCACTAGCTGCAGTTGTGCTTGAGCTGGAACACATGAAATACCTGAACTGGCTAGGAGTAGAAAATGTATGAAATACTTGAACTGTCTAGGGGTTTGTTGAGTGTACACTACCTTGACAGGGCAGAAAAAGGAAGCTGTCAACAGCAACCAGATTTCTGAGAAAGCACTCAAGTGACTGCAAAAGACCTGCAGCAAAACTTAGTGGCAACAGACACTGAGGTTTCAGTGAGCACAGTAAGGCGTGTACTAAACACAGAAGGTTTCCATGCCAGAACTCCAAGATGTACACTACTACTGAACCAAAAGCATAAGAAAAGTCGGCTCAAAATCATATTAATAAGTCACAGAATTATTTGGATTCTGTTTTGTGGAGCGATGAATCAAAACTGGAACTGGAGCACGATGGATCAGCAGTATATCTGAAAGAAGAAGAAAGAACATTCTGTACACAATCAAGCATGGTGGTGGCTCTGTGATGCTCTGGAGCTACTTTGTATCCTCTGGCACTGAAACCTGCAGTGTGTGGAAGGCAAGATGGATTCATTGAAGTTTCAGGAAATCCTAGAAGAAAACATGATGCCATCTGTGAGGAAGCTGAAGCTTGGGCATCACTGAATCTTACAACAGGACAATGATCCCACGCATACCTCAAATTCAACCAAGCCTTGGTTGCAGAAGTCCTGGAGGATTCTACAGGGCCATCACAGCCAGCTGACTTGAACCCCATAGAAAATCTCTGGTGTGATTAGATGAAGGCGGTTGCAGCATACAAACACAAGGATATTACTGAACTGGTGGCCACTGCTCATGAGGAATGAGTTAAGATTCCTCAGAATGCTGCCAGAAGCTGATGTCTGGCTATGCATCTTGTTTGCAGAAGGTCATAACAGTAAAAGGGTGCTCTACTAAGTACTAAAGATGCTTACCGTGAAGGGGTTGAATACTTTTGAGACTGGAGAAGTCATTATAAGTTGTATTTTCAGACATTGGGCATCCAATCTAATACAATTTCAAGTCTGCACCAAAAATACCTGACAAACGCTATGGAAAATTTCAAGTCACAGCATATGATGAAGGGGTTCATTGTGGGCACTGAAAAGACTTGTCATGTGACCATTAAATCCACCTGTGCTTTTCTCCCAGGTGTCCTTCATGGCATCCACGCACCCGCAGAGCTTCAGTGTAGAGGTGTGTGTCATCGACAAGAATGACAACGTGCCCATGTTCCTGCAAGAGAGCATGCGAGGCACTGTTCAACTTGGCCTGCTGAAAGGTAAGAGAGTTCAGCAGGGCTACATAATGAGTCCTTCATCATTTCTTTGTAAAGGGTTTATGTTATCCAGGTCATTTTACATACAGTAGTTAGTACTAGACTAACATTACACTTATCCAAATCAACATAAAATCCAATCACAGAAGTGTTAAAGGAGCTGAAAACAAAACAAGTGCTGCTCTTTCCGAGAAATATCAAAGTCTAAAAAATACATTTTGAGCTAGTGATTCCAAACAACCCTCTCCATATTTTTTTGTGTAATGAAATAGAGTGCAATAATATATAATGCTGAATTATTTAATGTGATTCAATACTGTGCAAACAGTTTAATGTTAGTTGACAAAAGTGATACATTTGATGTGGACACATCTCCTTCATTGGGACTTACAGGAACAGAGGTCACACTTCCTGATTTCTTTAACTGATTCCTTGATTTGGAGAAAGTGCTAGTGGAATGCTACAAACTGAGGTGCATGCTTTCACTGAAAGTTTGACCAGTGGTCCCCTGCACCCCCTGTGATGTTTTCTAATGAACGTCTTGGGGCTCTTTTCCCCCAAAACATAAAGAAACAAATTACGACCAGGATAAAGAAGATGCCAAAGATAAATGAACACCGCATGAGCACCATTCTGCATCAGTATCCTCCCGAATTAATTGACATGGCCTTTCTTTGTCCTGTGAGCCTCATATCTGACTAAAAACCTGCTGCTTCCTGTGGATCCCAGTCCCAGTGCATGCCTCTAATTACAAACAACTGTGTTAGAAAAGCAGTCAGACAGAAACAAATAAGTGAAATGAAATGAAATAACACAAATAAAAAGAAATCTTGTGAGCTAAAGAAAAGTAACTTACAATAATAACAAAAGAAAACTATTAGCAACCATGAGAAACACAGGTCATTGATTACATAAATAGATAACAGCTAAATAAAAATAGATAGATACTGTATACATAAACTCATACAGAGGGAGACTACTTCAAGTATAACGCCTTAAGTATAATCTAAATGATGCCAACATTAAAGTTCCCTTGACTTAGTACTACTAGAAAAAAACACACCATTATTAATTATAGTAATTTACAACAGAAATGCATTGGAACAGACCACTTAAAATCAACAGTGACAAATTATAGAATTGGATTTTAAGGCCAGTGTGAAAAACATAATTATTTAATTTTACCTTAAATGGAAATAGTTTGCAAGTCTACAAAAATAATTTTCATTGCTTTCATCAGTCTTGCTTTTATGTTGTAACCTTCAGATACACCTTCAGAGTGTACAACAATTTAAAAGAAAATTATTACATTAAAGATGGAAGCACTTTCTCACTTTCTTGCACTGTTGGTAAGGCTTTCAGGGATGAGCATGCATAGGAAGGCATTTTATATTACAAATTTATATTTCATGTCAAAATGGAATAACCCTAATCTCATATTTCCGAGTATAATGTACTCTTAACATGTGTCACCTCACATACATCACATTTGTGAAAGTTATTAATTATGAGTTATTTCTCTCTCTCTCTCTCTCTCTCTCTCTCTCTCTCTCTCTCTCTCTCTCACACACACACACACACACACACACACCTATGTCAGCAGTTAGTTTTATAATGTTGGAAAATGTTGAGAAGAATTTGGCAGGGTTTAAGTTGGAGTGTTTGTAATTATTCAGGGCTTTATTGAGTGCTTTGGGGCTTATAGGAAATATTTAGAATGTAGAGATTCTTGGGTGTGTATTGGAAGGGTTGGGTTTATAGAGGTTTATTGGAGAATGCTGACTATGTTGGTGTTTATTACAGTATGATGTTGGGTTTATTGGAGAAAGGTTTTTTGGGGTTTATTGAACAATGGTAAGTTCTATTTCATTCCTACTAACTGCTGGGGTAGTGTTAGCACCTGAATCCCACAGCTTGTGTGTATTCATGGTAAAATCTTCCAACAAGGTCATGAAGTGACTAATGACCACCATTACACATCAGTCAGTCCCTTTCTACTTCTTACCTATGCACATGTCGAGGATAGCCTTTTCTCTTTTGATCTTGGTGAGAACTTAAAATTCTCTTCATCCCCTTTCAATCACACATGCTGAGACCTTCAACAAAGTCACATACAAAGTAACAATGATATACCAATTGCTACATAAAAATAAAAAAAAAAACCTTCAGGCCACGTCACTTCTTTTCCTTTTCTCGAATGGCTCATGCCAGACCACGTGTAGATTTTGGCACTATCTTATGCAGCTTGTGACTATGGTCAGAGCTACAGTTTTTCTGAT
Organism: Prietella phreatophila; assembly: GCA_025728095.1. NCBI lineage: Eukaryota > Metazoa > Chordata > Actinopteri > Siluriformes > Ictaluridae > Prietella > Prietella phreatophila. The sequence goes on along the minus strand of JAOUWY010000001.1, from coordinate 38,482,652 downwards.
CTCCAAAGCTCTGATAGAGTCCTGTTTCTTCTATCCACCACATCCTCAGGTGGCACATTGAGCCTATGACTTGCTAGCTTAGAGTGCTCTCTAGTTGTTAGCTTTCACTGTGCAATGCCCTGTATAGCTAGTGTGTTGTTTTCAGTGGCTTGCCCTGGATAACAGGATAGGAGTGTGTATGTGTATGCTTTTGGCACTAACAGGGCTGGTGTGTGTTTGTCTTCATCTCCCTTATACTGCCAAATACAACCTCCGAGAGTGGTTCTCTCAGCACTTGCTCCGGTTCATGGCATAGGAGTATGCATGCTCCTCTTTTTCCCTCACTTCCACTTGAGCTTGGCCACTAACAGAGCTTGAGCATATGTTCCCCACACACTTATGCACTCTGAGTCAACAGTTTTTCCCAGCCCATGCCGGCTAGCAGGCCTGTAATAATAGGTATGTAAGAGGCCTGGTGCTTTTTGTAAACACAGAGCCAGAGCAAATTCTCAGCATCTCAACTCAGAAACCAGCCACCAGCTTTATGCTTGCTGCCTCAGTATCAACATAAACATGTCATTAGCCGTAAACATATCGGCCCAGCTCCGGCTGATATCCAGCACAAACTAAGAAACACTCACTGAGCATATGGTCATCGAACATGGCTCAGTTAAAATAGCTAATTTAAGGGCCCTATAGTGGAGCTCTCCTGATAGCTCAGGATCCTTATGGAGAGGGTATCCAGGTGGTAGACACTGCCCCTGTCATTAGAAGGAGTGAAATAGAAGACTAGTTACAAATGTAACTGTGGTTTTATGAACATCAGATAACTGAATAAGCACTCAGCAAATAAGTTCCAGGAAAAGATGTGACATGGGGTGAAGGTATTTACAGCAATCCCTGTCACTTTGAAACTTTGAGAAGTTTTGAACTTTTGAGCATGAGAGGATATCTGTGTTGACAATGTCCCTAGAACCACAGTTACTGTAACTAGCATATTGTTTATATTATTTGTCAAAAGCATGGCGGTGCGTTGAATCTCTTCCCATTAGCATAATCGTTTTTCCTTCATGAGCATTACTGCCCTGCATTTATCTAGTCACTCTATAAAAAATATTTGGTGAATCTAATCCATGCCCCTAAGTCTAAATAGCTTGCTAGTCACAAATGCCAAGAACAAACATAACGTAACAAGATGCCCTCTTGACGAATCAACAACTTTGCAGCAATCATAGTTGAGTGTTATTCTCAAAGTTACTCTCTGAATTAATGACTTGGTGGCAGACATGGCTCAGCTTAAATCATTCGTCACTGAAAAGGTTTGCACATCTAAACAGAATCCTCCTTATACCTCAACTGTCAGTTATCCTCTCAGATAAGCATGAGAATGCTAAGTCTATATCCTCTGGGTGGCTCTTCCAGGCTAACAATGACCTACCAGATGAGTTGCTACTTTGAACTCAGCAGTTTCCGGGAGAGGCTTGGTTCTGACTGTGTCTGCATTCTTGTGCCTATAGCAAGCTATATACACTGAAGCTGTGATTGCCACCCTGACGATGGCTGTGGGTGATGCAACGCAGCCCGCAACATCAAATGGATTCTTTCGCATAGCACATGTGATGGCAGAATTTGTTATGCCACAGTGTAATAACATTATTGACAATGTTCATAAGTGATTTGGACAGGCCCCAGCTCACCACTGGCCAGACCCCATGGCCCTGAAGCACAATAGCAATATACATGCTGCCTAAGTGCTGAGTGCAGATGCACTTTTGATTTCCTGGCAAAAAATGGATGATATAGCATTGCATGTGGCACATTATGCTGCTACCCTTGGAGCAGTTCATCCAGCTGGCAGACCCCTCTGATTTACACTTCACTCCTGGCAGTGCATCACCTGAGGCAAGATCTTGACCACTTTGCCTGATATCTTCAATTCAACCCTGCTGAACATACCTATAGCACCAAGATCATTCTTTGGGCTTGCTACCAAAGAAGCCTTAGACAGCAGAGTGCCGGTTTCAGAGTCATGATGCCATATGGATTCACAGGAATTTTTCAAATTCACAACTTGCTGAAAATGTAGGGCAGTAGCACCAGGTTGAGGCTGCTGGTGCACTAATATTGAATTGGGATGCCTGGCTGTGCCACTTGGTCTGAAAATAAAAATAATAAAGTGATAATAAAGACAGTAAGTTGTGAGAGATTGTTGGCTAAAAGCTTGCAAAGATAAAAATTAAGTCTGATTCAATCTATATCATATACAGAATGAAACAGTTATACAGAATGAAATAGTTACAATGTGAAGATACCTAGATTCAAAATAAATATAACTATAGCTATTTCCAGAGCTGTTAAATCCTTGTTAGCTAAGCTTTTGTTTATGTGCCATAAAGAAACCCTACAGATAGTGAGAGTGTGAAAAAGATGACGAAAGTACATTACTGAGAACTCTTTATATTTTTTGCTTTCATATATCTCTCAGTAGTTCTTAACGATCACGTCATTAGTCACTTACTGTACACTTATTGTATTGTTTTCAATAAGTTAAAAAAAGTGTAAATGTCACGTGGCGTGACGGCAGGCAAGTAGGAAGGATGCAATTGCAGTTCGAATGGAGACTTTTATTTACAGCAATGAAAGCAAACAAAACAGAAACAAGAAATGTAACTCAATCAACAAATGAAGCTCGGCTATGCTATGAGCTAGGCTCACTTGGCTATGGCTAACGCTAAGGCTAATGCTAAGGCTAAGGATATGGCACAAACATGACATGAAACAAAGACTCTTGATTATCGCAAACTAGTTCTAGAATAGACCTCTAGGTCTATCTAGTCCTTATTGTTTTTACACATTGAATTTCCCGCGCCGTGTAGCTCCAGGTATATATACACACACACACACACACACACACACACAGGTCGATTAGTCTGAACCGCTAACAGCTGCGGACAATCCCATAACACACGTGACTTGACCCAACATGACGTCACCCATAGCAACACAGACAAGAGGTAATACACGTGTCCATCTGTCAAAGTTGTAAACAACCGAGAGGCCGGTCCATGCGCACCCGCACATGCACGAGCTCACATATTCCACAGCGCACACAAAGGGGGAATCATGACAGTAAGGATTTCATGATGATCTCTCATTAAGCTTTAAGCCTCATTAAACCTATTCAGTTCTTGTAAATCTGAGTTTAATAAAAAGAATATGTTATTCCACAAAGGCAAAGAGAGGCAATGTTCCAAATTGTTATTGGAAGTTTATTTCATGACTCACTAGAGGCCTACAAAATCAATTGAACATGACAGTAGGCTGTAGAAACTACTCATTGTAGAGAACATTACAGTCTGATGCCATTTCTTTCCTAAACAGGGAAAATGATATATGAAGCTATTAAAATATGCAGCAATAAAATACATAAAATGTAACGTATTATTTTTCATCCACTTGTCATAGATAGTTAAGAACTAAGTTTCCACACAATCTCATATAGCTTAACATGAAGGGCCATGGAAGTCACTAAAGAAGTCTGTTTCAAAACAGTATTTTTATGATGGGATGTAAGGTAAAATTTTAACAGAGAACTGGAAGTTAGCTTCCAGTGCAACCATTGTAGAACAAAACATTTTTCAAACCATACACTTTTATATCATTTTTGTGTCACCCGGTTACGTAGGACACAAGTGCAGGAGTAGATGACTGGGAGGCAGGTCAAGTTCGTAGTGCACAGCGTGAGGCAGGGCGAGAGGAAGACGAGACTAGCAGCGGAGGATTTGAACGAAACAGAGGTATAATCCAGAAACGCAATAATCCAGAAACGTAATCGTGAGCCGAGCAGGAAGT
>JAOUWY010000001.1:38432307-38444321 GCA_025728095.1 Prietella phreatophila | reverse complement strand
CACACACACACACACACACACACACACACACACACACACACACACACACACACACACACACACACACACACATGTTGAGACGGAGACAGCTAAGGCCATCTCTGCATGTTCAGGTTTCTTTGGATGTGCTTTGTCTTCAATCTGAAAGAAATCTGCAAAGTGAACAAAGTTCAGCAACAATGGTGGTTGCACCAAGTTCAGTTCATTCATGAGTGCTGCAATCTCAACACATTTTTCTCTCCACAGACACTCACACCAACCTGTCTCTGAATATCGATGATCTAACCCCTGATGTTTATACAGTGCCCTTCACCATCTCAGATAGTAGCTCTCCTCCCAGAAGCACCTTCATTAACTTGCCTGGTAAGTCAGCATGTCCAGGGCTCAGTATATCAGCAGTGATCGAAAAGGGTCGTGGAGGAAAAAAGGTTACTTTTATGTCAGCATGAAATAACCGTTCCACCTAATCGGAGGCTGGGACATTCACTGCAGGTTATTAAATGTTCTCGATAAATCAAAGCAATTTAATACATATAACATTATTTTGAAGATCATCCTGTTTGTTTATGAGTTGTGTTTTGTACAGGTTGCTGAATACTTTAGCAATAGATCTATAAAAGCTACTATAAGAAGATGTAGCACTTATTATATAGAATATGTATTCTTAAAAGGAACCCCGACTATGAAGACTTGTAGGCCTTAACACGCAGTAATTGCCCTCTCCTACTAAAATATGTTGTTAGAAACATATTAAGTATGTTCATTATTTTAAAAATCCTTAATATTTAATACCTATTTAATCTACGGAAGCCACCATTACGTGATATGTGCCGTGCACTCTGAGTCGATGATGTAAAATGGTTGCACTTGAATAACTGAAGCAGTAGTTATAGCCCCCGCTGCAGGAGAAGAATGTCACATTCACTGTGCTGCTTTTTGCTGAAATTTTCTTCTGTGCTGTGGTACAGGGGATATCTGTAAATATAAATCAAACTCGAGGCATCTTGCTACTGCATTTTTCCTGTATATTCTCATAACGTAAAGCTCCTGTAAAATTAGCCAAAAATGCCTAGCCGAGGCATACCCCAAGTAAAATTAAAGCTGTTCTTGAACCATTTGGAGCACATGCATGGTTTTGGTCTCTTTTGAAAGGTGGACTAAATATATAAATATATTTTATATGACTTAATTGTCTGGACCTTTGCCAGTGTAACAAGACGGTTTTTGTCAGGATGTTATGGATCAGTGGATTACTAAGTGTTTGTTTGTATATCGGAGGTCTGACAGAGACATTGATTGCAGCTGCTGTTGTAATTGCAAGCCAGAGGTGACAGGGGCAAGGAAAAAGTACCTGATATGATATAAGGAAGAAACCAGACTCAAAACCAAAGGAACCAGACTTAAAACGGAACCCATCATCATCTGAGTGACATAGAATCAGCTTTCACAGAATCAGATTTACACTCCTAGTGTAGAGTGTCTTAACAAAAAAAAAAACTTTTATGTTTTGCGTCTTCAAGTATAGCTGATTCCACTCTAAGCCTGTCATATCTGGCTCAATTGTGTTATGTGTAGTTCAGGACTGAGAATAAACCCAGTCTGTTTGATTTGCTAGACCAGTGTACCAGGTGTTCTCTGAGCATTTTGTTTTTTTCACATTACACTCTCTGATGTACGCTGCTTGGTCACAGCACAGGATCCACTGTGTCTCAAGTTCCATGTAAAGCTAATATTCAGCGGTTCAGTACTCAGGCCTGTTAATGGTAATGTGTGCAATTGAATTAGAGAGACAGTGTGTGGGCATATGTATTTGAGTTTTTTTCTTTTGTCCTGTGCAAGCTGACATGTTTAACTTGCCTCTATTTGCTCTATTCTCTTGCCTCTCTTTAAGTGCAGTTCTGCTCCTTTATTTTAAAAAGGACCAAACATTCACATTTTGCCTCTCCACTACCAGTAACCGTATGCACATGTAACGTGAGAGGGAATTGCCGCACCGCAGCAAAGCAACTTGCAGGGATGCCCACTATCCAGTCCACATTGGGAGTCCTGCTTGGAACTCTTGGAGTTATTGGTAAGAATCCTAACTTTGTCTGAAATTGCCCTGTTCTCCCTACATACAAGGATAGAATTTTAAAGGTAACAAGAACTGGTTTGTTCCATTACTACTGAAAACCTGTCAAATGTTGTTGTGCCTGACACACTCATACCAGCGCCACTCACTCGATTATGTCAGTGTCACTGCAGTGCTTAAAATGATCCACCAGCCAAATGATCTCTGGTCAGTGGTGGTGTTTTTTAATGATAAGAAGAAGTACAGGGCTTGCAAATTGTGCATTGCAGCAAGTGTTACAGTAAATTTAGGTTTACTTGATAAAATGGCCAATTATAATAATAATAATGATGAAGATAATATAGATTAAATATCGTGATCTCACATTCATTCACATTCTTAGTTCAAGTTCATCATCATTGTGCGATGCAATATATCTTTTTTTGGCTAGTTAAAGTTTAACATACAGCATGTTTCTTTCTGTTGTCTATTTATCGGCATGTTGGGGATATTTACGAGGTAACATTGTTTGTCTCTTTGTTAACAGGGATCATACTGATAGTCATTTTTGTGAGACTGTCCTACCAGAAACCACCACCGACTGGAAAAGCCAATCAGGAGACAATGCCTCTCCATGTGTCACTGTAAACCATCAGTCAGTTGGAGTCGTTGTTCAGTATATGCCAATGACACAAAGGCAACAATTAGTGTTTCCTCACAGTCATGCTTTGCCTGATGGTAGATTTTATAGTCCAAGTTTTTTCTTAATCTTACTCCTCATCTTGAAGTACCCTTTCACTGTACATTTCACTGACATCTTGTAGTAAAACTACATATTTAAAATTATGAAGGGTTACTAAATGTGCTTATAAAAAAAAATTTATAGTGTAGGGTGACCAAATGTGCAGGACTGTGAAATACTTCTATGGGCTATAGGTTTTCTACTGGTACTGTAGACTAAACAGTGCTTAATATTATTTATATGTATAGTCATATATAGTTATAGTCTTCCTACATTTAGAAGTAGTAGGATTATCTATTGTTTGCTTAATCTGAGCCTGTGCGGTAACTTCACCCTTTTACAATTGTATGTGTCTTTTCTTTTTACTTTTATACTTCTTGAAAAAAACACCTTATATTTAAACGGATAATCACACATTGAATTCATTTACACCTTTCACCATGTCAGCTGTTAAATCTAATTGAAATAAAACAATGAGGAAAAAAGATATGTTGTTTGTTCATGCATGGATGTTCCTTAAAAGGGTTGCAGAGAGCTTAAACATGTTCATTTCCATCTCTGTTTTGAAGCCTTTTGAGAATTAAGAGATTAATTCACCCTTTCTGGGGGATAAAATGAACGCCACGGTTAAGGAGGATGGAAGGATTACCCATGCTCCCTCCCTGTTATTGCAGGAAGATAACAGCAGAGAGTGACCTAGATGACCTTCCAAGTGGGCTATATATAAACCTGCAGTTTGCCATAAATAGACCTGCTAATGGGATGCTCCACTGATGCCTCCTTGTATTCAGTCTCCTTTGATTGTAAATAAATAAGGTATAGGTTCTGCATTATCATGTTCAGTTAGTATGTATCCCCTCGATTTATTGTCTTATTCTGACAACCTCTCATTCACTTACTTAGCATTCTTGCCTTTTATCTGTATTGCTAAATAAAAGCAACTCACCTGCAAAATCCATGTGTCAGTAACTAGGCCAGATCTCATTCATAAGCACTGGTCAGTCAAAGCTCACCTAACTGTTCATTTATTCCAACAGATCATAATGGAAAATGTCACTGTCACATCCATAAATAACAAAGTCATTATATTCATTCATGCTTCTTAATATAAAAATATGCAGGTTTAGCTTGAAAAAGCCACAAATACCTTGAACTAACAGTCAAGCTGGAAAACACACACAAGGCAATGAAAGATTGTGTATGTGCAATTTTTAAAAAAGCAAAAACCCAGTGGAATATTCCAAAACGACTTAGCATGTATCAAACCTTAGGGCCACTGAGACAGAGGCAGACACTATATTTAGACTTACTGGCCTTGTTTTCCTTCTCTTAGGATCGTAATGGTTCAGCTGGTAGGCGAGCCATGGAAAAGGCTGATGTTTGTATGCACGCTGTCATTCACCCTGACCTCAGGAGGTGATTTACTGCAAATGGATGCTCAAATTACAGTGGACAGACCCTCTGACCTGTTCATACTATCGTATTTACCTGAATTTTACACATATTAAATGGTACTCAGATCCACATCAACCAAAATACAGATGGTTGTAAGTTGTAACAATGAATGATAATAAGGATTATTAAACATCTTAGCCACTTTTTCCATGGCCCAAAAGTGGTAGTTAAGGTTAATGTCATCTGTACTGCTGTCTGTTGTACTTCTGGAAAGATTCCATCATCCGAATATTCGTGTGGTTTTATGTGCCAAGATGAGAGCAGCTGTAGACACTTTTCAGCCTGTAAACACTCTTCAGGCTGATGAAGCGCCCCATGACGCAGCATTTTTTTAACTTTGTGGAAAATATGTGTCACTTCCTTCCATTCGGTTACTCAGTCCTTAAGACTCTTTTTGGAGTTTATTTTTCTTCTTTTTTCCAGATTGCAGCATCAAGCAATGACGCTTATATCCAACGCAAGCTTACTTATTGATACTCTGGAAACTGTTCAGAGCAGACTCTAATGTCAGGAAAATTCTTACAAGCTCTGTTTTCTGTTATGTAAGACATCATAATAAAATTAGAGCTATGGATAGGCCTCCGTTTCTGCTATCACTGATCTGAGCTTAAACAGTGGAGTGCTTTGAGATTGCTGATGCTGATTCTGTACCAAAAGTCCTTATCATATATTATCAACACATATGGACTCGAGGGTAAAATAATAATAGCCTAATAGTGGTGGAAAGGCTGGTAGGCCAGAAAAAAGAGCATCCACCCTCAAAACTGCCAACAGTTCTGCGCACACACACATCTGTAATCACCCACAGTTGAACAAACATCAGCATTTATTTATAGCTGCATTTAATCTATGCAAATGAGACAACAGTTCAGCTGCTTGATTAATTTAATAGGGCCTCAGCCTCTTAGCCCCTCTCCAGTGCTCTCCATCACCCAGAACTGTTAAGTGTTGCCAGAAACATAGGAGTCGAGTGAAGGTTAGATGGCCAAATAACAGAAGCCGTCCTGTACCAAGAAGCTTGTAATTACCTTGATGCAATATATATTTAGCATCTGCATATTGAGGGAAGCAATATCACACAGAGGTCTTTGTATATAGGGACAAGCATGAAACATCAAACATGAATGCCTAGCAAGTTTTACCTTCTTTTGTTTGTTTGTTTTGCTTAGTTCTAGTGCAAATGATTTTCAGTATGTGTCTCTTCAATGGAACCAACACACTAAGCCATTCACTACTAACCAAAAATTCTTAATTCTATGGCTATGATGTGCTTTGAAGGGCTAAACACTGTTGCGTATCTGCTCCTCCCTTCCAAAGAATCTGGACCCCCTGCAGTTTGCCTATAATAACTAATGTGCATGTCCATAGCCCTTTCCGCCATACTACTTTGTTGAATATAGATTCAAGGCAACTAGGTGAAATAGCTGTTTGTTCTGCATTTACCTCCATAGACACAGGCTGACTAGCAAAACCACAGACTGAATATCTTCCTGTGCAGATGGATCCTGAATTTCCTGACAGGCAGACTGCTCTCACTCTCAACAATGGAGCCCCTCAAGGATGTGTGTGTACTTCCTCTATACATATGACTGCATGACCACACATAACTCCAACATCATCATAACGTTTGCTAATGACGCCTTTCTCGAACAAAGCCGAACAGAACTATCTGTATGAGGTTTAAAACAGTGGTGTCAGCTCAACAAACTATCACTGAACACTGGTAAGATGATGGAGCTGGTGGTCAACTTTGGGGAGCTACGGGACAATCAGGATCAACAGAAATCCAATGATGAGGGTTCTACACTTACAGTGTATCAAGAGATCTAGAGATTCAGATCTCGTATTAGTTAATTTGATCTGCACACACCAAGGTGGCGAATAAGACACAACAGCACCTTTGTTCACTCCACAGACTGACAAAGTTACGATTGCCCTCTCGCCTCCTTACCTTCTTCAGGAGCACCAATAAAATCATCCTGACAGGCAACATCACTGTGTGGTATAGAAATACCACTAGTCTGGACCACAATGCATTGAAAAAGGTGGCATGATCAGCTGGGCACACCACTGGTGAACATCTGCCAGACATGCTGGACATCTACATCTGGTGATGCAGAGAGAAGCCTAGGAGGACAATCATGAACACATCCAAACCACAGCCTGCTCTCACTAACGTGCTAATGGTCAGTTTCATGGACACCCTCACCCACAGAGCAGCACATACATGGACCTACAGTGTCCCATAACATTATTGATTCCACCAGCATGTACATTAAACACACACATTACATCTGGACACTCATATACATAATGTGTATAGCACATATCAGATACACATGCATATTTCAATGTGCATTCTGTACTAGATTTTTTTTCTTCCCTGCACTGTATTGTCCTATGTGTCGTATGTGCCTTACATGTCTTTTGTGCCTCATATGTTTTTGGGGTTTATAATGTAATGTTTGCACACTTTGTCTGTATGTGACAAATGAAGAACTTTCAAGGTCTAGTTCAAGGTGAGTGTGCTGTGTCAGCTCCATCTTTCTCTGGCTCACAACAGCTACTGAAAAGAAAACACACATGGGTATGCTGCTGGTAATAACACACGTGGGAACAATTATGCAATACCTGCTGGTTCAACCCACCTCCTCTCTTTGTCCACACATGACCACACCCCCTCTGCCAGAATACCATTTGTGGTTGGGAATGAATTTGGCTGGCAGCAGGACTGTCTCTGTTTTGACATGCATTCCTATTACCCGTTCAAAAAAAAAAAAAAGAAAAGAGGATAGAGGATGGAAGTGAGTGGAGGGCCACCAAGGCAGTTACCTTGGGAAAATAGTGGAGTTTTTCCTGTTTGCTTATTTCCTTACAAAGCACCAATAGTAAAGTTGCCACTCCATGATCCCATTTGGGTAGTCTATAAAAAAACACTTATCCTTCGGCCATTCTTGTCAACTTGAGTGACCTAGTCTACGTATGTTAACCTCTATCCTAGTTCCTTACAATTCCTTTGGAACTAGTGCAGGCCATATATAAAAATTGTTTTGGCTTTCTACTAGCCTCTGGATAGTGAATCCTGTGAAACAAGAGCAGACAGCATAAACAGTGCTGATACCATAATTGATTGAGAATGACCATCACTCAGGTGCTGATACTGTTCTTAATTCAGGATAAAGATTGTTCTCTATTAAACATAATAATAGTCCTATTATTATAATACAGTCCTAGTACTGTACTCTCCGGAGAATGAGAATCACTCAAAATCACCAAAGAGCACATGGGCTGCAATAAACCAACATTAAGTCTATACAATTCTGGCAGAAAAAGACAGTGAGCTCCATGTCACCTCTTGACAAATATCCACAAGTGACACCCCTCTTAGTGCCGTCCAGGAAGTAAAGAGTTAACTGAAGATGAAAAGTCTTGGTAAGCACTGAACTAAGCTTGCACAGTTATTTCCTTTAACAAATAGGCTAACCTGTCTTTGGACAACAGAGCTCCGTCATGATGTCACCAAGAGCATAAACAGCTGGTCAGTGATCCACTAGCGGGTGCTCACTTTTACATAGTGCTTGTGAGCTCTCACTGGACCCAGGACTGAATTTGGCACATTTTGATCTGCTTGGATGGATGGATGGATGGATGGCATATTAATCTACCATTCTGGGTTCAGCCACATCGTAACATGTTTAAACTCCAGTTCTGATCACGATGAACACACTTGTTACATAGTCTTTTGGATGCCTGCAGTGTCATCCACAGCAGCAGTATTATTAAACTGAAATCTTAAATGTACATACAAAACAGCACAGGTGTAACCCCTAAGGCATTCCTGAAAATATTGATGATGTTGATATGCCAATGTTGAGACTTTGAGATGTTCAAGCCTCAGGAAACAAAACAAATGATCCTTTATTTCTACACACTTACAAAGCACTTTGCTGATGAAAGGAAGTGGCCCATATCGACAATTTGGGGCTAGTTAGTTAGGTTGACATCTTTACTTTCAGATGAAAGTGCATTTCTCTCAGTCTAAGGGTTGAAAAGCAGCAATGCTCAAAAAACTGTGGGTTTCTTATGTTGCTGGCAGAATAGTTGGTTGGTGGGGTTTAGGTAGCTATTTTTTGAGTAATACAGTATATCAACCATCAACCAAATAAAATTGGTAGCAAGCTGTGCTGATGTACAGTAACTGGAGATTTTCTTGAAATCCCAAAGTTTTCTTGTTTCCTTGTTTCCTTGTTTCCTGTTTTGAGTGCTCTAATTGAAAGATGAACTGAGAAGTCGCCCTCGCTTTATTTCACAGTAAATAGTTAATTATTGTGATTTTTAGTTCAACAGTTTGTAATATTTCAAGTTCTCAAAACAAACTGGAAAAATTGGGCTCATGGGGGAAAAGCTTAGAATATAATGCCACCTATACATGCATTTAATGCATATACAGGGAATGTGCCAGTCTAGTCCGCCACACACAGTCGTGAGGTTGAGAGTTTCAAAGCTCCTGCCCTTTGCACCCAATGTAGCCGGGTCTAAATTTACCCACACGCCTTACTGGTAATATAGCTTATTTCTGGTATCTGGTGACTAGGATAGAGATAAGCATGCTTAATGACAAGCATGAAAATCACCAGGACAAAATTAGGTCACATTTATACTTGGGTTTGTGCTTATATAAATAGACTGATCTTATCTATATACTATTCATTGATCTTTGTTGCTCACATGATATTAGCAAGTAAGTTATACATTTTATTTATAAGGCACAACAACTATAATTGCCCTAAGTGCTATACATACATATTACATATTCACTGTTCTTTGCTGTTCTTTCGCCATTGATAACTATGAGAGTGAGAAATCTGAATAACTTTTACACCTTGTCACAATTCTTCTGTAGCAATCGTTGCCATTTAGCCCCCTCCTTCCCTCATCGCCAGCTGTTACAAAGAGAAGCGCTGTCTTCCCAGGAAGTCACGCTTCAGCACCAGACAGCTTGCAGAAAGGGACGTGACTATCACACACAATTTCATACACTTTCCATTGCATGACTTTTTAGTTGAATTAATACTATGCAGCGTAAGGTGGGGGTATTCTTGTGGGTATTCTTGTGGTTCAGAAACATCACTGTTCCTGGAAGAGGTAACCAAAGCTGTTTTCCAGGTGCAGAATGATGTCAGGGCTCTGAAAGAGCCAAGGTTATGTGCTGGCTGACAGCCACTGTGAAGGGCATTATAGTAACTTAGCTCTCCACAGAAGACAGTTATTGCCAACCCAGGCATCAATTTATACCCTTCTCTAACACAGCGGAACATCTTGCATGTGCACATTATGCATTAGTTGATGCAGTTAGGTGGTTATATACATACAGTTTATATTTATAAATGTTGAATTATTGAACCTGATTGGTCAGAAGGTGTTGATTAATTTTTTATATTAGCACCGCTTTACCTGCAGTTCCAGCTGCAAGGTTTATATTAATGTAATTGTTCTAATTCATTATTGTCTTTATTTGTATGGTGGATCTTTCACATCAGCTGATTTTCTAAATGTGTGTAATTATTTCTATTGGGAGGGTTTCTGGGTTTATTTTGTGTTTATTTAACATTTTTAAGGAGTCTCCAGTGTCAGCTTTTTGCAACAGTTATATGTAAAGCTGTTTTAAGATTTTCCACCATGGGAAGGTGTTTGGGACTAAGCCATTTTTTTTGTCTTATTAACATCAAGAGAGAGAAAAGAGAGGGGCTGGTGAAGGACAGACTGTTTATAGCTGTTTTAATGTAAGTGATAATGGGAAATAATGCTTATGGACATTCCACAACATTAAAGGTATTCTGTTGTTCTTTAATTAATAAAAAATTGTGACAGTTGGCATATAGCTTTAGAAAAAACTCTGGGATATGCTGTTTTTTTTTTTTTTTAATATAATCAACATCAGGGTGATAAATGTTGGTTTCAGACCAGTCTGTCACCAATTATTTTCCTATAACAGCACATCAATTGTTATTTTATTTCTTATATTTATACTTTTTTCTACCTTTGTTCCTTGTCAAAATTAAGGACTTTAAGTATCTCTACATGTTGTTGGTTTTCTTGTCGGATGTATTTGAGTGCCACAGCAGTAGCTGTTACAGCACTCCAGCCATGACAGCTCACCTCAGACCTGATGCTACCTCAGGCATTATTTGCTAAGCAACCGCAGTCAGTCTGTGAAAAGATGAGATGTACATTCCCATCTCTGCTCTGTAGGACCCTCTGAAAGGGCCAATTGTGCACACTTCTCTTTTAAAAGCAAAAAGTTGACATTTTCCTTCTGTGTCAAATTGAACATGCTTGAGGAGTTCTTTTACGTGAGTGTACACTGCCGATTCGCAGTAGGCAGAGGAGGATGATGACAATAACCACAATGTAGATGATGACTGTGATTACGTTTTTGAAGGAACCTTCAAGTGATATAAACATGTGAGCATCTATTTTCAGAAAGGCCATTTTGAATTGCCTCCCAGCTAAAGGAAGGAAGAAAATAGTTAGGCCTAATGCAATAGACCTTTCAGTTATTTTGTGAATAGTGACTGACCATGTTAACCGAATAGCAGAGAATGTTAAATGCCACACATGGCAAGCAGCTTGCCTTTCTCCAATGCCAATATGGAGATGAGATGAATCACCCACAGAACCTAATCAGCAGTTAGCATACATTGCATTTGCACAATGAATGCAATCAATTCTGATGAATTTTAAAGAGCTTGTCTCTGAGTGCACGTGGGTTCAAACACTGACGTTACGCAGTTACAGTGACAAAACAGCTTCCATACAGCAATCATTCTAAATGCATTTTCATTTCATCAATTGATTTGTTTTCTGTGACGTTCAGCTATAATGGCAACAGTGTATGATTCATCCCTCCATCACTGGTGACATAAATTCCCACTCTTTGTAACCTACTCTATTTATAGGAAAAACAACATTATTAACAATTTATCATTATTAGTAACACTGTGATGACAAATTTATCATCCACATCAGTCTTATCGTGTGGTCAATGTCAGTCATAGCATTTGACCAACATGAGCCTTATCTTTGCTTTTCACAGTTTGCTCTTACAATAGTTCTGAAATAGTATATATAGAGTTTTGAATAGAGTTTTGTTCTTTTTGCTAATAATCCTTAAATTAGCATTTAAACATTCTTCCTCATCTGTATCATGCCACCTGATTATTTGAAAGCTATTTATACTGTTTACAAATCTATGTATGAACATTTCACTATGGCACAGACACATTTAAAACCTTTTAATGCAGACTGCCTTAAGTGCCTTAACTGCTAAGCCACTTTTCTTTTGGTCATTTTTGCTATTCATCAGAATTCCAGAATCTCTAGCGTCATCTGATGGGTTTTCCCAACGACACATGTTGATTCCTATTTGCTTAACCTCACTTTACTAACTGCAATAAGTTATAAGATGGTTTTAGAAGGTATTTACTGTTGGTCTGTGTGTAGATGGGGGCGCATTAATTTTCGTGGGGACCAAATTTGCCCTTAAGGATAGTAATATCTAACCATCTTTAGATCGTGGGGACATTTAGCTGGTCCCCACCATGAAAACTATATATTTTTAGGTTAAGTTTTAGTATTAAGTAGCTGCATTAATAATCATGTCAATGGAATGTCCTCACAAGGATAGTATGACAAATGTTTGTGTGTGTGTGTGTGTGTGTGTGTGTGTGTGTGTGTGTGTGTGTGTGTGTGTGTGTGTGTGTGTGT
>JAOUWY010000001.1:38319353-38335113 GCA_025728095.1 Prietella phreatophila | reverse complement strand
ATATATATATATATATATATATATATTTTGTGTGTGTGTGTGTGTGTGTGTGTGTGTGTGTGTGTGTGTGTGTGTGTATTATACACACTTTTCTTTTTTAAACACATACACACACCCACCCACAGGTATGGAACAAACGTCGACGTTTCTCTGTACGTAGTAAGTTATAATCTGCAATAATAAATAGTCAGGAAATACTACCACTAGTTTACCATTCGCAGAATGTTGCAAGCAGATTTGTTGTGCACAGCTAAATTACCTTTGGAAAATTAGTTTGTGTTTTTGTTCAAGGCATTTTCCTTCCCAAAATCAGTAATTAACATGTACAGTGCCCTCCACCAACATTGCCACAATTGGTAAATATGAGCAAAGAAGGCTGTGAAAAGTGGTTATTTAACCTTTTGATATTCTGTACAAAAAAAAACAAAAAAAAAAAAAACATTTTATAAAAAACTCAAAAATACTCTGATCTCAGGTTTATAAAAAAAATATTAAAAAAGCAATTATTTACATCCCTATGAATTCATATGAGAAAAATATATTCCCATTTACATTTAAAATTTACTACACCTGGGTGATTAGGAAGAGGAAGTTGTTCAACCATGACTTCCTGTTTCACAAGGGTATAAATATGAGGTAACACATAGGACAAATTCCCTTAGTCATTCATAACAATGGGTAAGACCAAGGAATATAGCTGTGATGTGCAGCTCAATAACCTTTTGCTGCACAAAAATGGCAGGTGGCTATAAGAAAATAGCACAAGCAAATTGAATTCAATGAATAATTAAGAAGTTCCAGTCAACAGGAAATGTTATGAATCAACCTGGAATTGGATGTTTGTCTATATTGTCTCAATGCACTGTGAAGAGGATGGTTCAAGTGACCAAAAAATAAATAATTAATTAAATAAAATCAACCTCTATGGATCACAGCTGGAGAATTGCAGAAGTGAGTTGCATCTTGGGATCAGAAAGTCTACAAAACTACAATCTGTAGTCACCTACATCACCACAGTTGTTTGGAAGGGTTTTAAGAAAAAAAAAATCCTCTACTCTCTTCAATTTGCCAGACACTACTGGAACTTCAAATGGGACCAGGTTCTATGGTCAGATGAAACCAAAATAGAGCTTTTTGGTAATAAACACCAGAGGTGGTTTTGGAGCACACAGAGTTGCCATATGAAAAAGTACCTCAAGCCCACAGTTAAATATGGTGGTGGCTCCTTAATATTTTGAGGCTGTTTTTCTGCCAGAGGGCCGGGACATTTTGTTAGGATATATGGAATCATGGACTATCAAATGTCAACAGATATTAAATGAAAACCTGACTGCCTCTGTCAGAAAGCTTAAAATGGGCCATAGTTGGATCTTCCAGCAGGACAATGATCCAAAACATACATCAAAATCAACACAAAAATGGTTTAATGACCACAAAATCAAGGTCCTGCCATGGCCATCCCAGTCCCCCGACTTAAAATCCATAGAAAACCTGTGAGGTGAACTGAAGAGGAGAGTCCAACCAGCATGGACCTCAAATGATCCCTTGCCATGTATTCTCCAACCTCAGGCATTATAAGTGAAGACTCAGCTGTTATCTTGGCAAAAGGAGGTAGCACAAAGTATTGATCAAAAGGGTGCCAATAATTGTTGCATACCCATATATGACAGTTTTTAAAATAAATCTATTATGGGAGCAAAGTATTTTTGTTAATGTTTTGAACAAAAGATCAAAAGGCTGAAAAATAATTTTATACAGCCTTCTTTGCTCATATTTACCAAGGGTGCCAATATATGAGTGGAGGGCACTGTATACCATTGCCTAATGACCCCATCGCAATAGTGTTCAACAGAATAAATCAAATTTTATATATTTTATAGAAGCCATAACATTTTACCCGTTCATAGCAATAAAATAAAGTAAATTGCAAGCATTCAGACCTTTTTCTGAGCAGGCCCTGCTGTCTTGGGTTTCTTGGTGTCCTGTTTGGGTTCTGGTGGGCTATAGTCATCCACAGCAGGCTGGCTTTTAGCCGGCGCTGAGAGAAAGAGCAGAGGCAATTAGGGCATCAGCCGAGCAAAGTTTCACTGAACCCCACATAGCTGCACGTAGTGTGCTGCTATAGATAACAACCTGGTGAACAAAAAGCTGAAATCATCCATACTCAAAATTGTAGGTTAGAGAGACAAACAGACAACAAACCACAGAGACCGAGAGGAAAGCATACCTGAGGCAGATTTTGCAGGAGGAGCACTCTGAGCAGCTTTAGATGGAGCAGCTTTTGCGGGTGCAGCAGGTTTGGTGGGCATTACAGCCCTGGCCTTCTCCAACATGGCAACCACCTGGTCCTTTGAGGCCGGCTAACGAGGCAGCAAACAACATTAGTAGACAATCAAATGGCAGAAATCAAAAAGAATGATCAAAAGAGAAAGAAAAATAAAACAAAAAAAAACCCCCAAAAACCTCAATCAGGTTATAAACGGTCATGACCTCGGTAATATTTAAATTAAGGTATTTAAGCAGGCTGAACAAAGATTTTCCTACGACAAAAACAGCATTAAAAACAAAAAGTAAAATTCCTCTGAGGAAGGTGGGCCTAACAGCTGAAATCCATAGATCAACGCAGAACCACATACAAGTGCACATTTTCTCCTTCACAGCAGTAGGGTCTTTGAGAAACCTACCTTGAGTTTGTTAGTGGCCTTGACCATCTTTTCATATCCCAGATGCATCATAAACATGGGTAGTGCATCCTGGGCTTTCTTCCGCACATCTCCACTGCGATCCTCCAGACAGGCGTACAGGGGGGGGGATGCACAGCATCAGATCAGCAGGTACGGCACGCATACCGGGCAGCCGCTCAGCTAGCCAACCCAGAACCTAGCGCACACAAAGAAAGATTTCTCAACATGTTACAATTCTTCATTTATTACGGCATGAAGTTTTTATACCTCTTTTACCATTGCAATTTGCCAAAACTAAATTGTTAAATAATGACGGTCAATTTTAATTAGGTTATGTCCTGTTAAATTTAAAACTTTAGAATTTTTTGTGCTGACAGTGGAGATGAACATTATTTCAACAAGGATAAACGAGCATATAGAAAGTGAACTATATATCAACAACAACCAGTGATTTGCCTCGCAGCCAATATGGACGACAAAGCTGCTGTTACAGAAAATTAAACACCAGCTTTTGACCAGTCAGAATCGAGAATTGAACAGCATCGTGGTGCGATTGTTTGTAGGCGACAGTGCATGGATAGGTTTTAATTAAATGTCTAAAAGCAATGTAATCTATAACGGAAGCAATTGGAAATGGGGGAGTAGAACCTTATCCAGATAAACCTTCAGCTTTGCCATTTTCAGACAATTCAGTTAGGAATATACACACAAAAAACAAAACAAAAAACAAACAAACAAACCACACATACACAAAACTGGAAATGTTCTATATGGTTTACATAAATACTGGTAATTAGTCACGGTCTATTTGAGATAACTTCTGTCAAAGTATCAAATGATTCGAGTCATGCTGTTTTTTTCCTTGAACTCATCCATTATTTTCTTTAATTCAGACACTTTGTTGGGTGTTCTCTCACAAAGAATTTTCCAGATACTTAGGATGTCACCAAGTACTTGTGAATGGAGATGAGCGATAAGTAAAAAATAGGCTTCAACGTTTTGTTTAATCATGGAAAGAAAGCCATACTCAAAAGGTGTCCTCCAAATACACCAACAATTTACTTCAGTCGTGTACTAGTATTGTCATGTTCATACATTAACTACGTGCACTGAAAACAGGCACGCTGATGTAATCAGATTTACACTGAGCTCATTTAACTGCGTGTATGTCAGGTGATCGTACCTCCTGTCTGAGAAAGGGATTCTCCCGTTTCAGCTCTTCTGACAAGTCCTCGCCGTCCAGCCAATCCTTCAGGCCAGTCTGCTCCACCCAAGCGTTTAGTGTTGTCAAGGCAGCAGCGCGGACGTTGGACTGGAAAAACAAGGTGTGGTTTCAGTTGCCTATACACAAACACATGGTGCTGTTGATGCAAAGAGCATCATCAGGTAACCATTTGTAATCAGATACACTGCACAAATGTAGTACTGCACAAATGTAGTACAGCATGTAGTCACAGCTGCAGGCTTCCTGCTTTGATCCTGAGTTCAGGTTACTATGTGTGGAGTTTGGCATGTTCTCGTCGTGTCTGTGCAGGTAGGTGGATTGGCGACCTTTAATTGTCTAGGTGTGAAGGTGTGCATGGTGTCCTGTACTGGACTGGTTCAATCCAGGGCGAGTTCCTACCACGCACCCAGTGACCATGGGATGTATACTGAATCCACCACCCTGACAAGGATAAAAGTGCCTACTGAAGATGAATGAATGAATAAATAAATACTGCATAAAAGGAACACTTGACCAAGTTCTGTAAAGCTGTTATATGGGGAGTATTATTAAAAAGACGTTATACAAATAAAGTGCCAAATGTGCATAACCGTATTTGTGCGGCTCGAAAAAGTTGTATTTGATCATGTGACGGGCAGATGAGATTTTGTGAAGTGTGCATGCTGGGTCCTCAGTAAGTCCCACTGAAGTACATCTTCACATAAGCATAAATCAGCTCGACACCATTGTTAAATGACTAAGTAGTGAATATCACGGCATTGTATCAAAACAGCTGGAAAATTCATACTGCATTGAAGTTACTGGCTGTTTTAGATGCATCCATCATACATGATAACACATCACATCAAGATGCAAAGAAAGAATATACAGCCTCACCTTAGGGACAAGTGTGTTTTGACTTTAAGGTGTTCAAAATGGTTTTTGGTGTCAAGTTTCAGTAAAGAGTTTTACCTTGCTGTCTCCCAACACGGTGATGATGGGGAAACCCAAATTCTTCACATGTTGTTTGAGAGCTGGACCCATAGCTGTAGCAATCTGCTGCAAGATGTTCAGGGTTTGCTGAACCTGAACACACAAGGTCATGCGTATATTAAACTTAATTATAATAATAATAATAATAATAATAATAATAATAATAATAACAACATAACTAACTAAAACAAATCAGAGTATTCATTGCCTTAAACCCTTTCTATAGATGCAGGAAAAACTGAAAACAAACATGGCCTGTAGATAACGTTACAACACAAAAGAGAAAAAAAAAAAAAAAAGACAAAATACCAGTAGTTTGTTGGAGTCACCGAGACGGCCCTTCAGTGCCATGGGCAGCTCTCCAATGTTGGCCTGGATGAACTTGGCCTCTGAAATGACAGCAGTCACCTCATCCAGTCCTTCCTTTCGGATCTTCCAGTTCTTATCGCAAATCTTGTCCACCATGTCTGATGTAATTTTATCACTGCAAACCAGAACACAGATCCATGACATGTCAATCAAACTAATTCATGATCTCTTTCCCCTCTCTTAAATGGTTAAGGCTGACAAAGGAAGTTCTGAGCAGCAATTTGAAACCCTGGTGCATTAATACTAACCTGATATCAGTTCTGGGCAGCAGGTCCATGATGTCACTGGCACATACATCCGTTTCCTCCTCATCAGCCTCCTCCCGGTCGTCCTCTGCTCCTTTCTTAGACAAGCCTCGTGTGGGAGCTGGAGGAGACTGGCCCTGCATCTGAGAACCCCACAGCCACACACCATTACGTTACAGATACTGCCAATTAGGGCTGCACAATTAATCAAATGTTGATCGCGATCATGACTGTCCACGATTAAATGAACATGATTGACTAAGTGTAGGAAGTGCTTGACGAACTTTAAATGTTAATATCGCAGTCGATCACCACAAAGAGGCGCAGGGATGAAGTAATTTTGAAGTGCCAAAACCCCGAAACGGAGTTAGCATTTTAGCCCTCGAGCTGCCAGCTTCACTTTGCGCGAGAAGAAATCACATTAACATGATGCTAAATGGCACTACAGAAGTTGTCGGGGAATTTAAACGTCATCACGCCAAATGGGAAAAAACTTTGCAGATAAACTTGAGGCTCTACAGTGCGACCATTTCACTCGCATTTGTGAAGGAAAAAGTATTTTTTGCGACTGTGAATAAATATTTCACACCGCCACAAGTGACCTGATCGGAGTTGTATAATACAACTGGAATAAAAACTACAGGAAGTCCAAAATGCATCTACATGGTGCAACAATTACTTTTACACTGCTTTTCATCTCAGTCAACCGAACAACTGTGTACATACTGCAGAGAAGCCATTATGATGACAAGTAACTCTGAACATCATCCGTTTCAACTGCGACCTGCTCATGTAGACACAGCGGCGGCAGGCGGAGATGTTGATGCTAACGCTAATGATGCTAACACTACAAGGTGGGTTTAATTCAAACTTCTTTATTAAATAATTCCTCACCAATCATAATCAAGAGTAGCAACTGTACAGTCTAAACATACAGTATGCTGCCACTCTCCTTCACTAACTCTACTAGAGCACTGACTTCATTTAAAGTCAGGGTTGCCAGATATCACCAGAAAAGTCTACTCCAGTTTCCTTGTTCTGATTTACTGGTAATCTCCGACTGGGGAACTGATCTAAAAGGGAGAACTTGGGGGAAAATAATAATAATAATAATAATAATAATAACTTTAAAAAAAAACCTACTAAAATAAAGACAGAAAATGTGCTTAGTTACAAATAAATAATTTTAAAAAAATAGATATTATAACTTCATAAAATATAAATAAAATAATAAATGAAAATGTTTAATTACTATGGGTTGCATTTAATATCAATTTGACATTAAGCTCACTTTCATTAGAAAGTGGGGGGGTTTGATCTGGATCCGTATCAGCGGTAAAAATCCTGATTGGAGCATCCCTAAAGAAACTATTAAACTAAAGCGCTTTGCATCTGATGGATAAATGAACTCACCCAATCACATCCTGAATGAGATTATTCAGATATATACACAATATATAGTTCGAGAACTGACTGCAGCCCAGAACCACGACAGTGGGAAATGTCTAATAGTGTAGCTTTAAATATATTTAGGAGAAGCAGACTTCAAACATTGAACTTTGGGGCTTATTGTATTTTAAGTTGGAACAGGTTAATTTTTTTTTTTTTTTGCATACAGTCTGTAAAATTAACTGAAAATATTAAGCTAGTTTATCAGAGGGTAAATTAATTTGTTATGGCTCACACAATGTTCCTAAATTCTGTCATAATTGACCAGATCAAATTCTCCCATGACTACTTTTGTGTTTTATTGTGGCACATTAACGTTGCCATATCTAAAAAATTAAAAACAAATAAAAACCCTAAACCGCGCTCCTAAATTTTTGTAATTGTAAAGAAATTATTAACGTAGAGCCCTGAAACTGGTTCTCAATTCCCACCAAAATACGTGTATGAAGATTCATCCACAGAGAAATCCGTATTATGGAAAAATGTTTAAATCAAGTTTAGAGAAGTAGTCGGAAGCTTGGTGATAGTTATGTTTAAGTCAAGCGACCGTGGTGTAGTTCGTTTATAGTGTACAGTTAGTTTATTTCTGCCGATTGCATTTAGGCTTCAAACTTCATAAACCTTGTGTTGATTTGTGAAAATTATCTTGATGGACAAAGAATGTTAGTGTTGTGAGTTATTGTTGATCAGAGCTTTTTTTGTTGTAATAATCCAAAAGCCTGTGGGAAAGGTTCACGCCGGTTCCTTCGACAAAATAACTTGCGGGTTTCGGTACAAAATGAGGTCATCTGTTCACCGCTCTATTGGGTGATTTGTCTGCGTTTCTCCTCCGATAAACATGACCTTTTCTGCATTCGCCTGAATTGTTAATTTTGGTTGCATATAGTATATTTGATGCATATTTTCATTTGGTAGATGGCATTTTTATTTTTGCTTATCCTATATTTTGGTACAGTTTTATTTAGATTTTACTTTAAGGACCAGTCTAATTTGATGCAAAGATTTGTACATTAGCAGGAATGTAGCACAACATGGAAGTGAAAGTAACAAGTCTGTTTATTTAAAATGTGAAGGTGCAATAAAAATGTTGTCCCTACAATAATTGTCATAAATAATCGAGATCTCAATATTGATCAAAATAATCGGGGTTATCACTTTAGCCATAATCGTGCACTGCCTATGCTTCAACGATTAATAATAAGTGAAAAACTACACAAGGGTTACACAAATCCTGGTCTGCTCTTCATGTACCTTCTCAAACTCTGCATCTATTTGAGAAAGAAGGGCCGGCTTTTCATCTTCAAAGAACATACGCAGAGGAGCCCCCATGTACAAGAACATCACACCCAGCAGAGTGATGGCAGACGTCCTCACAGCCTGGAATTTACACAAAGGGTTAGATAAACATCTCTAAATGAAGGGGGTCCGAAAATTACATAAACCCCCCCCCCCCAATTTTGTTGTCATATTGCACACCCCTAAGTTTAAGTGGGCTGATACAAAGAAACTTAACAGTGCTGATCTGTGAAGCCTTGTGTCTATAATATTGGCATGTCTCATATATGCACTGATTACCTGTTTGAATGCTCTAAATGCTAAATCCACAATCTGCTGTTGAATATTGAGAATGTTCACATCACTACTAGCTGCTGCAATATCAGTGTAAAATGTTTTGTCATTTACTCAACAGAATACACACCTTAAACCATACTTAAAAGCATTGTGCAAATACACTCAAGAGTAGGAAGTGTGTAAACAAATATTTGAACAAACGACGATCTGGTTGCCATACACACCAACAATAACACACTCACCGGGTTGGTGGCACCCAAAGCAGTTTTGACATTGTTGATGAAAGCTTTCACGTTAATCCTGCAAAATTTAATTGGGACAATAAACATGAGCTTTAATTATACACAAATATGTAATAAGACGAAAGGATAGAGAGTAGTGAACACAACGCACCCTGCAAATCCGAACTCCTTCATGGCGTTGGCCAGCCAGTTCAGTGTCTCAGCCTGGTTTTTAGGGTTCTTTTGTGCAAAGGCCAAAGAGACCACCTGCATAGCGACAACAACAAAACAGAATGCTGTAGAACATTACTGATTATAAATAATAGGGGACGGACGGACCTGGTGTACATGCCCCTAAGAGACAAAATACAAGTGGTATGAGCAACTGGTCACCTGCTAGTATGTACGCAGGGTTTAGAGATGTAACGGTATGAAAATTTCATGTCACTATTATCGTGACTAAAACTTTCATGGGTATCAGTACTATGACAGTATTGTTAAAATGTGCTGAAAATGTAAAGTACTGATAAACATACTGAAATAATTTAAAGATGTTTAATATTTGCCTATAAAGTGGTGGAAGGTTGTCACTTGGCTTGCTGTGAGTGAGTGTTTCCGATATTCAGCCACACACCGATTAAATCACATACTCACTGCCCCCACTGTCAATTTGCTTTTTTATAGTAGAAATCATTTAGTTCAGTTAGAACATGGTGGAAGGCAGCGACGGTGCTTGGGAGAAATTCCAACCTTCCAAGAAGTTTTGTGACCAACTCATTCTCTCCAAATGCTATTGAAGTCAGAAACGTGTATACCAATGTCATGAGTATCTTTAGAGACGGTCACTTAATTTGCCAATATACAATGTCAAGTCAATTTTATGCCAGGTTGAGATCAGGTGACTGACTTGGCAGAATATTCCACTTATTTGCTTTAAAACCTTCTGGGTTGTTTTCGCAATACTTTTTGGGTCATTGTCCATCTGTAAAGTAAAGCACCATCCATTTAACTTCACTGAACGTACTGAATCTGAGCAGACAATATATTCATATACAGTTCTTAACTCATCCAGCTGCTTCCATCTTCTGTCATCAATAAGACACCAGTGACCCAGTGCCATTGGAAGCCATGCATGTCAGCACACATCCACCACCTTGTTTTACAGATGATGTGGTAACCTTCGGCTCATGAGCAGTTAGTTACAAGCATTCTTCATACGTTTTTCTTCCAATCATTCTAGTAGAGTTGATCTTAGTTTCATCTATCCAAAGAATGCTTTTCCAGAACTGGGCAGGATTTTCAAAATAAATAAATAAAATAAAAATAAATAAATACATAAATAAAACAAAAATAATAAATTTAAATAGATGTTCTTTGGCAAAGTTTAATCTCTCCTTTGTATTCTTGAGGCTTATGAATGGTTTGCACCCTGTGGTGAACCGTCACGAGAGCAAAAGCAAAAGTCTTCTCTTTATGGTACACTTGGAGAACGATATGCCTACCTCCTTCAGTGTGTTCATCACTTGGCTGGATGTTGTAAAGGGGCTTTTCCTTTACCATGAAAAGAATCCTACGATCAGCCACCGCTGTTTTCCATGGATGTCCAGGCCTTTTGTGTTGCAGAGCTTACCAGTGAGTTCTCCCGATCCCCCCAATGTACCATATTTTGGATCTAAAACGCCTAATGTTCCTGCAATCTCTGATGGATTTTTTATTTTTTGTAGCCCAAGCATGGCCCGTTTCACTTGCATTGGCAGTTCCTCTATACTGTAGGTTCACAGCAACAGCTTCCAAATGCAAGTGCCACACAAGACCTTTTACCAGCTTAATTGATGCAGAAATAATGAGGGAATAGCCCACACCGGTCCAAGAAACAGCTTTAGAGTCAAATGTCCAATTCCTTCTGGTCATCTGTAAGGGCTACATATTAAAGTGCAGTCTCCTCTTTAATTTAAATGCATTACATCCACACTGGAGGAAGGGTTTAGGAATTACAGCTCTTTAAGTCCATATTCATTATTTAACTAACTTGAATATGTTGTGGTAATACCCCCCCCAAAAAAAACAACCCATACGTGTCCAAATATATATGGACCTGACCATCATAGGCACATCTGTTTTAATAAAAAAAAATTTTTTTATATATATATATATAAAAATTTTTAACAATATTGCACAGAATTGCCCAAGACTCAAATCTATGTTATTATACTGTGTTAACTGAATCGGCCATCCAAGAGAAGTGTTTTCTCCAATATGGTTTTGCAGATGCCAGGAAACTAAGCCCACCTGTTCAGCAGTCCATGGCAGCGAACAGGCTTCTCCGATGGCCGTCAGAGCCTCTCTGGCATTGCTACCGCACTTCACATCCCCAATTTTGTCCACCAGGCCATCCAACACGACGAGAGCCGACGTTTTCGAGAAGGAGCCTTTCCCAGCTACGAGGCCAACGATGTGCAGCTTCATCTGCATCACCTTGGCATGTGCAGAATTTTAATTTACACATATGAAGCTACATTTGTGCTAGAAAACACGTCAAACTCGGTAGACAAGTGTGAAAACCCACCATGTTTGGCAAAGTCCATTATGGTATCATGAATGATGCCTACCTGAAAATTTGTCTCTTTCCAGCCAGGTTTCTTAGCCAGCATTCTCACTAGAGCCTGGCATGGCATTTCAGTCCTGTCCATCTGTTCAACAGCCTGAGAGAGAAACAATTCTGTTAAAAAAGATTTTAAAAAAGATCTGGAAAGGGGTATATATGCAAGAGAAAGGAGGGAAAAAAAAAAGAAAAAAGAAAAGGGGGTGCGTAGTTACCCTTTGAAACTCCTCCATGCTAGCTAGCCTCTCCTTCCAGTTAGCGCTGTCCAGCAGCTGCATACAGGAGGCCGGGAGTACAGCTGCAGCCCTCTCCTCACACACTTCCAGCTGAGGAGAAGAAGGAAGGGTGAGAAACAAAAACAAACAAACAAAACAAAACAAAAAAAAAAAAAAAAAAAAAACCACACACGAGAACACAAACTTTAAAAACTTTGTGGTGCATTAACAGTTTTTTTTTTAAACCATTCTGTCTTTACCCCTTGATTTTACTTCGATTTTATTGATGTAATAAAATTCATTATTATTACAATGATTTCATGCAAACATGTGACTTACAGATAATTCAGTCTCTGCAACCTCTCTTGTTTCCGATGCTTTCTTAGACTTGCCGCCGGCAGCAGTAGTGGGTTTGCTTTTTTTGGGAGGACCTGCAGCCTGTGAAGTTTAAACAAGCCAAACAGTCATGCAACTGACCAAACGTTCACACACGTTATTGATTTATCACAGTTTAACCCTCGAGCTGTTGCGACAAGTAACAAATCCAATCAAAGATCTCTAAAGGTCAACTCCAAATGGCCGACTTGAATGCACTCATGGGGCAGGTGTCGAACACTGTCCACAAACTAATTTCTGCATTTACTTTTGTTCCATTTAAACCTCACTGTAAAAATGCACTTTGGCTTGGATTAAAACGTAAAATTCCAAAACATGTTACAGCTACATTAAAACGATTTGCTTAAATGGAATTCTTTCAGCATACGTTTACCATCAACCTTGAGTCTATAAAACTTACTTTGAGTGCAGGAGCTTTTTTAGGAGGACCAGCAGGTTTAGCAGGAGGTTCTTCCACATGTGGACTTTTAGCTGCAGGTTTCTCCTTCTTCTGCCCTCCTCCAACACCACCTTCTCCCTTCTTCCCTCCAACAAGCTCAACTTTATCGGCACATTCTTTTATCTACGTGTATGTGGTGGGGGGAGCCAATGTCAGTACTGTAATTCTGCCCCATCATTTCCATGCATTTATGACTCAACAATAAATGAAGTACTGCACCCCACTCTACCTTGTCCAGTTTGAGTTTGTCCAGATCAGCCAGGAAGGGGTTCACAGCTTTCTCCCCCACCACCTTCATTGCTGTGCCCAATGCCTCAAACGCAGCATCCCTCACCTCTGGAGCAGAGTCGTTCACATGCTGAGAGCGAGCGCGAGAAAGACACACAATTAACTACATTGTTTACAGATACTACTTCTAAACTAGTGTCACTTAGCAAACACGTGAATGTCAATTTTTAACCATATAATTTGAATTGAGTGTTAAAGTGTAGCAAAATCTCTACACTTTAACACTCAAGAATTCCATGAAGTCTAATTATTTTTATTACTACTACTACTACTACTAATAATAATAATATTTACATACTCCTGCCATCTTAAATAGCTAGCCAGCCAGCTATCTGTGAGCAAACTACCTCAAATTTGTCACAGGCAGACATGAGCTGGATTTTAGTATTGGACTCTCATGAATCTTCATTTTCTGAACGATTTTTAGCATTTTCAGTCGTCTCCCATATTGCTCTAACAATGGGTCAAAAATGGTAACTGCTACACCTCTAAAACATAGATGCTGGCACCTCTGAAGTTTGTTTTGTAGCTGCCTCAGACATTAAAAATGGCTAACTGACTACATTAAGAGTCAGACAAGAAGGGTGCCAATTTAATATCACCAAAATACCATGGCTTGTGATAAATTAGACCTTGAGCAAAGCAGAGCAGAATGGCTTCAGGACACTCTTTGGCAGCGTGGCAGGAGTGCAGTGACGAAAGCTTCGGGCCAGAAACAGTGATGCCTGTTGTTTGATTGATGGGTTCTTGTTGTCCATCACCGCCAACACGTCTTCACTGATGTTCTGTAGAGTCGTCTACACAACATGAGGAAAAGTATTCATTTAACATCCTCCTTCACCTAAAACTGCCCTGCTCTTGGAAAACAATCAACCAAAACTACAATTTTTGTTGGACTGCATCACAACACCCTCTCGTTTATTATTTTTGTATAACAGCACACCTGAAGTGTTTTATTCCCTACTTGGTGGGGTAGTGAAGCTATTAAGTTTTAATAGCATGGAAGGACCATCACTATCTTATAAATTAAATAGCTTAGGTAGCAAGTCATGATGTAACCACTTAATCCTGCTAAGAACAGCCAATCCACATAGTAGCATGGTTTTGCAGAGGTAGGAGGAAACAGGAGAATGCAGAGGAGACCCATCTGGACATAGTGATGACATCCGAAACTCCGAGGGTAACCTGAGCTCAGGATCAAAGCTACCTGCTGTGTAACTTCATTAAACTATGCTATTAAATCTATCACATGAAGCATTTCTTATCAGTTGGTTAGAAGCAGAATTGAACCAAAAGTTACCAACCACTCACCCAAGTTAATTTAGCACAAAGTATTTATTTCATTTCTTTTTTTTTTTTTAAAAACAATGGATTCAGAACTGGAGAGGATAGGAATGCTCATTGAGATTTTATAGCTTGTTATTAATAGAAGCCATTCCCCAATCCAATCATTTCCACTGCTGTTGCTTGAACATCCGGTCACTTAAAGGAATAGTTCGATCTATTTATGTCAAATGTGGCTGATTAGCCAAGACATGTTTGGCATTCAATGAAATGTAACATCATGAAAGTCTCATTCAGCTAATGTCTTGGCTGATCCACGACATTTGGGATGAAAATTTAGATGAATGTTTCTCTCCCCCCAATAGTTTTATGATGTACTAAAATGTATTTTTATTTTTTGTATTTGTTTACCCTTAGTTATATTAGAGACACTCACAGTTATGAAGACTGCATCAATTGCGTCCTGTAAGGCCTGGACCACCTGAGGTTTCTTCTCCTTGAACTTCTCCAAAATGGTTGGCACCACCTTTGAAAACAAAATGCATCATGTGTGCCTCTTCAGCAATGTGTGTATAAATTTCTATGTAAATTTTATGCCCTAAAAGTTTAGATTTTATCATTTAAGGTCAACAATTTACGAGACTATACATCTTGAACAACCGATTTGTTTACACCTCTTCACTCACATGTCCTGCATATGTTCCAAACTTTCTGCGCAGTCCTGCTGCCAGTCCAGCTAGACATCTGGCCGCCAAAGTCACAAGCATCACATTAGCATCTTTTCCAATAACCTGCAAAATACAAGAGAGACATGATATTCTCAACAGCTGTAAATCACAGAAGAACCCAATTACTCACAATTACACTGTTTACAAAAAAGTATTACCTTCTTGAGAGCTCTGACCAAGTCCCCATAGTCTCCACCCTCAAGCTTGGGGTTTTTAGCAAGCGCCTCCACTGCCTCCAAGGCCTCCTTCCTTTCCTGCCATTTCTTTGCTTCCTACATAAGGAAAATACAAGAAATATATTCATAAGTAATTGACATACTGATTAATGTGTCAATACTAGAAATATGATCTTAAACTTACAATTTTATCATAGAAATCTTTTGGGATTTTTGAAAGTATCTCAACAGCTTCCAGCAGCTCGTACGGATCAACTTGTACATGACCTCCATCGTCGTCATCACCTGAAGACACAAACGTGTATTAAATATTTAGTGAAAAGCTATGCATGGATTTTTTTTCAATCATGAACTGGTCTGGTGTCTTGTAAAACAAACCCCTAGACCAAATTTTTAAAAGTACAATTTAGTTATTTAAAGATCATCTTGAATTCAGTAAATTTATTTACAACAAAAAATGCTTTAAATTAAGAAAAGCAATGTTCTCTGCAGAGCATAAAATATCCTTGATGGGTCTCAAGTAAAAAATAAAATAATTACCGTAATTTCTGGTCTATAAGCCGCTACTTTTTTCACAGACTTTGAACACTGCGGCTTAAACAATGACGCGGCTAATTTATGAATTTTAACGGGCTAACGAGCTTCATGCCGCCAAAACATGTAACCTCTTCACATCGGACCAATGAAATTACCCAACAGGTCACAGTGGACCAATGAAACTGTTCTAATTAAATCTAATGCTGACACTACATTCTTCAGATCAGTCATTTTGTGCTTCATGCACACCCGCCTGCGCTCGTGTTCACCGGATTACTGACTGCATACACCTGTGTGACATGCAAGGTTACTTAAGCCCTCGTTAGCACGGCGCGAAGTAAACACTCTGTACCACGAA
>JAOUWY010000001.1:38300126-38310250 GCA_025728095.1 Prietella phreatophila | reverse complement strand
GCAAACTCCACACACACATGGCCCCGGCGGGAATCGAACCCCGGACCCTGGAGGTGTGAGGCGAACATGCTAACCACCAAGCCACCGTCATTAATAAGCACCGTTTCAAAAATGCTCAAATATGTTTGCTAGTCCAAATATGTTAAATATACATTTTTTAAACATAATACCATGGAGTATACTAATTTCTCACTTGACTTTACATCTGATTTTGATGGGCAATTCTGCATTGTGTTATGCCAATATAATAAAGAGAGCCAACAGATGCTGGCACCGGGACAACAACTGATCTTCTACAACAATGAGGTTTGTTTCAAACTTGGGTAAATAGGCACATGGTGTGAGAAACAGCAGAAAGACAACACAAGACTGCCATGTGCTCCCTGAGGTGCAAACCTTTGAGTAACACCAACAGTGTAAACTGCTGATGTAGAAGCAGCTTGGTGTAACACGTCTATGATGATTTCAGCACAAAAGAGAGCGAGCGAGAGAGCTTACCTTGTGTTCGCATTTCTGGTCTATGGGCAGCTTCATCCACTCGCTGTCGTCCCCCATGGTGACGGCTCTTCTGTTTTCACCTTATCCACTCAACTGTAACAGAAATAAACAAGACGCCATGATTGGATGTCCAGCATGACGGAAATACCACTATTACGTGTTTATTTGCTCACTTGGCAATTATGATCCCATGCAGTTTAAAATATTATTATTAATACTAAGTGTAACCACAATGGACAAGTTTACCTCAAAAGCCAACCGTAGTGTCCAAGACCAAAAAATAAATAAATAAAACAAACACCCCACACCACATGCTCTTCCAATGCAAAGGCTCTGAATCACTGAACTTTCCAGTCAAAAAATCTAATTCACACAATTACCCACTCTTAATGTCACTGATGAGACAACCTTTGATTAGCTAGCTTATTTGTTTTGACTGGACATGTAACTACATTAAAATAAACAAATTCTCATGCATTCATCTCAATCCGCGTTATTGACTTGTTCAGAATATCAGCTTGAAGAGAACAGCACAAGACCTTCCTCATGCGGTTTCTTACACTGTACGACACACCATTATGCGCCATGCCAACAAACAGACTGAACCGCAGGAGTAGAAGCCATCTGAAGCTGGGATCACTTTCTTGCTTGTCTCATACTGAAGTTTGGGATCAAACCACCCAATCAGATTCAGGGAGAAGTCGTGGCCCAAGTCTGAAGATGCCATATGTATTAGATATGATTCAGATTATATAGTTCGAGTTTGATCTGTATTTTTATGCTAGGCTTATTCTGATTATTTATTTATTTATTTATTTATTTAAACACAGTTGATGAATAAATACTATAATTGAACAAAAACAAAAACACAGTTTACAGAACTGGCAGCATTAAGATTTTTCATGGCCTTGCTAAGCATAAATCAGATAAGCAAGTCTGAGCCGATCGACTACATTTGTGGTATGAAAAATCTCTCATTTAATTTTTGGCTGAACTTTTCCTGCAGCTTCAAAGGGAGACCCACATAAAACACCATGCCCTCACAGACAAAGATGTAGCCCTTCCTTTAAAAAGAAAACGATGCACATCAAAAGGCACACCCACAGGCTGCTTCTATTAATACGTCAGAGTTGCATCAGCAAAATGGAATGAACTGAACACTCCAATGCAGCTGTAAAGTACTGATACAAATATTCACCTTGAAGCATACTACAGCACGTAGACAAGGGTGTATCATCTTAATGAAGAACGTTAACATGTCGTTCAAGTCAACAAAGTGTGACTCACCAAAAAACAATGTACAAAACCCTTTCTGCATGCAGTCTGACACTCACACGCGACGCTAAGAACACTGTAGAAAGCCTCTGAAGTTGTTGCATATCCGAGAGATGTCAAGTTTCACGTTACATATTGATTTCTATAAAAACAACAGCATCATGAAGTGAAATAAAAATGCCTGCCAGAAGCAGCCCAACACTAACCTCAACGCCTGTTCCCATCATGCCTGTGGAAAAAAAATAAGGCATCAGCACTGACAAAACAAGGCCTTGTTATTTGGTAGGATCCACAATATTTACTTCTGCCAATGACAGGACAGTGAAGCCATATTATGAAAAACTAGATTTTTTTTAAGTTAACATTTACAAGAAAAAACAAGTCTAGAGAATGAGGCAACCGTGGAGTTTAAAAAGCACTGATACTTTTCAAAACCCATATCTCGAAAAGCTCATCACGATGTCAACTGATGCTGGATAATCCAGAACTAACAAAACTCCCTGATAATCATGCTCCATTTCACCAGTGATAGAAAATGCTGTATTTTGGGTGCTAACTCATTTGATTCAACACATCTGTACATCGTCCTACACTACCTGAGGTTAAAAACAGGGGTGCCACAGAAATAACCCATTGCCAGGAGCCAAGGTGGATGGGATGAATGGTGTACTCCCCCCCCAATCAATCAAAGCAGCACTAGCCAATCACAGACATACGCAGAAGAAAGCAGACTGTGTCAGAGTGCATTATTCTGCCTTGTGAAGCTAAAATATGCGGTTGGTTGGCATCGTGCATCTTTGAGGAAGCACGTGATTGCCTACTCCCCTATGGTGGACAATAGGGGTGAGCTTTCTGGTGGGTGGGATATGGCCAAGACTAAACTTGGTGGTGGTGGGGGGCTACATCAAGCAGCTACATGTCGCATAGATTAGTAAGACAGTTGCTGAGCATCGCCTCTACTGAGAGAATACTGGTAACGGATAAGTATTGGGTGAGAACCAATATTCAGAGCTCTAACGTCAGTACCATATAACAACCAAATACAAGCATACACACACACCTCAAGTTAAAATCGGTTTAAAAATGTGCTCTTATAAGCTTATTACTCACGACACTATGAGAAGATCCCAATACAATTTTGGCCAAATTCTATAACAGACTGTGCGATAACATGTTCTCCATGTTAGATTATACGATGAAGATCCTCTAGCGACAGACCTGTGCTTAAAGAAAACGACCATGTTCTTCTTACATCAGCAAGCAGCACGATCTGAGCTGGTGCAGAAAATGAGCTCACTCAAACATTACTCAAAGTGATCTGGAGGTAATTGGCACCTTGTCCAGGGTATACCCTGCCTTGTGCCTGTAGCTCCCTGGGATAGGCTCCAGGTTCCCTGTGACCCTGAAAAGGAGTAAGCGGTTAAAGATGGATGGATGGATCTTGGTAGTATGGATCACTTTATTATATCTATAATATTTACGCATTGTGTTTTTGGATGCACAAAGAGCACCAAATTAAACTACAGTCCTAAATTAATAATAAAATCTCACTTTCACTGCACCTTGTGGTTTCTGTTCCTCACTGCCTATAAAAATAGTTTTACTTTTGATCATAGTGTTTAAGACATTACTCATCCTATGCGTTAGCGTATCTACACTGTGCTTGATCAGCAACACGGCCTCGTTACCAACACATCACTTCCGTTATGATAAACCACAGAATTTACACTGCAAGCATGCAAATACAACATATGACAATAAATTAAACTAAACCTTTTAAGCAGCTTGCACCAGTTTCACCTGCCTCTGAAATACCGTGGAGAATTTGGATATAAACATAAACAGTGCTGCATGAGCACAAAGTTGATCTCCACGCTGTTTAATATAAAAATGCACCCTGCCCTAGAGGACATTCTTCCTCAGTCACGTGATGATTTCACCTCCAGCTGATTGAGACTGGGGTCATGTTGGGAATAAAAAGTAATGCTGACAGAAACCGTAAACTGAAGAATGTCGTTGTTGGTGACTCTGGGTGTCTGCTAATACTAGCGCACATATGACGTCATGTGCCATCGACTAGGACGCGGCATATACTCCCGGTCAGTAAAACCCCGCTAGCGTTCCATTTGTGACCATATGACCTTTCTAAAATCCACACACACAAGACGATAGAGTACACAGTGCATAGTGCACGTGTAGAGTACATCATTTGGGACACAATTTTAGTATTTACTCTCCGAAGCTTATTTTCAGAACAGAAGTAATGTGACGAGTAAATTTGCCGCACACAATCCTACTAATCGATAATGAGATTCATTATTATAGATTAGTTGTTGCAGCACTACAGTGTACAGTCAGCTTCATTTGCCCAACTGCAATTGAGAAATACTGCAATTACACCACAGTTGTTTTACATCTGCAGTTAGTACTCGGTTATTTTGCAATGCATAAACGATAGATGTATGCTAGGGGAGTAGTCGCAAATTGAAGTTTAAGGGCACTGCTATCACATTTTTAAGATGTATACTAGGTAACTGAAAATGATTAGCGTGACTCAATGTTAAAAGAAGCCAAGACAACTTTCCTAAGCAGAAACATTAATATACAATTATAGACTTATTCTGAGGTACGTCAACAAATTCTAAAAGGGTTCCTCTACAAATACCAATACTAGAAATACTAAATCCATTACATAGTAGGACAAGTCCTTAATAGTAACATAACATGGGGGCGGCTGTGGCGCAGGTGGTAGAGCGGGGTGTCCACCAATCGTAGGGTTGGCGGTTGGATTCCCTGCCCGGATGACTCCACATGCCGAAGTGTCGTCGGACCCGATGGCAAGTTAGCGCTTGCTACCATTGGTGTGTGAGTGTGTGTGAATGGGCGAATGAGACACAGTGGAAAGCGCTTTGGATAAAAGCGCTATAAGTGCGCCATTTACCATAACATGCCACCAAAAGGCCACAGCTTACCAGTAGAGACCCATTACAGTTTCCAGAAAAACCAATACAATAACCACTAATGTCTTTTTCCCCCTAGCAGGGCAGCTAATTTCTCTCTTTACCAACATTTCATGAAAAATCTAAATATACAAGTAGTTTTAAAAGGACAAGCGATTGCATTTCAACATGTAAACAGAAAAAAGGATCATCTTAATAAAACACCAACTTTAACAGAAATATTAAGATATTATAGCTAACATTTAAGCAAACATTACATACATATACACATACACACAGATATATACACAGTATGTTAATTACAATTTTAAAATGTTAAGAGTAGCCAACACGTATTAGTTATGGCACCCTTCTATTAAGAAAAACCGTTAGGTTTGGATAATAAGCAATTAAATAAGAACAATGATAATTTAGCAACATAAACAAAGGATTTATTTACACAGGTAGGATATCAGGCAGTAGTTTACAAAAGCTAGATATTGTACATGTTTTAACAAGCTAACTAGAGGAGTTGAGTTTTTAAAGATATAATCACCGACTCGAACATTATCTCGGACCAGAGCGTCGTGGGTTCAGGGGACAGATCTGAGACACTTCCGAGTTTAGATGTTAAGTAAAAGCTTCCAATAACACCTCAATACACGGCACCAACTCGAACTGATGACCGAAAAGGGGCTCACATGGGAGGACAGCACGGAGTTAGCGTAACGCAGAATACAATGCAGGCTTGTCCTAGCTTAGCTTAGCTTAGCATAGCATAGCATCCACTTAGCAACGCTACAACTCGCTACATTGAACGGGTTTAGTGCCGAGAGCAGACGGGCAGAGAGACAAGTGGGTTAGCATGAGGAGGCTCAGAATGACCCAATGACCGTGTGTGCATACACATTCAAGAAGACACACACTGTTTCACAGAGAGAGAGAGAGAGAGAGAGAGAGAGAGAGAGAGAGAGAGAGAGAGAGAGAGAGAGGGCCATGAAAACGCAGCAAACACAGCCCCAGATATTAACGCACTTCCACTCACACGCGTTCACGCTATAGACCCAAACACTTCAATCCGGATATGTGAAGGACTGAGCTGAAGGGTACCTGCGTTAGGACAAGACCAGGCGCGGAGGTTCAGAGCCACAGCCGAGATGTGCTCTCATTTCTCTGCCGGGCTTTAAACCGCCTCCAAGGGCGGAGAATCAGAGGGAGGGTCCGCCACAGCCGCGCGCGCGTGCGTGCGCGCGCACACACACACTCACACGGCCTCCTCCTCAATACGCACAAACTTTCCTCTTATTTCTCACTTCCTAAAACCTTGTGAAGCAAACAGCGGAAGTAATCCCTTCAACGAACAATTTGTAATGGCACACTGGCTTTTAATCACACACGTCAGATGAAATGAACGGGAATAAAGGGCTGTGTGTAGAAAGCGGAGCCGCCCATAGTGAGAGTGAAAAGCCAACAGGAACAGGTTCAGTCTGGAGTCAAGTTGGCGTGACGATGGACGCTCTGTATTCGCGGAGATTAAGGGACCGTCTATAAAGTTCCATACGACATTGTTAAACGCGATTCTAACTTCAATAGCATTTGAAGGGAATGACTTAGTCACACAACCAGCTGGAATGTCTTCATGTGGGTGTCAGCTATAACGCACACCTTTTAGATGTTTGATATTTTTTTTAAATGAGCTATTAAATCATATATAAATAATTGCCATGGATGTTATTACTGCATGGGCTCACACACAAAATATACCATAATTTAAAGCTCGATAGCATTTGAAGGGAATTATGTACAGTCATAGAACCAACTAAAATGTTCAAGCAGGTGTTGGGTATGACGTACACCTTTTAGATTTTTGCTATTTATTAAAATAAGCTAATAAATCATATGTAAATTAGATATGAATTTCACTACAGAATGGGCCCATACACACAGCATACCACAATTTAAAGCTCAATAGCATTAGAAGGGAATGACTTACATTTATTTAGAAATGTTGCTGTTGCGATTCTTCGACACCACCAGAGGGCGCTGTTTCATTAACGCATGCTGTGGCGGTGTCCAGGTGGTGCCGCGTCTCTGTGTTGCTATGGCGCTCTAACGCGGTGACGTCACATCCCTCTAGGACGTGAATGAATTGTTTTCAGGCATATTCTTCCTTTATTAACAATAATACAATAAAAACTAGAGTACATACAACGTTTGAGGGCAATAGAATCCTCAAGGGTACAACATATAGTAAATATGTTTTTTTAAAACTCCGTTTATCTTTATTTTATTTTAAATACTTTTATTTTAACAAAATCAATTTTAAATAGTCTGCAGATCCTCCTTTACATAACCAACATAAGAATTAAGGTAAAAAATTATATTTGTCTATATAACATAACATTTATTTCTTCAAAGCAAATATAAATATTTTAATGTTTGCAGCTCAGTCCACAGTTCAAAATAACAATCAAAATAAAAATTTGAACAGTTCCATAGCTACTATCACAGAAAAAAACTCCACCAACATAAATGGAATTTTAAAGCATTTCTAATGAGGTATGGTTGCACAGAAATACTTGTTTATACTTTGCACCCATAATGTGCCGTACGTTGATTTTCAGATCAGTTTCAGGCAGGATTTTAGGTGTAGAAGCGCTTTTTAGTGTTTAGTATCACAGTCTAGCAAGCACACATCCCATTAGTGTGTGTATCGGCTATGTATTTGTCCAGATCCACATTGTTTTAAAAAGATAACCTATGAAACGAATTCATTTAATACACTGTTTTAGGGCTTTATTTCTATACACAAGGCGAAATACATGTCCCTCTTTAAAATTTCATTAAATTTACTTGTTAATAATGTAATCAAAATGAAGAAACGCCATAAAGCTTACATATTTGCTTCAATACTGTAATATTTCGAAAAGTTTTCGAAAAATGATATATATTTTTTGTTTCTTGGTATTTCATTTTTTTTATTGTTGCATTTGTGTCTGGTTTGTGAAACGTATCGCTGTTTGTTGTGATGGTACTAATAGATTGGCGCAGGGATGACGTCATTTTGTATGCCAAAAACCGGAAGCGAGTTAGCATTTTAGCACTTCCGGTTCCATCGTCCCGAAGTCAGTGGGTTTTTTAAACGGAATTTTGGTTAAGTCTGACTAATTTTCACGTTTTTTTCTACGACACAAAATACACCACTAAAACCCCACTCGTTATATAGTTTAAAGCTTTTACGTGTTTTGAAAAAGGTGATCGTTAACAAGTTGCTAAATGGGACTACAGATGTTGTCAAGGACATTAAACGTCATCACTCCGAACAGGATAAAAACCTTGCAGATAAACTGGTTCAGGTGTGCTGTGCACAATCCCCCCCCAAACCGTGGATGAAGATTCATCCAGAGAGTAAATCCGTATTATGGAAATTGTTTTCAATCGATTTTGGAGAAGTTGTAGGAAGCTTGGTGATGGTGACGTTGAAGTCGAGCGACCGTGGTGTAGTTTGTTATAGCATACGGGTAGATTTTTATTTAGGCTTCAAACTTCATAAATGGTAAGCGTGCACTTATATAGCGCTTTTATCCAAAGCGCTTTACATTGTGTCTCATTCACCCATTCACACACACACTCCAACGGTAACAGAGCTGCCATGCAAGGCGCTAACTTGCCATCGGGAGCAACTCTGGGTTCAGTGTCTTGCCCAAGAACACTTCGGCGTGTGGAGTCACTCGGCACGGGAATCGAACCGCCAACCCTACGATTAGTGGACAACCTGCGCCACAACCTCATAAAAGTTGTGCTCATTTGTGAAAGTTATCTTGATAGGCAAAACGTGTTAGTATTGTAAACTTTTGTTGATCACAGAGCTTAGTTTTTTGTCGTTGCTGCGATAATCCAAAAGCCGATGTGAAAATCCTATTGGGTTTTTGTCGAGGGAACCGGTGTAATACTAACTTCCGGGTTCCGGTGTAAAACGACGTCATCCCCGCGCCACCCTATACACTGTGCTTCAGGGATTTATTTTTACACACAAGTCGAAATACATGTCCCGCTAAAATAAACAAATAAATAGATAAATAAAATGACGTATTTACTTGTTAATAATGTAATCAAAATGAAGAAAAGCCATAAAGTTTAGATATTTGTTTTCGGAATGTAATCTTTGAAAAAAAAAGATTCAAATTTGTACATTTCTTAGTATTTCATCATTTTTAATTGTTTCAATTTGTGCAACGTATCGCTGTTTGTTGTGATGATACAAATATACCATATTTACTTTGATAATGGAAAAAAAAAAGTTTACTTCCGGAACCGGCCGTCACGTGACCACCTTCATCACCCTGTCGGCTACAGCGGTATGAAAATGAGCACAGATCGCTTCACCATCACAGCAGAGGACTATTTAGGTACATGATTGCAATTACAATTGTTTCTATTTCTTACTTAAAAAAAGTAAAAATTCTGATCTATGTCTGCAGTTATTATCTGTCACACTGCAGTAATAAGTGTATAGAAGTGTGCTTTGTTTTGCATTGCAGCAGAGAGCAGTGCTCTTTTCTATCTGAATGATG
Source organism: Prietella phreatophila (assembly GCA_025728095.1). Classification (NCBI taxonomy): domain Eukaryota; kingdom Metazoa; phylum Chordata; class Actinopteri; order Siluriformes; family Ictaluridae; genus Prietella; species Prietella phreatophila. Next base: position 38,300,964 of record JAOUWY010000001.1, on the reverse strand, counting down.
CTGTGACTCAGCTGCTGGAGCACAGAGAGGAGTTCATCCAGTTCGGCATCCTGCGGTATTTTGCAGAATAGTGAGTTTAACCCGAATAATCAGACTGTATGATCTCAACAGCTGCATGTCTGCACAGATTTCCAACCTCTCTGGACAGTAGAATTTTCTATTACTATTACCCAAATAGTGTATATATAAGTAGAATATACATATAATCTTAGGCACCCTGTTTTTAGTTCAAATTTAGCTATAGATATTTATTTGATGAATTCTTCTTTATCAAGTCAGTACAAAAAACGTTTTAGTTTTCCAAACATTACTTTTCCAAAATGAAATGTTATGGAAAAATATCAGTAAAGAAAGCAGCATATTAAGTGAGACCACTTTTCAGAGAAAAACCCAAGGAAGGCTGCTGACATTTTATGCAAAAATAAGAAGCAAGTGTGACCGTCAAAATCTCCAGAAGAACCGTGTCTGATTCTGCAAGATGCTCAATAAAACTTACAGATAATCTCCGTATAAAACGACACACACTGTACTAGGGACTATTTAAGAAAAAAAACAAAAAAAAACATAGGGTCATCATATCAAATATTGAGTTTGTTTAGTTTATTACTGTTTACTACACATTGTAGTATTTTTCTTTTAAGTAAAAAGATAAAATTGAATGATTTCTGAAGTCATCTTTACTTTATAATATTTCTTTGCATGTGTATAAGACTTTTGCACAGTATGTATGTGTAAGTATATGAGTTTGTGTATTCTATCAAATCTAGTGAATCATGCCATTTAAGTAATCATTTAAAAAGCAATAAATAAGTTTATATATATATATATATATATATAT
>JAOUWY010000001.1:38282898-38296997 GCA_025728095.1 Prietella phreatophila | reverse complement strand
TTTAAATATATTTAAGTGGAGAAGACTTCAAACACTGAACATTGAGGTTTATTGTATTTGTTTACAAGGTGGAACAGGTTAACGGTGTTTTTTTGCATACAGTCTGTAAAATGAACTGAAAATATTATAGTTAGTTTATCAGAAGGTAAATTAATTTGTCATGGCTCACACTATGTTCCTAAATTCTGTCATAATGGACCAGCTCAATTTTTCTCATGCCTACTTGTGTGTTATATTGTGGCATGAGAAAATTTAATGAATGTGAAAGTGCAATAAAAATGTTGTCACAAAAATCAATTAATAATCGTGATAAATAATGGAGATCTCAATATTGATCAAAATAATCGGTATTATCATTTTGGCCATAATCGTGTAGCCCTACACTGTATTATCTTGTTGCCTGTGTTATAGGATTGTCTTGATTGAGGACGCTATGGACTGCCCCATGTCCCTCTCAGATTTCATCTACTCTTTCCAAATCCAGTTTTACTATGAAGGTAAGACCATCCAGCGTGCATAATCAGTCCCTCCAGGATGTTGCGATTGCAGAAATGAATGCGAAATCAAGGAAGCGGCGCAATATTCGCAGGTGCGTGCAATTTTTCGAAATTACCGCACATTTGGGTCAAGACTCATCAAGTGACATCACAATGTGCATTCAGCCAAAGCCCTCTTCGATTCATGTACGTCGAACATGAGTACAGCAAAAAGGTCTCATTTACCAACAAACATCACTGTGAAAGACAGTGCAAATAATTTCATGCAACTGCAATTTGCACGAAAACTGCAAAGCAGCTTTACAGTAATCTGGATGTAGATCGATAATGATCAACGAGCAAGCCAGAGGTAACAGTGGCGAGGAAAAACCTTGAAAGGAACCAGGGAAACTCAACTCAGGAACTCAAAAAGGAACGTCTTCTGGGTGACAGCGGAGAGTGAGATTATAAATCCATGGGTGTAGAGGAATTGACCGAGTACTGTGTTGAATGTTCAGAGTCCTGGGATGAGCACAGGACAGTGTTCATGATTACAGCAGCAGTTCTTATTTCTAAAAATATCAGTATAATATATAAAAGTGAACAAAACTTCACCATCAGTAGGTGGAACGATGGTGCAAAGCAGGAAGTGATGCAGATGATAATCACTTTCTAACTGACGTTATGTTACGTAACAGTGTTGTTTGTATATGAACATATTGGCATGTGTATGGATTATCATTAAGACAGACTTCAATTACTTTTTTAGCTACATTAGCATTACAGCTCCAGGTCAATACTAATGGCACCAATGGTGGACAGCAAACATGTCTTGGCTGATTAATTACATTTGTGTAGTCCATTTGGAGCACTTCGCTCACCTGAGGTAGTGTTCCAGATAACATCAGGAATGCCAGCTTAACAGATGTGTTTTTTAAAACTTATTTTTAGTTGTCGTTGTTGATATTGAATATTCCTTTTATGATTCACTTATTTCACCCCACAGGAATCTACTGTGTACGCCTTTTTCCTTTCAGTCATTTTCACAGATTTATAGTTATTTGATGAATGATTGTACATTTGGTTGTTTAATGCATCTTTATTATTAAAAACATTTGGTTTATCTTCTAATCTTTTATATGTAAAGCACTTTTGAACTCAAAATAAAAAGTGCTATATGAATAAAAATTATTATTATTGTTATTATTATTATGGCTATATAAACAAATTATTGCTATAGATCATCCATCCATCCATCTCCTAGCTATATATCATTAATAGGATAATTTTTAAAAGTTACAAGTATTAAGTGAAAAGTTGTTTGCTTTAATTACTTTGCTTAATTTTCGAGCTGGGTGTATTTTGGATAATTATTTATAAAAAAAATTTCTTTAGTAAATCCCTACCCTTTTCTCTGCCAGAGTTCCTGCAGATTGTGTTGGCGATTTATGAGGACTTGCTCGTGGGAAAGAACCCGAACACCGTCATCGTCCCGACCTCAGCATCATCGGAAACGATATCTAGCGAGGAGACGGAGATGCAGGAGGGGGTGGATTCCTCTGTCCTGCTGGAGTGTATCGAGGGACTGTGTGAACGTTTTAAACACAAGTAAGACACTTCACTGGTAAACGTTTAGTTGTCACTCTATATATATCGGATTGGCTTTGTGAAATTCGTATCTGGGTTGGGTAATGCTGACTTGATTTTTCACTTCTGTGGGTTTGTAGCGTGTTTGCAGAAACCACGACACGATAAGGATGTCTGATGTAGTTATATAATTAATGTGAGGCCATTCAGGAAATCGGTAAACATTTTTATAAACATGACCACAATTCCACCGGTTTGAGAGACAAACTATTACTAGGAAAATAAACAAACGTGAAAATATATTTATTTATTTACCCCCCCCACCCCAAAACCATCTAAATCAAATATATTAGCATCTACTGTACACTCAGCACAAAGACAGTGATATAAACATTTATGCGCAAGTGAGAGCTACATTTCATTTTATTGTCATTTAGATCCCATTCTGAATATTGCAATTGCCAGTAAAATGATTTTCGTTGTCTTAAAAAAAATTTTTTCAACAGTAATTGTCAAAATCCTCAGAACTGTCCATGTTTTATATTAATTTTGGTCATGTAGCTCAGATAATTTGAGTTATTAGTCATTGTGGCGAATTGACTCCGCCCCAGAGCCCCTGACCTCAGCATTTCGGTGCTGGAACCGAATCTGAAACGCGCTGTTCTTTTGTAAACAAAAATTTGCTAAACATTTGATTATTTTTCTATTACAGTACATTTCTTGCCATGTTTTCCTTTGCAAACTAGTCAGCACAGTGGCTTAGTGGTTAGCACGTTTGCCTCGCCCCTCCAGGGTTTGTTTTGCTCCTTACTTAACAAAATGTTTTTTTGGGAGCGCTGTTTAGGGATTTGCACAACAATATGTTGTGCATTTTCACAAATCATGCTTTGGGTTTGTATTTATTGCTGTCCTTTGAACAACCTCAGACACATGAGGAAATGTCGGTGTTATTTGCAGGTGCTGATATACTGAATTATGCAGGCTTTAAAACAAGGTCACCTACTTTATTTTTCCAAAAGGGTCAATTAGGAAAAAAAAAAAAGAGATTGTTTTATTAAACTACTGAAGTCTAAGAGTGATCTTAAGTTTAAAAAATATTTGAGTAGTTTCAGTTCTACAGTTTGCATTGTCCCAGAAGTGTTACCCGGCATTTAAAACTGCGAGTGGGATTCACAAAAATCTGTAATGTTGGGCTCTAGTCTGAAGACCTTGTCTTAAATATTAAATACACACCAATTGTTGATTAGTAATGGTTATCTTTTTGATTTTATTTTATTCTATATTGTATTGTATTTTGTAATTGTTTCTGTACAGCACTTTGGCCAGTTTAAGCTGAATTTAAATGTGCTTTATAAATCAAATGTACTTATTTACTAACTAACTAACAGCTTGACTAACAGTCTTTTCATCACACCAGCAACTGTCTTTTAAGTGCTACTGATTCTCTTTTCCTAGACATCCACCTCTCTCTGCCATTAAGGAGGCTCTGGAGAACAGCACACGGGTCTCCTACTACAGCTTCCTGATGGCTTTGGCCAAACATGATGGAATCAGTCTGGAAATCGGTGAGGTCTACTGAACCAACAAGAACTGCAAGCTAATCAGCCAATGTTCACAATCCGTCCACGATTTCGTGGTTTTTTTTTGTTTTGTTTTTTTTCCAAATTTTCAAATAATGCTTGATTTTGTTGCTGCTATTTTTCTGATTTTGTCATGCAATTTGCAAGATGTTTTTATTAATTTTTTTATTTAAAAAAAAAAGTGAAAAAAAATTTCAGAAAACTACATGAATCGGCGAAATTGCAGAAAATTGTTTTGCACGGCCTTTCACAGGGACGTTTGTTGGTAGATGAGACCTTTTAGCTGTACTCGAGTTCGACACACGTGAATTGAAGAAGTAGGGATGTGGAAGGTTTAGCGTAGTATTGAGAAGAACATCAGTTTTACACGTGTTTGTTCTTTTGCAGGTGCTCTTCCAAACAGATCAGACCTGCTCATTGACCCCGAGATGGATCAGGAGTTGGAGAAGCTGTGAGTACTGTTATCCTTTTTTTAGTTGACTTAGTAATAACTAGAGATGCACCGACGTATCGGCTGATACCGATTAAAGGTTATTTTTCCCGCTATGGGCTATCGGCCAACATCTGATGAGCAGGGCCGATTCTATCCTGTCAATCAAAAGAGGGCGGGAAAACACATCGATTTCGTGCTGTGTGTAAAGATGTCTCTTGTGTGGAATGATGACAAGACTGCAGTTTGTAAATTCTGTAATCTATGTACTGCTAAAATTTTCCACCGGAAGCGAGCAGCAATGAAGCGGGAGTTTCCGCATTGAGTCAATTATAAAAATCTTTTGCTGAGCTGCTCGTGCTGAATTAAAGCACCAGTACACGGTTCAAAGATTTAAATGAAGAATTGACAAAAAGTATAACATATATATATCAGAGAAATATATTTGTACAGTAGTATATTTATATCCAGTTAATATATAAAAAGTTGATAATATATATGACCAGTTTGATGTCAATGAAAAGTAGAATGGTTTTTGTTTGTGGTGAGTGAATGTGAGAGTAACAGGAGGTTTTTAGAATTCAGTCAATGTTAATATGAATTAACATCTTATTTTAATCTTTAGAATTTAGTTAATATGTGAATGTTAGAGTAATGTGTGTTCTGTTTATGAGACCAGTTACTGTTAAACAACTTGTTGAATTGGAATAAAGTTTTTATTTGCATTTCTTTCAGAATTGTGGAATTACTTATTAATTTATAAGAAGGCATAAAAGGCAGAGCTATCGGTATTTGCCGATATCACTCTGAATAATTGGTTATCGGCTGAGAAATTTTGTATCAGTGCATCTCTAGTAATAACACCTCCAGTATGGCTGTGTGTAACATGTTAGACCCAGAATGGATGAATAAATGTTAATGTCAACATATCTTTCAGGATATTTTTATTTTTCCAAAGTAGCTTAAAGCAAACATGCATCCAATCCAGACACAGAGAGTTGAGAGTTTTGACAGAAGGCCCTTCTGAGAGTCCAGAGATTTGAATTCACAACCTTGTGGGGAGTAGCAAAGAACATTTAAAGTTGACTGTATGATGTTTGACTGTGTGTGGTTATTGTTCTGTGTTGTAGCGTGGCTCAGGTGGCCATTAGTCCGACATCCAACAGCAGCAGCAGTGCACAAGGACTGAAAGAGCCGTGCAGGAAACCATCACCCCGTAAATCCCTGCACCAGCGCAAGAGGATCGAGATGGAGAGCGACGGCTCCACTGAGGAGACTGACTCCTCCGAGAATTAAGACATGGAACAGCAATGTGGTCCCTTCACTTTATTAAATAACAGAAATATTGGTTGTTCGCATCAAATCCAATTCTACCGAATCATTAAGTGAGGCAGATTCTTATTGGAGAACTGAAGATCTGAAATCACAACCAGATTAAACACTTCTTTGTGTATGGATTCACTTGTGACGAGTGTGTAACAGGGCATGCCACGGTTGTGTGCTTTGTTTAAACTTATTTATTGTACATTTTGTGTGTACATATAGAAATACAGCTTGGATCCATGAGTTGTATTTTCTTTTTAATAATATGTGAAACTGTGAATTTAAATATCCTTATTTGATATAAAGAAGCAGTGAACACGTATCTGTAGAAATTGTCAGTTTTTTCCCCAGCAATATCTTGTGACCGATGCATTTTTCAAAAATAAACACTGGTGGAGAACCTTAAAAAGATAGTTTGGCCAAAACAATTCTTCGCTTACACCAAATGGAGGTGATTAGCCAAGATGTAATGATATCTGCAGTTCGCTTCTTTCTGGGTTTTTTTTATTGTTTTTAAATTTTTTATTATTATTTTTTAAGCCAGACCTACAAGGATAATGGCGATTAAAAATATGGTGACTTGGAAAAGTATTCACCTCTTTGTAGTCTTACAACCTGGAACTCCTGTGCACATAGCTGTGACACCGCTGGTGCAATCAGTTGGCATCAAAAATCACAATTATTTAAATGAAGTTCACCTGTGTGTAATTAAAGAGTTTAGAATCTCAATATAAATATACTTGTGGAAAAACGACTAAAGCGTTGGGAAAATGTTCTCACTAAGATTATTTGTAGAAGTAGTCTGTTCCAGAACAGTGGTTAAAAAACATTTAGTAGTAAAAGTCTGTGGTTTATTAGCTTCATCTTAATCTGAATTTTGGGGGAATTTAGATAATTTTTTTTCTTAAAATACATTTTCTGCAATTAATTTCTCTCATTTTCAGTGAAAGATTAACTAAATTAACCTAATTAAATAATTCTGGAGCTGACCTTAAATATTTTCATTAAAAAAAAAAACAGGTCTGTATTTAAAAACTATATATTGGAACTATATTATCATCCCAATCACTTACTAACATACTAGATTTCTGTTTTTACCTTTTAGGCCACACCCCCTATCAGTCTGATATCAAACCTGTGCTGAGGAAGAAAGATGGCAACTATGTTTTTTGTTTTTGTTTGTTCAATCCTGCAATGTCCTTTTGTACATTTTACAGATAACCTAATCACATCTGTTTGACACGTCACAATAGTTTAAGAGAAGTACGTAATAACTAAGAATTGAGGTTTTCATGATGCTTAACTCATAGCTATAATCCCTTACTTTTTTATTTTTTGAGAGCTTTACAGCTCTAGTGCAAAACTGAGAATTAACATTTGGAATCTAATTTATTTTTAGCCAATATATAATTTTACACCCAATGAGCTACTACTTCACTTTGGTGCAAATCAGACTCCAGTACAACATGTTTACAAACCAAGTTTAATTTTTTTTGTGTGTGTGTTCCATAGTACGGTCAAGATCATCTGAAAATAAAAATTAAAAACACCATGTACAATAAACACAACAAACAAAATGAATAGGCACAACTTGTGGTTTTGCAGGATTGATCTAAAGACACATACGGTCCAAACAATCACTTTTCATAATAAACATCTATAAATTCATGATCACTGTTTTTCCATGCCCACTTTTATCCAGAATTTGCCTAAACTGGGTTCTTTTGGCATAGTAATGTGCTGAAGTATCATAACCCACTTCCTTACAATGGTTTAATTTGGTTTGAACAATACATGTCTGAAAGGTCAACTAGATACACACTTTTCAAACTACTCACTCACTCAAAGGGTTAAATATTGCATACTCTTTGTGGTTAAGCTTCAGTTCAGATTGAAGTACATGCTGGTAAGGGTGTGTTCATTCCAAAAGGCTTAAAAAATTAAATTGGGCATAGATTCGTTACCTTGAATCATTATATACCGTGTGCTCACCTGTTAGAATCATGAGAGCCCAAACCTGTGTAAAGTGTACAATTACAATATACCATCTGCTCTGAAGCTCAGTACATTTCTTTCATAAATATGATAGTCACCATATTTCATAACAGTAAGAGGGATTTTTAACATTTAACACTGTACATCACCCTCTGTTTAAATATGATTAATCTATTTTAATGAATATATTTTAGTGGTTGAATTATTGTATGCTTATAAAATACAGCGCAGCCCATAAGTTACTGTGCATACTATAATACATTGGATTGTATATTACTGAATTTGGAAAATTCACCCAATGCCAATGGTATTTTATTGCTAAATATAGTGGCTAGCAGTTAGCCAAACCATATTTTAGCATCTTGAATAGTTTGTTTTAAGATAGAAAGTTAATGTCTACAAGCTAAAACCTGAACTACACTACAGTATTGGTTATGAGGACATTACTAGGGAAATGTGTGATTCACAGGTTCAAAAGTCTGAGAACTACATAACATTTAAATGTAACTGTGAAAAAAAAAGCTGCAGCTATTTTTGGGCAATGTTTATTCATGACATGTTGAATTTGAAGTTCAGAGATTTCTACAAACGCATTAACAGGTTTTATGATAAAAAATTTTCTAAGTACTATATACCAATTCTGATGAAGTGAACATACTAACTGTGCCCACTTTTTAAACATCGGGGAAAAAAATTGTCGAAAGTAAAAGTTTTTTATTTGGCTCAAAATGGTGCTCAGTAATGAGGCCTTAAATGTAGATATCTTGACTTCCTTTTACTTTTGGAAGCTTTTTGCCTTTGTTTCTTTAGTAAGTATGAATTTTACACTCCAAAATTCCTTTAGAGTTGTGTTTTAGGTCACTGGTGCAAAGTGAAATGCTGTCCACTGAGTTATTAGGCTTTAAATGTACAAGACCAAGCCATGGCACTACCACCACCATGTTTCACAGAGTTGGTTTGTTTTAGCAATCTGCAGCTGATTTCTTATGGACTGCACTGTATAAGTTGCATACACCATTCACACTGTATATGAACTTAATAAAAAGAAAACATTTGGTTGTCAAGGCTATATAAATTCAGAGATCACTGAGACATGGCCTGGTTGCATTTTAGGCATTGATAAAGTTTGATGGATTTGATTATTGAAGCACACTGAATACAACATCCAACAGCATGGTGCAAAACAACTGAAAAATAGTGGATGTTGGCAAACTGACACTGTGAGAACCCTAAACGGTAGCATATTAGCATGCCAGATTTTCCTAGCGTTTACCATCATACTGTTTTTTTCTAGCATGCTAGTATACTTCCCAATGTTCTAAGCAAAGTGCATGTGAACCAAAGGTTATGGTGATGCAGAACTGACATCTGCCTTAAATAACATACAGAAACCATTTTGATTAGGTTTTTGCTTTTACATTTTCAAGCTAGGACACTGTGCATTTAGTTCAGTGCTGAAAAGAAAATCATAGAATTGCATTTTTTCCCATATGATTTCTGTGAATTTGAGACAGCATCTGAATAAAATTGGCTCGGAATAAATCACTTAAGAGCATGTTGGAAATGTTAGGGATGCAGTAGCAGACACTTGTGTCTTTTTTGAATTGTACGCCTTGTCTAAAATAGACATAAACATCTTAGCAGGACATGTGAAAGAGATTTTTGTGATCTTTCATGCAACACCTCGGATAATAGGATATACAACAGTCCAAAAGAACAAGCAAAGGTCATTCGAGGAAGATGTCTTCTGTGGGACAGGAGTACTCCATGTGTTCTTTGTAGAACTGCTGAAACGCTTTGCTGTAATAGGAAATAGGAATAAATCCTGAATCACAGCAAGTGAAGAAATGAGTTCTGCCAAATTCAGATTAGAAAACAGAACTCCACAATAATTACATTATGAATTGAATTGTTGCTTTTTATGAAGCTATGCCTGTTACACATCTAATGCAGACCAAAATTTTGATTGTTCACATCAGAGTGAACAAAATGTTTTGTCCACAATTGGTTAAGAATTTAGCTATTATCATGAACAGTTTCCAAACCTTAGCTTGATTACTAGCTAGCTACCAACAACTACTTGTATTTCTTTATAGTCAAGCAACTCCACGACACTGCAGATTCTGATCATGGATGCATGTGGAAGAGGAGTGTACATGTCTGTAGCTGTGACAGACGATGTATAAACTAGACGCGAGAGGACTAGGACTAGCACTATAGATATTTTTGCCTCAGTAGTGGTTTGAGATTTGACTTGTACACAGAGGACCTTGTGAGTCTGGTGGCTTTACGTTGACATAAATAAACTTTGGTTGACATGTTGAATTTGGACCTTGCAGAGTGCAGAGATTTCTACAAACACATGAACAGGTTTTATGATTCAGAAATTTGTAAGTATAATAATTCAGATGATGTGAATATACTAACTGTGCCCACATTTGAAACATCCAAAAAATAACAAATAAAATTGGTGAAAGGTAAAATTTTGTCAAGTTTTTTTAAAATGAGGCCTGTAATGCAGATGTCTTGACTTCCTGCTTATTTTGGACACTTTTGAGGAGTGTACATGTCTGTAGTTGTGGTAGATGATGTATAAACATGAATAAACTTGTTTATACACATCAGGTCCTCTCTATTAGCAGTTGAACAGATCATCTTGAGACAAGTGCAAAGGTCATTTGAGGAAGCTTACCCAACAGATTCAGCCAGATATGAGGCGTGCTCCTCTGAGAAGAACACATGGCAGGCAAACCTCTGGTGTGCTGGGTGTTTGGTGATTAGTCCAAAATACCTGATGAACAGGTGGAACTTATGATTAGGCATGTGCAAATTCAACCTATATACAGTACTCTATTTTCATTACATACATTTATTCATCGAGTCAGTGAATCCCCTGGACCATCAACATGCCATGCACCAATAATACTGTGCTATTCAACATGCACCACATTATTATTGTGGTCACAAAACATTTTCACTAACATACTGGTGCAGAATTTGCACTTCAAAATGAAAACGTTCCATTCTGGAAGCAGTAAAAGGACAGTGGTCTTCCAAGACTTTATTTTGGACTAATATGGAGCATCGTTGCAGGTTTACTCTAATTCAGTCTCACGATCATTTTAAAAACATAGAAGACAAATCTGTCTCTGCAATACAATCCCTGCATCTCAGTTCGCCTACTATCCGTCCTAAATAGTATCCAAGATTAGAATTAGCATGTCCCAAATTGTAGTATGTTGAAATGAGTATCACAAAGGTACCCGGATGGTCTAATATTTGTATCCGTGGACACTTTTTCAGCTAATATTGCCCACAACTCCTTGCACAAGGGAGGAGGAGTTTAGTGACGGTTTGCTTCGCTGAACCAAGGACGTATTTTAGAGAGGTGTGAATGGAATGGGGAAAAATAAATCATGGGAATGGTAAATTGAATGATCTAGTATAAATTATATAATGAATAAGAATAATAAATGAAAAAAGCTGAAATACAATAAGGAGTTTACATACTTTTAGTGCATAGTATATAAGTAAGCAAACTGGGACGCAGGGAATAATCACCACAATATGATAAAACAATAATAAAAAAAAGATTCATTATTCATTCCTATCACTTCTTCACTCACTTTTTGTTCTTTGGATGGCATCCACAGAAAGAGATGTTCTTCAGCTGAAAGAAGTGACAGTACTTGTCACCCTGTGGGAGGGAAAGAAAAAGTATGAGTGTATTTAACAGCAATAAAGATCTGATGATGGTTCAGAGTGTGAAAACATAATTAGCTTAGCTCAATCAAAAAGCTTTTTTTTTTTTTTTTAAACATTTTTGCTTCTTTAATGTTAGTTCAGTTACTGATTGCATTTTTTAAAAAATCTTTAGGCAGATAAAAACTGCTGAGTAACAGAAAAATGTGATTGAGTGATAAAAAAAGCAGTTCTAAAAATAATAGTGCCTTAAAGAACGAAAAAATGAAATGTACTAAGGTACAAAAGATGAGTTTCCTTTCAGTCCAAATTGTAGTTGATCATCCAAGACATGTTTGCTGTCTGACGTTTGTGTCTTATTTAGCCAACACTCAATGGAAGCATACAGTATCCACTTTAACATCATGCGAACTGCGTGTCTAAATGATCATACTGATTATTTTCCTTAAAAAATTCATATAACTCTTTATGTGCAAATGATGTCTTCTGAGGCGGGGCAATTCTCACATACATAAGGCTATAACCTTTCCATAATGTTAGCTATATTGCATTGGATTAGATTAGATGAGATTAAATTATATTAGATAGACTACATTTGGATAAAGGGGAAATTGTTATGTAATTATATAATTTTTGTTAGAAAAAGTAGTTTCTCAATAGTTCGTTGCATCATTAAGTGTTTTTAGTTTTTTTTTTCCTGAAAAGAGAAAAAGAGAAGAGCTAAAATTCTGTACTGAGGAATTGGTCTCAGTTTGCTTACTCTGTATTCTCCAACATTAATCAACATTAAGCATTATAGAAGAAGACTCCATGCTGATATGTACTAAATGCAGTGGTGCCAATAATAAAAACATTTTTTCTCTCTCTCTTTATTTAATGGATATGGAGTAATAAGCTCAAAGTGGATTAAAAGCGGGAAAAAATAACCATAAATCATTCTCACTGATTAAGCAGAAAATCAGGAGAAATCAAGAAAAAAGAAAATTAATTTGATCCGAAATTAAAACTATACGCACATCCAGCCATTTTTGCAATGTTGCCAATTATAAAGACATCAATATCACACATTATTCACACAATAATTTGCAAGGGGATGAATAGTGATTTTAGCACATACCCTTCCAGAAACCTGACACTCGTCCTGAACGATGATCTTCACTCCTCTTATGTTGATCTCCACGATGCACATGGAGGGAGGGTTGAACTGCATTGTTCTTCTGTTTGTGGCAATCTGCCACCAGAACATCATCACAGATTTGGCACATTTCACACTTAAAGCAACAGTGACTGTGAAAAACTTCCCCTTACCCCAAATCTATCAGTCATTAATCAGCCAAGAGATTTCTGACTGCTGCTGTTGTGTTCTCAAATAACTGTAACAGTTTATCATAACATGAATAATCATGCACTAATACCTGAATTAACACTTACTTAAATATGAACTAATAATGTCTTAAGGCATATAATAATCACAAAGTAATGAAGAGCTAACTTTAACCACGACGTGCGTCTTATGAATTAATGCGTGCATTACAACTAGGGCTGGGCAATACGGACTTAAAACTATATCACAATATTTTCTGGTATTTACTGTGATAACGATATCAGTGACGATATAAATATATAACCATGCACCACTGTTTTTGGCTACAAGTGACAGCTCCATGCAGTCTTGAGAGCCTCAGAAACACAAACACTGATCCAAAAGTAAAACTGATTTTCTGTAACCAAACCAGTCCCAGATTGTACAGGTAGCTCTTCGTTTAGCGATAAACTCCTCCTCAGCTTCACGTGCGCCTTCCGCCATACTTGTTTTCGCTCTGCACATGAGCTGTAAACGGGTCGCATACATCATCAACTAGGCTTTATCGTTATTATCATCGGAAAACTAATTCTTATTGTGGGGAGAATTACCTACTGGTATATATCGCAAACGATAAGATATTGCCCATCCCTAATAACGACCACCTTAAGTACATGTTAGTAGATGTTTGTTAGTTACCTCTACAACAGAATAAGCTGACCTGTGTCTCAATCACATACTATGACCTAATACTTAATAGTATTTACTATTAAGTCCTAACTTAGAGGATAATGCATACTTTTAATTTGAATCCTACATAAGAGGGTGGTTACCAGATTAATGTTAAAAATGGAGTTGATGTAAACAACAGTGCTGCATGGTGTCCAGTGCGTTCTGGTAACTTCACTAGCAGTGTTTGCTGTTCTACATGATTTATTCTTTTTTTAATTTTTTTTTTATTTCAACGTAAACAAACTGTCTACTGCTATCACTTTAGCTAACAGTCCTTCCTCTTTTATTCTGTGTTAGTGCAAAAGTGTGCACTGTTTCACACTACATTTGTTCAGCATGTTTAATCCATCATCCAACTCTGAAAGTTTGAAGTACATTTGTTCATATTTCTAAGTGTGAACATGCTACACAGTTATGTATACTCAAAAATATGTATACAGTAATACATAAATTCCCTGTATTCACTATTCTGGATTGCTTGGTTCAGGTGTTTAGGTGTATTGAGATCTGGGAGGGAGCCAGTACAAGAACCCTGAGTTCTGGGTTGAAAAACACAGTGTACTTGAGGCTTGAAGTGGCTTGAACTCAGGACTAAAGATTTTAAATACTCTGCATGTTGCAACCTGGCACCTTCGTCTCTTCTAATCACTTCCAGTAATTACTTTTGCTTTAAAAGATGGCTGGTTGCAAATCTGTTGTAATCAAAAACTAACAATAATCTGATTGAAATATGTGATGTTATTTAATGACGAAAAACGCGCCATCATTGATATTATGGAGTTTTCTGTGAGGAGATTAACATTTCTAGAAGGAGTCTCCAATTTCAGAGAGAGAAAGAAGACTAGTAACGATTGTTTATAGCTGCTATAATGTGTGTGATGCATTAGTGTGACTCCACGGCCACTGGGGGCCACTGTGGCGCAGTTGAGTCGGGCACGAGCAGGCGCGGTGAAGCTGCGCGTGGCCGCGAA
>JAOUWY010000001.1:38066994-38078612 GCA_025728095.1 Prietella phreatophila | reverse complement strand
AAATGAATTGCATGTAAATGAATCATATGTAAATGTATCACGTGAAAATGAATAAATAAACAAAGGCAAAAAAAAAAGATTTTTGCATGTTTATGTACTCAATAACTGATATGCAGAACTGATATTTATTGTTTTACTTCTGTTTTTGGCACAATGATAACTGAACAGATCAAACCATTTTATTTATAACATCCATCCATCCATCCATCTTCTAACGCTTACTCCTTCTTCAGGGTTGCAAGGAACCAGGAGTCTATCCCAGGAAGCATCGGGCACAAGGCAGGGTAAACCCTGGACAGGGTGCCAGTCCATCGCAGGGCAAAACCACATCAATTTCACCTCCTCCTTGCATACCAACCAAATCAACTCTTATTTAAACACCAATAAAGAACGGTCAGAAAGACTGCAAAAAAAAAAAAACGTTTTTTTTTGTTTGTTTGTTTGGTTTTTTAAGTGCACTGCTAAAGTAAACAGGCTTTGATGAGGTTAACAAATAAAGCAAACAAAAACAAACAAACAAAAAAAACACCACAGAACAGATGCTGTGTTGCAATGGTGGTCCTGCACACAATTCTCAAAGCGGCCACATTTATCGGTGGAGCAAATATTACAAAATCGATATCCGATTATGGGAAAATGCTCATATTTCGGGAAAAATATCAGTAAAATCGATTATCGGTCGATCTCTATTAGTGTGGTGAGGCACTGATGTCAGGTGAGGAGGTCTGGGGTGCAGTCGGTGTTCCAGTTAATCCCAAAAGTAATGCTGAGTTCAGGGCTAGGGCCACTCGAGATCTTCCACTCCAACCTTGGCAAATCATTTCTTCATTGAGTTTGCTTTGTGCACAGGGGCATTGTCATGTTTTGGCCATAGAGTGTGTCAGCACAAAAAGCTGGACACAGTTAATATCATTAATTACAATTATCATTTTATTTCGTACAGACTCAGTTTATAAATTATATCCACACTTTCCAAATACCAAACTAAGTATTGATTTACACTCAGACAAAGGACTAATGAGAAAGAGAATGCTCTTGGATTCTCTCAGTAGTTAATAATGAGAACATGGTGAGCACAATTTCATTTAATTTCTAGAACAGCAGCTTTGGCAGTCATTCTGAATGTGAAGGAAATCACAGGTATGTATTAATGCTCTCTCTAATGATAACATTATTGTCTATAGTGACATCACACCCACTCGGACTTGTACGCTGGAATCAGAATTTGCACTATTTATTTGACTTGACCTACTTATTTCTAACTTTTCTCTCTTATTTTACTCTGAGTAGAAAGCAACTGCCAAGTTTCTTCTAAGTGAATCTTGGCCGATAATACTGACTCTGATTCAGCACCAGAGCAAATCAAGACATGATCTCACAATAATACACTGAAACCTCGATGCAGGAAGTGAAATTTAGAGAGAAATAATAAAGATTGAGTAATCAATGTGAGTAATCAGCAGCAGTTGGCCGGGGGATAAAGGCTGTGTCGGCTAGTCTAACACAAACATTCAGTCGATCAGTTACCTTCACTGTTCAGTTTTAATATTACACCCACTTCAGGGACAGAGATCTGAACATGCTCACATTTCAGAGCCTGAAAAAGCAGGTCATAATCAAAACACAATCCTCCGGCTCACGCATGGCCCTCTGAGAATGGATATGAGCTGACCTTTTGCTCTGAATTCTAACACCAATTTAAAATGCAACAATGCAGACAAACAGGGACACAAGGCTTTTGTTTTACAAAAAGACTCACTTCTGCTGTGCATTTGAGATCCTGTGAACTGACAGACAGATAGACAAACACACGCTTGTCCTCTTTCTGAAACTGGTTGTTCTCATTCACAGAAGGAAAAAGTTCTCAGACGCATCATAGAACTTACAGGGGAGCCTAGTGGCCAAGTCATGATATTTTTCTGGCCTTTAGAAACAGAATACGAGAGAAACGGAGCTGATCCTGAGACAGCCTTCACCCTAGTTACACAAATTTGTCACTCCAAACTGATCAGAAGCCAAAGTCTGAGAACACCCCAAAACTCCAGTCCAAGAAGAGAAAGCAACAGTTCAGCCAAAAATGAAACCTTAGGTATGCACTGGAGATACAAAGCTAAAACACAGCTATCAAGAAATGGAAGCTAGCAAGTGACAAAGTGACCGGTGAATACTCATTTCCTCAGTGCATGCAACTGCAATTTCAGCTACATGCAAGGTGCTAGCCTGCCATCGGGAGCAACTTGGAATTCAGTGTCTTGCCCAAGGACACTTCGGCATGTGGAGAGGGACCGTGGATCGAACAGCCAACCATGCAATTAGCGGACAACCTGCTCTACCACCCGAGCCACAGCCACCCAAATCAAGTATGATGTTAAGGAATAAATCCAAACGACTGTCTCGAATGATTCCTCGGCCCAAATCCTATTTGCACGTGTGGTCCGATGTTTCTTCAGTTCCACATTATTCCCATTTACCGTTTTACGTTACAACAGACATTACAAATAAAGGTTGGAAGGATGTAGCAGAGATTGTTGGAGCCTAGTATACATAGCCAGTAGGGATGTCAAGATACCAAAAATCTAGTAGTCGGTACCGATACCACCAAAAGTACACGATACTCGATACCAAAGTAGATACCACGGTGTGGTATAAAAATAAATAAAAAAAACTCTCCTGGAGGACATCCTCCTCTGGCAGATACTGGCAAAAATGAGAGGAGGGGGTATTTTAGTTATCAAACACTGTGACAATGAGTGGAGGTGCACTCCTAAACGTGCGCGCACACACACACCTCTAACTCTGCATGCAGGAATTAGTTAAAATTCACTGATATGATGGAAGGCCAAAAAGATTTATTAAAAGAATGAACATTTGAATAATTATTAGTGACATTATTCTACATTTAGCTGACAGGACACGGGCTGAATGGAGATGCATGGTGGACCATTAGGAGGTAGATTATAACATTGCAATCTGTTAGCATCGTTAACAAATAACTGGCTATTGCAAGCATTACATGGAGCATAACGTTAGTTGGTTTCATGGCAACAATGCCATCTGCCTCAAACAAATATAATATAGGACAGGCTTTCAGGTGCTTCACCAAATTTCAGGTGTTTCCTTGCTTTGTTTGAAATGAACGATAGCATCGGTTACACACTGGAAACCGATATTAGCTTTCTTCTCTTTTCCTCAACGAGTCAGGGTAGAGCTAAACTTGTTAAGCTAAGCTAACCTTCTGTAGTTTTTTTTCCCATGTGCTTGTAGGCGTTCTTCTTCTTCTTCACCACTTGTGGAAAGACCAAAACACTTATGCGTATTTGCTGCCCTCACCAGGTCCGGAAGAATTGCAACCTCAGTAACTCCATTAGAATCGGTTTCAATGCTATTGCAGAAAAACAAATATTATCAAGATGGTTACGAATGGTGGTATCGACTTGGTACCAAAGTATCGGTTCTCATGACATCCCTAACAGCCAGTACATTTAACTCGAAGTATAGCATGTACCACATATTATCAAACAACCAATTTTTCACACTGATTAGTGAACTATTTCATTTGTGTTTAACTAGTTAGCTTTAAAAACCTTTACATTTTAACTATTACCATTTCTCATTGGGGAAAAAAAAAGAAAGAAAACCAACACAGTACATGCCCACAACCAACAATAGCAGCAATCTCTACATGCCCATAAGAGAAAATACAAGCTACTTGTCACCTGTTTAACTCACATGTGAACGTAGGACAATTCATCACGCACAGCCTTGTGTGACTTTCTTGCTGATTATTTTCCATATCTCAGACTTGTTGTGGTTTCTGAAACACTGTTATATACAAAAATTGACAGAAAAAAGGTCACAAAGCGACAAACGGCCATATCCTCATCTTAAAGCTGACTCACTTTTGTTCCTCTGCATTTCGCCTGACGTCACTGTACTCGAGCAACAGATTCAGGTAGGATGAATGGCCCAAAGCTTTTTAAGCAATGACTAATGTGTAAATGGTGTTACTGAGTCGAATGACATTTTACACATTTAGCTCTAGTTAAAAACTAAAGAAGCAACCCTGACACACCATGTCTTGGGTGATTGAATATATTTGGGATCGGGATGAAGAAAAAACCCCCAAAAAACTGAACACATCTATCCATCTATAAATCATCTTTCAAACTAACGCTTGAAGGTATTACAGATTCAGCATCACCTATAACAGAAAAATAGGACAGATTTTCAAAGTGCAACAGCTTTCTGAGAGGTGACAAAGTCCATTTACTGTTCAACACACCCTATATCTGAAAAGAGAGAGAGAGAGAGAGAGATGGAAGGTGAGAATGGAAGGTCAGACAGATGTTCAATGAGAGAGGGAACTCGCAACAATACAGAATAGAACATCTCTATATGAGATAAGTCAGAGGTTAGAGAGAAGGAAATTGTCCAAAAAAAAAAAACCATCAGCTCACTTATACAATGGGTAAGGGGGCTCCCAAACTAGGGGTCCTGGCCCAATGAGGGGGGTCACCTGATCTAGAAATGTAAGAGAAACTCACGATTTTTCATTTAGTTTATTTTACAAATGATTATTATGAATATAGCTTTAACCATGAATAAAGGTATGTGCTGTTATTTAGAAAAGTCAGTGGGACCCCACCAAATAACAGCACACACCTTTATTCATCGTTGCAAAACTCCTTAATTTAAACAAGCCATGTTTAAATTAAGGAGTTTCGCAATTCTGAAATGCTTCACTAGCATAGGAGTTATCAAAAACATTTACAAATATCCCCATCCGTCTACCTCAAACTAGCTCATCAAGAGTACCGAGTTACTGTGACTCAGTGGAATACCAGTCAAGAATACAAAAACATGCCAAAATGTTTAGTGACTATGGAGTTGCAAACGTGATGGTAAATAACAAGGTGAAACAATAATGTCTCATTTGTGCTTCAAATGATGCATTTGCGAGCTCCTATCGGTGGAAAGATGGACTCGATGCGCAAGCTGTCATTAAATCCAAGTATTGTTTGAAGCCGGATATGATGGCGGAAATGAGTTGCGCCCTTTCAATGCACCTCCTGAAAAGCTGTGTGAAGAAATGCAAGCTCACTCTTCCCACTAGACCGGCAAGTTCCAGGAAAAGGCATTGCTTTTTAGAGACACTTATGTTACACGAATGATACAGACGCATGATAAAACTCAGGGTGTAAGGATTCAATTTGAGTCTCAGGATATTTAGAAAACATACCTTTTTATTCTGAATCATAAACAATGCAAAACTATGTGCATTTTAGTCTGTATAAAACTAAATTAATCACATATTGCTAAGAACAAAAGGTTTAATATTGAAAACTCAAAATGTTCCATAGTTTCACTATATTTTAACAATAATAAAAAATCCATTTAAACATAAGCTCCATACCTGTGCCTGAACACCATTTTCCCCTGAAATAGAGCTCCAAAGTTGGCTAAAATGACAGTCATTTGAAAGCTATCAGAGTTCTTTTTTAACGATTATAACATGGTCTTGTAACCGTATAATGCGTGTTGTTCGTTGGGCTCAGGAGCCATCAGCTGCTTCACAAGATGATTTCCGTTAATGGCATCCTCCACAAAAGACTGATCATTTGTCCACACTTTCCCTGTACAGTTTAACTCTATAGGACGTGCAGAGGGAAAACTCAGTTGTTTGAACATTAGAATATTAGATGCATAATTTATAGATTGCTAATTTCCATGATGTGCTTTGCACATTTCTGTGATGCACATGGTCACATTTATGCACCGCGATGCATCACAACACCCCATCAGTCAGCTGTTGTATGGCTGCGACGATTAGTCGAAATGACGATAGTGAATTATAAAATTTCCATCATCATTCATAGTGAAGGCGCTGGGGGCAGCAGCAGTGTTGATACTATGGCACCACACGGGGCTGAACACAAAACTAATTTCAGGCCCAACACTTTTAATGCAGTTTTAAAGAACACAAAAACAAAATCGACAAGCTTCACCTGCTCCATATAGATTACAAGAAGCAGAACGGAGCCGGAAAAGATTTAAGGTCATTTCCCCCATGTGTTCAGCGCACAGTATAAAAAAAATAAAATAAAATATAGAACCCTAAAATGCTGGTAGTCCCCCTCCCCAAAAAAAATACACAACAAAAAAAGCAGGGTACAATGCAATCTGCACAAAGTAAATAGCAATAGCTTTCACAAAAACTCCAGCATAAAAAAACAAAAGCAGCCCTATATACAGTGGAGGCTACAGCTTCATATATTACATTACATTACATTGAAGGGGCTTGATATTTTTTTCTAACGTAGTACAATACATGTGCAGCAATTTCATAATTTACTGAGGCTGGTCAACACCAAAACAGGTGCTAAGAACTCCAGATAGATTGCATTCAGTCATTGAAAGAGCAGCTCCATGGACAAAAAAAAAATAATAATCAAATCAATCATGTGATATTTTATCTCTAATACTTGGTTACAGTGCATCCTGTCAGGTAAAGATGTCGGTCAATTTGAACCCAATCTCCCACTAATATACGCAGTGCTTTACAAAAGTATTCCCCCCTTGAACTTTTCCAGAGTTTGTAGTGCATTAGAAACTTTAACTGAAATTGACTTAACTGGGATTTTATGTTATGAAGCTACACAACAGGTTTGACAAAAGATGCTTTTCTGCTCACCACACTTGTAAAGAGTGGCTATTTAAGTTATCATAGCCTTCTTGTCAGCTCGAACCAGTCTGGCCATTCTCTTCTAATCAACAAGGTGTTTCTGCATGCAGAACTGCTGCACAAAGGATTTTTTTCCTTGCATGTTCTGATCATGAATCAATTGATGCATTGTGTTGCTGCTACATGATTGGCTGGTTGGAATTACTGTAGAGGTTGACTGACTGATCAGTTTTGCCAATAAACTCCTGCTTATTGTCAAAAATCCACAAAGATAGTTGAGTAGGTTGCAGGACCAGCTGAGAAGGGTCCGCCATCATTATACTGTACAAGAGTGGACTCTAGAGGCAAAATAAGAAATAGCACTGATGCCTAGCGGTGTTTGATTCTGACATGCGAGACTACACTCCGCACGGAGCGGGATACTTCAGATGCGATTTTAAAACATCAGCGATGAAAAGGAGTTATTAGGAGTGATGCCCAACTTGGTTATCGGTATGTGTAAATATCCAATATTGGTCGACCTCTAATATACCGTATGCATCAATGAGCACGAGTACAGGTGTTTGTAGCAAGTAGTGACCCGCTGAACTTTCTCAAACAGAAATCATGTAATTAGTGACATTAAACCTGCATGCAATTAAATTGTTATGTAATCACAATATAAAGTACACCAGTTCTTGGAAGGTCCCAGAGTTTGCTAGAAAACATACCTAAACAAGCAATTTGGTTATATGTCTTTTGTTATAAGGCAAATCCCAAATTTTGAACATCTCTAGGAGCACCATTAAATCCATTATTAAAAATGGGGACAAATTTTTTACAGCACAAATGTGCCTAGAGGAGGTCATCTACCAAATGTCAATCACTGGATAAGAGGGGATTAATAAGGGGATCGATTAAGAGGCCAAGGATAACTCTTAACATAATGTGCAAAACAAAACAAAAAAAACCAAACAATATAAAGCATGTTAATTCATATTTATTTGTAAGGTACAAGTTATGTTGACTATGTATGGTGAAAAGAGAAAAAGGAAAAAAAGAGGAGAGGGAGATTCATCAATCCTTCAAGAGCTCTGCACAGTGCCTGCAGTCAGAAGCTGCACACTGGGGGAAAACGCCACAGTGATGAGGATGATGCGTTCCATTTTCTGAGTATGTCACTTAGGGAAAATCGGGTTTGTTGTTCCGCCCCACATCCTGACATTTCATCTGCACTGTTTGAGCTTTAGGAGCTGAGAGAGAACGAAAAAAAAGGAGAACAAAAAAGAGAGATAGAGAGAGAGAAAATGTGTAGTGTCTCAGCCTACAGCGACCGGTCACGCTACTGAAGGTGTATTCATAATGCAAAAAAATTAATTCTATAGCTTCCGTCATGCTCTTCAGTCTTTCAATTCCTTCCGAATGTGCAGCAGTATAATCTCAGATGTTTCACCATATTATTGTTCAGTCAGGTATGTTAAAGGAATGATACTTGATATGAAGAGCGTAGGATGGCTTTAGGATTTTTCTTCCAGATGCAACAGGGAGAGGTAGCTAGATCCCTTATTACAAAATATATCAAGGCTACACTCATTAAAATTGAAGAGTTCAATACACAATTATAATCCTAAAAACTACCAAGTGTGCTGATTTGGTTTTATGTGGTAGACCGAAATTCACAAGTCAATGCTTTAAATATTGTTAACAAAAGTATTTCTTCTGGTTTTTCTTGCTTTTTCAAGGCATAGAGTGATTTTTTTCCCCCAATAGGAGAATTAACTGGCTGCGCAGAGCTCTTGCCGATTTCAGACTGAGATTTATAAAAATGACAGACAAGAGGCTCAATTATTATTAATATTACTATTAATAATTGAACTGCATTTTATTACCTTTTTTTTTTTAAAAATGCATGCCTATATGGTCTTATGCAAAGCGCCTTGAGAGGCCTTTATACAGGCGTTACATAAAATAAGGTTTATTATTATTATTAGTTTGTCACACATTTGATCACTCCGTGTTTTTCAAAGTGTAAAATGTTGTATTTCTAATTGCGCGTATGCTGAACCTGATCTGTGCTCCTGTGTCACTTAATGCTTTGATCTTGAGATTCGTTCCTCTCTCGTTCAGAGGATAAGATGATTCGGTGAGTTCCACGAGTCCTTTTCAAGCTGTTTCGGTGTACACACTGTATATTGGGCTGGGTGTGGAAAAATTATGAGTTTTTTTTTTAAAACAGACAGAGCAAGCATGTTGAAATAACTACTTTTACATACTCAAGCTGTTTGCTGTCTGCCTTAAACAGCTTCATGCTGCACACTTGGCCAAATCACTCAAAAGACTGAATCAGCGAATCAAACTGAACAGATCATTTAACTGATTTAAATAAGCAAAAAGCCTCACACAGTATAACGTAGCCACCAGTTTCTCCTTTGTCACCCATCTGTGCGTGTGTATACATACACGAATGTGTTCTGTAATTTGAAGTACAAAAAAAAACAACAAGCTACTAGGCTTAAAAATAAATAAGTTAGCCAGCAAGTACGTCGTAAGTATGCATTTATACAGAGCTAGCTATCTAGTTAAATATAATAATACGGACATGTGTGTACATTATATTAAAAAAAGAAAAAAAATTAAGTATATAAATGACATGGTAGGGAATGGTCATCATTAGTCATTATTCTTTGGACTTTAGTTTACTCTTGTGTTGTCATCTCACGTACCTATACGATTATATACTTTTCTGAGATATCACAGGTATCATGATATTTTTTTCCATGTTTTTTCCTTTATTATAACTAATTAATATTTTTTTTTAATGGGAAACGTTAAATAAAAGCATCACGAAACAATTTTTTTTTTTAGATTTTATATACATTATTCATATTCTATTATATTTGTACTTAAATGCAACACTACTGTTTTGCTGGCAATTGGTTAGGAAACCTAAATATCGTGATACATATCGGATATTGTAGAAATGCCCCAAAATATCATGAGCTGATATTTCCATCCACCCCTAACTACTCAGACACACATCGAACAGCCATACCATTAAAGACCACCTACCTAATATTGTGTATGTTCCCCTTGTGCCGCCAAACAGCTCTGAGCCATTGAGGCATGGACTCCACAAGACCTCTCAAGGTGTGCTGTGGTATCTGGCACCAAAACCCCAGCAGCAGATCCTTTAAGTTGCAAGGTCGGGCCACCATGGATCAGACTTGTTTGTCCAGCACATCACACAGATGCTCAATCGAATTGAGATCTGGGGAATTTAGAGGCCAAGTCAACACCTTGAACTCTTGGTCATGTTCCTCAATCCGTTCCGAACAATTTTTGCAGTGTGGCATAGCGCATTGTCCTACCTTTTGGTAATACCGTTGCCATGATATTTAGGTAGGTGGTACGTGTCAAAGAAACATCCACATCCCAGCAGAACATCGCCCAGAGCATCACACTGAACATTTCCCCCACATGCACCAATGAGCCTTGGGTGTCCATGACCTTGTCACTGGTTCACAGGTTGTCCTTCCTTGGAACCCTTTGATAGGTACTGATCACTGCATACTGGGAACACCCCACAGGACCTGCTGTTTTGGAGATGCTCTGACCCAGTCGTGTAGCCATCACAATTTGGCATTTGTCAAAATCACTCAAATCCTTACGCTTGCCCATTTTTCCTGCTAAACAAATGTTATTCACTTCACCCGTCAGTGGTTGTAATGTTATGGCAGATTGTGTGTATTTTGACAAGTACTAGACTATTTTGTACACGTACTGAGCTACACATTACACAGTTCTGCTCACAGCTCATTTCTTGCCATTTTTTCCACTTGTGTAACAAAAGGTTACTTTCCATAATTTTTGGCATTTTAGGGGTTAAGAACCAAATGTTTGTTTTCACAACACAGTTTTTAATAGTTGGCCATACCTCTCGCCTCTCCCTGAACGTGTTCTCTGTAAACACTTTGTCTTGCAGAACAGATTTGCGCAGAATGCTGATGAGCAGTAATGAGTTTTGCCGACCACAAGCAAGTCGTGAACAAAATAAACTTCGCAGTCATCTTTCAGGAGATTTGGCTGCAGCTCTACGTATGCCTGCGAACTCATACTGAGAGCAGCTGTTTGAGTTTTCCCGATCTTCATTACTGATACGCCTGTGACATGCATCTCAGCGCATCTTCACATTTCCTCGGTCCTCATTGACACGCGTGAAGACGTGTGTTTTTGAAGATGCTGTACAAAACGTCCGAATATTAGTGAATGGGTCTCTGTGTATTTGCTTCCCCATGGGAACAGACACCAGGTACCGTTATGGGCTCTACTAACAGGGAAGAGATGAGCGCATGGAGGACAATACGACATCTCAAACACCTTGAAAAACATCTCGACACACCTGTCAGACCCTCATTTGTCTATTAATAGCACAAGAGAAAGAGAGAGACAGAGCATTCTGTCACTATTCTGTAAAGAAAGAAAGAAAGAAAGAAGAAACATGACAAGAAATGAAACTAGGAATAATATGGACAATGACAGAGAGAGAGAGAGGACCAATTGCCTTTTTGTGAACAGCATGAGGGAGTGAGAGAAAAGACAGAGTGATCCAGTGCGGATAAAGGAAAAAGGAGGCGTAGATAAAGTCAAATGTCAGCATGAATAAACAGAAAGAGCAGGTAAATAGACAAGGTTTGAGACTACCACAGAGATACAGGACAAGGAATAAAAAAAGAAAAAAGAAAAAAAAAAAAAAGAGAGAGAGAGAGAGGGAGAGATGGATAGCCAAGCAAGCAAGATAAAAACACCACACACACACACACACACACACACACACAGAGAGAGAGAATATTGATCGTACTGTATGTACAGTGAGGTAAAATAGTATTTGATCCCCTGCTGATTTTGTACGTTTGCCCACTGACAAAGAAATGATCAGTCTATAATTTTAATGGTAGAT
>JAOUWY010000001.1:37947338-37959406 GCA_025728095.1 Prietella phreatophila | reverse complement strand
TGTGTGTGTGTGTGTGTGTGTGTGTGTGTGTGTGTGTGTGTGTGTGTGTGTGTGTGTGTGTGTGTGTGTGTATGTCAGAGAAAGGTTGAATGAGAAACAGTGTAAAGTGCTTTGGATAAAAGCACTATATAAGTCCATTGACCATTTAATAACCACACCTTTGAGTCAAAGGCTCTGTCCTAGTGGGGTTGGAAGGTTATGAGTTCAAATGATGATAGGAACGGCCGTATACCACTATACCTCACAAAATGGCAATGCCATCCAAATAAACATTGCAGCATACTGTAATATTAACCCCTCACTTCCCATATATAAGGTTTGCGTGTACATAAAGCCCCTTTAGTGCCGCTCTGTGGTTGCCATAGTTTCCAGCCCCATGTGATAATTGGCTTAAGGAATGTGGGTTCAGCATGATGCTTATGCACGGCACTCGGGGCTCGTCAAGACTGTGTTATAAGCATACTATGTTAACGTACTCAAGATTGAATAACAGCTAGCAGTGAAATAAGCAGCAAAATAAGAGAAGATATGAGAAAGGTGTACGTGCATTCCTTAAAGGCTTATATTACAATCTTGTATAATAACACACTGTATCACATTTTCATTAAACAAAAATCTTGACAGCTATAATGAAAAAAAAAAGACATTCAAATGGATTTGATGGCTTATTTTTAGTATACCTGTTCCTCACGTTTATGTTGAGTAATGAAGTTTAACCCTTTATTTCAGTTGCTGTCCAGGGCTTTAATGAGTATTGATGTAACAAGCACACACAGTATTACTTTCAGCCAGAGAGTATTTGCTCTGTATAAATATTTTAACTCGGTGAAAACAAGTGTTAACATGCTCAGGGCTGAGGCTTGGATTAGAGTTTGTGCTGTCTATCAGAGGAAAGATTAATCACAATAGGTTAAATGTGGACATACTGTAGTGTGTGTGGGTTGCTTCTCCTGTTTAATATGGTAAATACTGCATACTGAGACTCAGAACCAGGACTGATTATATGAACAAGGAAACATTGGTAAAGCTCACACTGCTTGGAGGTAATTGCAGAAGAACATGATAGAAACATAAACAGTAGAGGTTATGATTTTGATTGAATTGTGATTATTAATCAATTCTTTGTGGCTCCATTTCTTTTTTTTGTTTGTTTGTTTAGGGTTTTTTTTTTTTAGTTTTTAGTTTTTTGCTATTGCCTGTAATATGAACACAAATATGATCATTTTTATCAATCATGGATAATAATACTATGATTAAAGTAAGTAGGGTTGGATAAAATAACAGTATGACCTACAGTATATATTGCAATAAATTACTTCCTGATACTTTTATGTGAGTGCTCCGACTAATGTTGTTTAATTTTTCCTTGTGTTTTATTTTTATTCTACTACAAAATATTGTATTACATACAGTATAACCAGTGCTGTATGTAGAAGTTTGGGAGAAGGAGGATAGAGGTGGGTGATATGATGAAAAATATCATATCACGATTCTTGACAACAATTCTACAATACAATTTATCACAATTTATAGGTTACCAAACTTTACCAGCAAAATGTTTATGTTGTAGTTATAAAAACCTGAGTCTGATTATAGTTTTATTGAATGTCTACAAAAATCAATTGTTAAAGTTGTTAAATCTTTTAAAAGTTTACAATAGATATCTCTAGGCTTGATGTCTTTATTTTATTTTTTTTTTCAATTGAATCAGAGATTTTGGCATTTTGTAAATGAAAATATGATTACATGTAAGGGCTAATCCATGGCTAGGTGTGCATTACACAATTTTAATGCACAACATAGAAGCAAAGAACCACCTGACGTGAATCTGAGTGCATTAAAATTGTGCAATGCACACCTAACCATGGACTGTCCTGCTTATACCATGGTCACTCACCAGCATTGACAAGTTAAAGCTGTCATTGATGTTTGCAGGGCAAAATTTGATTTAAAGGATACAAATAACAATTAATTTGTGTTATTTATTATAATAAATAGTTATTAGATAGACAGAAAGAGAGAGAGAGAGAGAGAGTTTGTGCGTGTGAATTACCTGTGTATGTGCCGCATCTCTACAAATAATGAATCCTTGAGTTTAACTACTCTGTGCAATTGTAACTGCATGTTACTATGGTTACTATTGTTTACAGGCAGCACATTAATGTAGAACGGTGATTAAACTGACTGGAACTACCTGTGCATTCAACGGTTTGAGCGCACACCTTCCAGCCAATCAGAATCGAGTATTAAGACAGACCGTGGTATAAATAAGCTTATACAACATGAATTAGTGCGTCAATGCAGAATCTTACAAGGAACAAGAAACAGGTGCTGATCATCATGAAGGGGCGTGGTCAGGGCGGAGCTGGATCAGCAGTGACCACAAAACCAATCACAAAAACCACAAAAAGTAATATGGGGCATTTAAAGAAGTTCCAGTAGATTCAAATTGAGTTGAAGCAGTGTGTAATCACAGTTATGTATTTATTTTATTTTATTTTATTTTATTTTTTCTGTTGACTTAAACACTTAAATTTGATATTGTGCAAATATTTGAATATTTTACTCAGTTTTCACGAAAACTTTAAAGCCAGATTTTGTACTTATAATCAGTATGTATAGTACTGTATGTAGTTGTATAGATTGTGTATAGGTCTTGGACTCACAGTTCACTGTCTATAACATTCAGTCCAAATTAGTGTGTGCATTAATCACTAAGTTAAATATGACATCACAGCCTGGCACAGATTTCAAAATGGAACAAGGCCTTCCTCTACCACCATGCTTTTTTCCCCTCCCCTGTAAAAAAAAAAAAAGAGCTAGAGAGAGGGGGAGGTAGAGAGAGAAATCAGGAAAGGTGAGAGAGAGAGAGAGAGAGAGAGAGAGAGAGAGCGCGAGAGAGAGAGTTGTGAATTGCTAGCGTGAAAGGACAGCCCACATACATGGAGAATTCACAACCAGGCAACTTGTGCTGACTAATTTAGACATCCATCCATGGGTTGCCTAGCAACACTTGGGGTTTGTTTGTTTGTTTCTTTCTTTCTTTCTTTTTTAATTCTTGCATGTACAGCTGTTTGAGGGAGGAGAGAGGGTTAAAATCACTCCAAGACCTTTTCATTCCAGCACACATTCATTTGCTTGTTATGCCGCCTTGCATTGTTCCTCAGTTGATTGCATCAGTGTGCAATCGACTTCTCCTCACGCCGTCGCGTGAGTCTGTGACGAGGCAAACTTTAGTGAACTTCTCTGCTGAACTTGTAGTGCACATTAGTGTTCTTCCGTTTCACTTCCGAAATACAGTAAGTTATTCTAGATGTTCCAGAAACACAGCTCAGAATCTTCAAGTGTTTGGCTCACTGCTGGAGTTTTAATTCAAAATTTGAGGTGGGGTGGGGGGGAATAGATAGCAGGAGGGAGGATATCGAAGGAGAAAGACGGGAAAGGGATAAAGTTGCAAAAGTGAAAAAATAATACATGTATAAAGGGAGAAAAAGAGATGGAGAGATGGAAAGAGGGGGTTAAGGAGATATATAGTTCACAAAATAAAGGAGAAGAGAAAATAGGTCAAAAAGATGAAATGGAAGCTTGAAAAGGACAATAGATATAAAAAAGAGAGGGACGGAGATGGAAAGAGAGAAAGGTAAGAAATAGGGAAAGGAGCAAAAGAGATGTAGGGATGTGAAGAGAGAAGAGAAAAGTTAAAGAAAGAGAAAGCACCCAGAAAGATGGAGGAAAGAAAAAGTGTGAAAGGAAGCTTGAAAAGGAAAGAAAATAGAGAGAGAAAGGAGAGACATATAAGAATGGGCAGAAAAAGAGAGGAAAAAAGAAAGAGAATCTAAAGGGGAAAAGCAGAAATGTAGGGAAACAAAAAAAATATTAAGTGGTGAGCGAATGAGAGGAAGAGCGAAATGGTAAATTACGAGAGATCGAAGAAAAAGGGAGAAAAAGTTAATAAATAGAAGGAACAAAACAGAATATGAAATTCAGAAATAAGGAAGAAAGGAAGTGAACAGAGATGGAAAGGTGGAAAAGGAAGAGAGCAGGATAGAGAGCATTAAGAAATGCAGAAAGGAGACACAGGAGAAATAAAAGGATAGAATGAGAATAGAAAAGAAGAGAGGAAGTTATAATGAGACAATATGTTTGGAGAGAATGGAAAATTGGAGTGAGACAGAAACAGAGGAAGAGGAAGTGAAAATGAGGAGTGAAAGACAGATGAAGAGAAAGGAGGAAATAATGAGTGAGAAAGAAGGAGGGTGAGATGGTGGAGAGTGGACAGGAAGGACAGAGAAAGGGAAAGATGAGAAGAAATGGGAAAGAGGAGAGATGAGGATGTGGAGAAAGATCACAAGGTGATGGAGAGAAATAAATTTGTAAGAAAACAAGCGGGAGAAAGATAAGAGAGGTGGAAAGAAAGAAGGAGTAGAGATGATGGAAGGAGAATAGAAGAAGAGAGAAATGAAAGGAGAAAGAGACAGTAGAGGAAAGAGGTGGGAGGTGATGGAAAGAGAACAGAACAGTGGAAAAGAAGGAGAACAAGAGAGAAAGAGTCCAGAGATATAGAAAGAGAGAAAGATGTGAAGCAGGGAGAGGAGAAACAGATGGAGGGATACACAGAGAAGGAGAAAGATGTGATGGACAGGGAAATGATGCAGAACAAGAAAGAATGTTCAGAGATGTAGAAACAGAGGAAGATTCGGAGGTGACATGGCAAGAGGAGAAAAAAACAGTGAGATGGAGGGGTGGAAAGAGAGGTAGGAGGACAGATGATGTAAAAAGAACGCAAGGAGAATGGAAAAGGACGGAGAAAGAGAGCGAGAGAGTGAGTTGAAAGATGTAGAAATGAAGAGAGTTTAAAAGGTAAAGTGGAAAGAGAAGAAACGCAAAGAGAAGAAGGAAATGAGGGGAAGGAGATATGCTGGAAAGAGAACAGAAGGAAGGGTGAAGAGGAAAGAGGAGAAAAGTGAGAAAGACAAAAGAAGGAGGAGAGATGGAACAGAAAGAGGACAGGAAGGAGGGAGGGAGAAAGAGAGGGAGGAAGCTCTGAGTGAACGTGTGACGCTTATGCGCTCGGCTCCTTCCTCTCGGAGAGTCACACAAGGCAGGATGTGTGGAGGGCCGAATGTGTGCAGTGATCTCCCGCTCCCTCCATCTCTCCGTCATCCCTCGTTCATCCCTCGCTCACCTCGGGAACCTCCAGCCCGGAACTCTTTCCTCTGGTCAGCTTGATAAACCAGCAGGAGACATGAAGTCCATACTGAACGCTCTGAAGAAAGAAGGTGAGAGGACGCCGCTGATGTTGAGTTCGCTGACGATTCATGACAGAACTTTTTGTCAAGACCTTGATATGGATTTAAACCTTGACAGATCGACACTTTGGTCTGAGCTGGGCTGTTTGTGTGTGTGTGTGTGTGTGTGTGTGTGTTGATGTGCTAACGTTTTTCTTCTCGTTGAACTGTTGATTGCATCACGTCCAATTGTAACAGGGGTTTAATTAGAGCCTCAAGAGGCTACAAATGAATTAATCGGCAGTCGACGTGGAAAGTGTCACTTATGCCGTGACCTCGTTTCCTGTTCTCAGATTGTTTTCAGAGTGATCTTTAACCAGGAGGGATATTTATTCCACAATTGTTTTAATTAAATCTGGTATGAATATGCCAATCTCTTGTTTTTAATCATCCTATTTCAGAATTTTTTATTTTTTTTTTCCTAAAAATGAAAAAGCTGTTTCAAAGGCACTTCTGCAAAAACGCTTTATACGCCATTATTTCCTTACAGCTAATTATACGCTTCGGATGGAAATAATGATCATGTCGAAGTTCAGGTTGGCATTGCTTAAAAAGAATATTAATTATCACCATATATTAGTCAACATCACAAACATTCACGGGAGTAAAATTGAACTGAGAAAAATGTCAAATTCTCACTATCAGAGTCCTAATTTTTATCTATAATTAAGTGAATTGATCAGCGATAAATTAGATTCGTTAGAATTCATTTCTCGTTAGATCATCTAAGCGTTCTGAATCTTGGCTTATATTTTTAAATTGTAAAAACAATTCACGTCTTGGCCAAATTTTTATTTACCAGAATTCTTTTCAAAGCGTTGACTTTGATGTTTTGTTATAAACAACAACAACAAAAAAAAACTCCACCAGTAGTTATAAATAGTTGCAAGTTTAATGTCAGAATTTAATAGAATTTTTTAACCTGAAGGTACTCTGAGAACATTTTGGTTATCGTTTCTATGCTATCTGCAAAATTCACAGATGCTTGTAGGGTGGGCGGTCCACATAATCTATGGCTTACAATAAACAAATCAGAACCTCTTGTTATCAAGGAAAATGTTTATTTAACATCGATGGAAGGAGTCTCCAGTGTCAGCAATGTGTAACAGTCAGTAAGTTTGGGCTTTGCATTTTTTGGATTCTCTGTAATATCTTAAAGTTGTTGTTGTTGTTTGTTTTTTTTTGGGGGGGGTGTTTGTTTTTCATCTCTTAGACACTCTACAACAAAACTTTGGGGGGTTAAAAAAAAGAACAACATATCATTCATCTCTAAATTAAAATTTGTAATTGCTGTGATATAAGAAGAATAAAACACAGGATGTACACCAACCATGGTGTGGATAGTTTTCCTATAACAAAGTGCCCCAATTGTTTTATTCGGTATTTATAATTAACAGTACAGAGTGGTTCTCATAGTGGGGTCCTTGAAACCTAGCCGGGGGTCCGTGTTTTTTTTTGTTTGTTTGTTTTGTTTGTTTTTTTGGTTAAATTCAGAAAACACCACTGTCATAGGTATTATATTTATTATTGAGGTCTTATACAGTAGTTGTTAGGGTATTTGTCAGGTCCTTTTGACTTGAACAGATTTTAATCCAAATCTTACTACCTCAAAAGCAATAGCCTTAAATAATAATTTTCTAATGTGCCCTAATGTGTCCTGTTGGTGGAATGTACAGGGACGAAAAGTTCCATGAATCTAATAAATAGGTTAAATGTTACTGTACACATTTACCTAAGTAATGGTCTGTGCCGAGAACATGTATGGAATTTATTTTACAGTTAAATTGAACAGTTAAAAAAAAATTGAGAACCCTTTGGATAATGTAGCTAATCTGCAAAATGTGTTAAAATATGGTTTAGCTAACTGTTAGTTATCATAGCCATCAGTGTCCCTCTTTTGGCACTGGGTGCCTCGCCATATTAACAGCTAATTTCCACATCCACGAAGATATACTGCTCCAAGCAGAATCTCCAAGCTGTCATCTCATAATGACCGCAATTATAACACAATGTGAAGACACAGCTTCCTTAGCTTTACAGTTTCAAGTGTGTTCAGCGTTGACCAGTTTGTTATTGGGAATGTAGCTGTTTTCACACCACTGTACAAGAGGAGCTCCTCGTGTCCATGGGAACACACACAAGGGTCTGGAAACATCACACGCAGCCGTTTGTAATGACAAAACACCCGGCAGTTAGTCTTGATTACAGAGTTTTAGCGTAGATATCATTACGAGTCTAAATGCTGAATTCCACCATGGCATTAGCAGTGGGATGCTGCGTTCTCAAGCTGTTCTCAAGCTGTTTTCCAAGATTGTGGCTTTCGTCGTTTCTGACAGCCTCTGCTTTTTTTTTTTTTTGGAAAATGAGCTTCCTTTAATGTCATCATTCAGAGCATCAGTAGATGAAAGTGTTATGAGATGAAGCTACATCAGCCTGGTAATGGTCACGTCATGTCGACTGCACATGTGAAGGCATTGTTTATCACCACCATTATGGAGTTCTATCTTGGTGATATTTTTAACTGTGTATCTCAGTGTGGCTGTGGAACCGAGACCTAAAATGGCCCAATGTTCTTGAGATGTGCTCTAAGTTCTTCCTTCCATGGCCTGCTTCAGTGTCGCAACAGAGACATAAATATAGCTGCTAATCATGCATTCACACGGGATTTCTCACATAGCCGTGGACTGAGGCAGAGAGAACATCTCGACTGGATTTCAGATGTCACTGGAAAGTGAAGCTGAAGAGTTTGGTCAGACTTTGTGAAAGTGTACTGGGTTTACCTGAGAGAAAGAGTACGACATGCTATAATATAAGTGATAATTGGAATATATAAAAAGATTTTTTTAAAAGTATGTCATAATGTTCATTAGTAAATGAATGTATTAAAATCATAGGCAAATCATTGTGGTATAAGAGGAATCCCACACTGTTCATATAAAATTATCCACCTTGTGGTGTTAATAACAACTCCTCTTGGTGACAGGCCACATCAAATTACTATATTGTTGATTATTTTCCTATAACAGCATGCCCACAAGTGGTGTATTCCTTATATATAAGCAATATATTTTGTTACTATATACTTGCATACTTTATTAATAATAAAACCCTTTCACTTTTCTCAGTGCCTTTCCGAGAGGCTCCGGCAGCAGTGGTGAATTCACGCAGGAGCAGGCCTCAGCAGGGTCAGACTGGCCGGAGCACTCTGGCCGCACCTCGCGTGCTCCTGCGTTCCAACAGTGACAACAACCTGAACGTTAACAAGCTCTCAGCGCCGCACACGCCCTCGCGCTCACCCTCACCCTCACGCTCACCGTCGCCTTCGCCCCTGCGCAGCCTGTCACCCCGCAGGCCCCAGCAGATGCAGAACAGCTCAAATGGCACGGTAAAGAGCATGGGCCGGGGGGCCAGGCACCCCCCGCGCAGCCGCTCGCCCTCACTGGGCCGCCTGGTGGATGGCGACGCCCGCAGACACCTGCCCCAGCGCCACAGCAGGTCAGTGTCTTCACACTTCCTTCGCAGTCATAGGGGAAGTTTTGATTAGTTTAAATGCAGCACTTTCTAGACATAAGTACGGTAATTTCTTCCCACTTAACCACTCGATTCAACTCATGAAAGGCTCAGCAGGTAGCTGATGAGGTGAAGCATGGGATGTTAGAGTTGAGTAAAGTTCATGCTGTGCACCATCATCACTGTGGAGCCACATGACTGTAACTGTGAAGTAGTGCAGTTAGTTCAAAAGCTCAAATCAGCAATCTTTGTGTTGACGCATCTCAGATATTATACCTTTCACATTCTTTCACAGTAGAACTATTATCATAGTCTGAATTAGACAGCTTGTATAGCTGGACAGCATTTAAAGCCTTCAAAAGGTTTGAAAACAGAAACCTCCAAATGTTCTTCCTGTCTCTGTACGAAGGCGTACAAATGAGGTGCCTTCTCTTTGTTAGATTGCATTTTCTTGCAGCAGAGATTTCCCTTAAAACTTTGCATTAATACACCAGCAGACTTTAGCGTGACCCAAACAACAGACTCTAATCATCTCTTAATTTTAGTTAGTTAGTTACATTGATATAGCACTTTTCTAGACAGTCATAGTGCTTTATATAGTTTGGGGGGCATTCCTCGACCACCACTAGTGAGTAGCATCCACCTGATTGATGCGACGGCATCCATAGTGCGCCAGACACCAGCTATTAGTGGGGAGGAGAGAGTGATGTAACTAATTCAGAGATGGGGATTATTAGCGGCCCATGATAAAGAAGGGTCAATAGGGGAATTTCACCAGGACACCAGGACTATACGTCTACTCTTTTACAATAAGTGTGCTGGGATTTTTAATGACTACAGAGAAGTCAGGACCTTGGTTTAACGTCTCATTCGAAAGACGGTGCTGTTTTTACAGTATAGTGTCCCGTCACTATACTGGGGATTTAAGTCCCACACAGACCACAGGGTGAGTGCCCTCTGCTGCTAGTTTCAGTGGGAAACCAGGTGAGAACTGCAAGGAGATATGGCTCTAGCATGAGTTTTTATATGGTATTGATCAAACTCATGGTGTGAATTGGATTAGTTAGGTGATTCAGTGCTAGATGATGATTTGTCTCAAATGTGAGGAATGTTAAATGTTCTTCCACCAAATGTTCAATTGTATCGATCAATAGCTGTGGAATTATACTAGTAGGTAATTGACATCATGCCTGTCAACATCCTGATTCGAAATAAAGCCCTGTTTTACACTGTGAAATTACAGCAACTTTTCACACTGTATGACATGAAACCAATAAAATCAGTATTCTGTAACAGACTGTGTGACAACATGTTCTCCGTGTGAGATTATACAATGAAGCTCTTCTAATGATAGGCCTGTGATTAATGAAAGTTACTACATTCTGCTTGTTCTGGGCTCGTGCAGAAAACATGGTCACTGAAACAGAAACATTCTTCAAAGTCAGTTTGAGGTAATAAGGATGTTTGTTCATGTTTTATTTACTTTCTGCCGTAGCTACTGAAATATTTGTTACTGTCATAGCAACGTCATGTGTGGGCAGTGGTGGTTCAATGGTTAAGGCCACTGATCAGAAGGTTTGGGGTTCAAGCCCCATCACTATCACTGCCAATCTGTTGGGCCCTTGAGCAAGGCCTTTAACCATATCTGCTCCAGGGGTGCTGTATCATAGCTGACCCCAGGTTCCTAACAAGTTGGGATATGCATAAGAATGTCACTGTGCTGTAATGTATATGTGACAAATAAAGGCTTCTTCTTTTTTAAACAAAAAACGTTGACACCTACATGTTGGTATTTTGTTAGCAGTTAACTGTGATGAGTGATGCATACAGTATTTTCAGCAAACTGTATAATCAGTGTATAGTGTCTATATGTTGATTGATCTGAATTTGTACAGTATATCCAATATAATTCATTTAATGCTAAGAAATGATACTTTGTTTACTGTTGATGCTGTGAGCAGCCATGTTGATCTGACCTCACTTGCTGAACTCGAAGTTGAGTAGACCGTCCTGAGCTCCTGATTTGGAATTCCACGTTAAGGAGGCGTTTTCTTTGATTTTTCCTAATTGGAATGCAGCATAAGCGTTCGTAGACCACCATATTAACTAACAAAGAATGATTTTACAATCTGCTACTTTTATCTGTGATGGCAATCCGATTTAATGCTGACTTAATGCTAAGTCATAGTTTAAAGATGATTATGTTATTACTTCTGGTTTACTTCCCTGCCCTTCTTGTTTGTTAGCATAAAAATCATAATCGTTCCAGGAAAAACTGACTATGTTGATTCTTTGTAATCAAAAACAATCTGCTGGAACCGTAGTGGATTTTTATTTTTTATTTTTATTCGGTTTTCTTATTTCCATTTTGCATAATTACTGCTGGATGATAAAGCTTTGTTTGGTTCTAGTATAATTTTGCTGCTGTTGAAAAAGTAGCACGTCGACATGCTCCAGGATGTTCAGTGTGACACAGTTCTGTTTGGACTGATAGAGGACAGCATGTGGCAGAGACTGCAGGAAGTGCCGTACTCAGCATTTTGTATATCAGTGGCCTTGTTCTACTTGTGAATGGAAACAGGTCAGATAAATCGTGTTAAAGCAGTAGTGTGTAGTGATGGTGCATTTCTGCAGTTTCAGAAAATCCTACAAATAAGACTGACATTGTTGTTGCTGCCATGCTTGTTATGGCAGTTGATATTGAAACTGACCTGTGTGATGAAGTAGGGATAAAGATTATCTGTGGGTATAAAGAGAACATATATGTGTGGCGATGATGCTCCTACGCTGTAGTTGGAATCAAATCTTGAACTCTACCTTTTATTTTGGGGGTTAGCTAGAATTTTTATGCTTTAACCATGTGATTGAGATACTTTCAAACGAGAAACATACAGTCCCATCTGCAAGTATTGGAACGGCAAGGATAATTTGTTCGTTTTGCAATACACTGAAGACATTTGGGTTTGAGATCAAAAGATGAATATGAGATGATAGATCCGAATTCACAGCTTTCATTTCCTGATATTTACATCTATATGTGTTAAACAACTTTTGTTTTGAACCCACCCATTTTTCATGTCATCAAAAATATTAGGCTGATAGGTGTTTCTTGTTGCTCGGGTGTGCCCTGTTAGATTGATTGTTTAAACAATTAACAGCTCTGAATGTCTCCTCTTGGTTTGAGCTCTGAGTTTTGCTTGTGAGGACTGCATTTGTTGCTAAAAAGGATAAAGCAACATGAAGACCAGAGAGCTGTCTATGGGAGAAAAG
>JAOUWY010000001.1:37919915-37933347 GCA_025728095.1 Prietella phreatophila | reverse complement strand
TGACAGCAAATTTGGAAACACAACAACAAATTGGGTAAAGCAACAGCAAATTGGGAAATGTGACAGCAAATTCGGAAGCATGACAGCAAATTTGGAAACACAACAACAAATTGGGTAAAGCAACAGCAAATTGGGAAATGTGACAGCAAATTCGGAAACAGAACCACAAATTGGGTAATGCAACAGCAGATTGGGAAGCATAACAGTAATTTTGAAACACAACAGCAAATTTTGATAT
The DNA here is from genome assembly GCA_025728095.1 of Prietella phreatophila. Taxonomy (NCBI): domain Eukaryota; kingdom Metazoa; phylum Chordata; class Actinopteri; order Siluriformes; family Ictaluridae; genus Prietella; species Prietella phreatophila. Next base: position 37,933,109 of record JAOUWY010000001.1, on the reverse strand, counting down.
ACAACAGCAAATTTGGTATCACAATTGCAAATTCAGAAGCACAACAGCAAATTCAGAAAAATTACAGTAATAAAGTTAATGCTGTGATTTCTGATTTGCTGTCATGTTTTTGATTAATGTGGTTTGAGCTTACGGGCCACCGTAGGGTCCCTCAGTATATTTAATGCTGCTGTAAATCATTTGTAATTTTGCACCTGTCTTGGCTAATCAATTACTGTATATTTGGTCTAGTGGAAAACTAACTAAAACGTAACTGAGATTTTTCACCAAACCATCTTTTTTTAAATGAGTTAATTTGCAACTTACAAGCTTAATGAAATAATTGCGAATTGTTTCAGTTGTTGATTGAAGTGCTGAGTGTATTGTATTTATAAAGTTTAATGATCATGTGTATTTAAAACAAGTCCGTTCCTGTTATCACTTACATTAGAGCAGCTATAAACACTATCCCTCAGCAGTATCCCTATTATATCTCTCACTTGAAGTCAATAAGACCGAAAATGCAGCTTTTCATGTTACCAAGAAACCACAGAGAGCAAAGTTCTCCATCCTGAAGACTTTCCTGTGTAACTTAAAGTTACAGCTTTACCCATGACTGTTACAAAGCACCGACACTGGGGACACCTTCCGAAAATGCCAAATAAAAATCTCCTCAGAGAAAACATCACCATATTGATAATTATGCATTCAAGCATTTGCGCATTTAAGTCCCTTTGTTGTTGTTACTATAGAAGAGTTGCTGTTATTGAATATTAATCAACACCTTGTGGCCAATCAGAATCAAGCATTCAACAGCGCAATGATAGAAATAAATCTCAAAAAGCAAAAATAACTGAACAAATCAGCAAAACTGAAATGCGCACTTGTGGAAATGTCTTTTTTTTAACACTGAACAGTCGCTTTAAAGTGTAAACTGTAGTGTAAATCCCTTTGACAAAATAATTGTGCACTGTTTAAAATTCTGATTTCTTTGTGTTTATAATTAACCACTGGTTTGTCAAAGCTAAAGTATGACTCTCTTTTTCTCTGTAGTCCTCGTCCCGGTCGTGATGGTTTCTCTGGGGCAGAGACGCCGGGGTCCAAGCGCCGGATGTACAGCGCTGTGCCTGGGAGACATTACGTGGTGGTAAAGTCTTATCAACCCCAGGCTGAGGGAGAAATCGCCCTGTACAAGAACGACAGAGTGAAAGGTATGCCTCAAGCTCCAAATGGCTGAATCGATGAATCGTTTATATCACATCCTTGATTGTGTGCTTTTTGATTTTTTTTACTGTGGGATTTTTGTTTCTCCTTTAAAGTGCCGTGCTTATCAGCCAGTTTTCAGGCCCACTCCAGCGGGACATCTGTGCTGTCACACTTGTTCATTTGTTTGTTTTCAGCATCCAGGCTGCAGCTGCGTGATTGCAAAGCGGGTGGTTGTGTTTATGTGTTTATATATTTATGTGCCTTGATGATGAGTTTGCTGATGCTGATGCTGATGATAAAATGGGATGCTGATGATGATGCTGGTAGAGTCTGATGGTTCAGTTGATGGAGGGCTTGGTAATTGCTGGATGTGCTGCAGCAGGAGTGAGAGCGGTGAAAACACAAAACAGTGCACGCAACTCTTTCGATTAGGACTGTAGATCCAGTCTTTATAATCAGATGTGGAAAATACTAAACTTTTTGAGTACTTGGGCAGTGATGGACAGTAATGAAGTACATTTACTTCATTACTGAACTTAAGTAGTTGTTTCAAGTATCTGTACTTTATTAAAGTTTTTTTTTTACAATTGAGGCCAAAAGTTTACTTAACATCTAGACTAAAGACATTCAATTAATCAGTTATCGCAGGTCACTTTAAAATAACTGATAATCTGAGAGGTGGATTTTTTGTTGTTGTTTTAATTCACTATATAAGAATTTAGGTTTACATACAAAAGTTTACATACACCAAGCTGACAGTCTATTCATAACAAATCTCAAATTACATGAGAGGTTTGAAGTATGAAATGAAGTTAACTTTAAGTTTAGTAAAGTAAATAGTTGAGTTGTGTAATTCAGCTAGCAAGCTAGTTAGGTTTTGTAACTTACCTTGTTAAATTAGCTAGATTGTTGTATTTTATTGTATTGTTAATTAGCTAAACAGGTTATGTTTTGTAAATTAAAAAAAGTTTGGTTTTTTTTAAACCTAGATTTGTCTGAGGTAGCAGAATATTTTCTTTGTGACTGATTGGTTTGTGAACTACTTAGTAATGCAGGGTCAGGTATGATGGTTTTGTGGTCAGTTCATTTTTGTCAATTAACAATATTAACCTTTTTTTTTAAATACTTCAGTACATTTTAAAATACAGTTTACTTTAACTCAAATAGATTTTTGCTTCCATACTTTTATTTGAGTACGATGTTGACCCAGTAAACATATTTTTTGTTATGAATGGGGTTTGTTAATTTGTTCAATATTTGTCAAGAAATGATTTTTTTTCTTTTCAAAAGCTGTACTCTAAATGCTGGTTTGAATTAATTTATTCTTGATCATAATACTAAGTTGCCAAATTAACCCAGTTCTGGAAAGCCATGCACCTGGCAACCCATTCATTTAGAATGAAAACTTTGGATTGGATGACTTTAGTTGTAAAGATAATCCAAACATTCTTCGGTAAAAGATCACTTGAGAAACAGAAATGTGCGGTGTGTGTGTGTGTGTGTGTGTGTGTGTGTGTGTGTGTGTGTGTGTGTGGTTTGGGCTCTGATCAGCTTCCTTATTTCTATTTCTCCACAGTTCTTAGTGTTGGTGAAGGGGGATTCTGGGAGGGAAGTTCTCGAGGTAACGTCGGATGGTTTTCCTCTGAATGTGTGGAGGAAATCCCCAACAAGACTAATGAGGACCGACCCTGTAAGTCAACATACACACACATGTACACATGCACAGTGTGTATGGATAGTGTATTTTGCCATATGAAAAGGTACACACATTAATTCTGCTCTTTATCTCGAGTTTAACTCTTTTAACCAGAGGCCAAAAAAATGGAATTTGTGCCTATTTTTGGTGTGCCTGTGTTTAGCATTGAATTTATTTGTGATGTCACACTCCACAGTAGTGGTTAATGGCTCATATGAAAGTATATTCAGGGCTTTAATAATCTGCAATTGTTCATAGGTATTTCATTTTTACCTATTCTATTAGATTTAACATTCTATAAATGTTACCCTTTTTCATGCCAGTTGTATGTGGTGTTTTACTATCAATGAATTTACTTGTGCTGTCAGTTTTATCTCTCTACCAATGTTATTGTGTAGAGGTATGAATTGTTTGCCCAGTAAGGGGCACATACCTCCCCTTTCCCATCACCCTGCTCAACAACAGTGTCCTGGCTAATCTTATAACAGACTTGTGGCAATAACATAATTCATTTGTTTATACAGTACTGATTGAAAATGTCCGAGCACTATTAATTATGTAACTATATCATTTCAAAGATACTTTGAAACAAAGTGATTTCCATTACTGCCATATAACACTAGTTTCTGCACTTTAGGCTTCTGTTTACATTTCTCCAGCTTATAAATGAGCTCTAGCTCATTGACACCTAAGTTAAATGTAACTAGATCTTCCTCAATCGTGATTTCTGTCCATTTCCTATCCAATTCATTATAAGCGAATAATCTATAACTCACAGCATGACTACACAACCCAGTATTAGTTGGGTTTTCAGTAGAACACAGCATGAAGTTAAATCTTTACCAAAAATCAAAACCTTGTTAATAGACTTACTCTTAGTAAAAGTCTCCTGTTGTTGTTTTTTTTAAAACTGCTGTTTTAAATATCTTGTATTTCACAATGACAGGAGTTAGTGATAGCAGAACAGCATAACATTAACCATCTAACTCTTTCAGATTACTCTGTCAATGCATGCTGTCAAGCTGACAAATTGTCACACTCCTAAACCCACATGAAAATGTGATGAGCTTTCAGACCACAGCAGACTGTTAAGTCAGTAAATAATTAGCACAAACTGGGCTGCAGTGTGTATACTTGTCTCACACCTTGAGATCTTGCCTTCGCCAGTCATAAGCAATACGCACATGTGGCATAGAAATTTGCATCAAAGTATACTTTAATTTTACATTTACAATCACAAAATTTTGGCAGACGCCCTTATCCAGAGCGACTTACATTTATCTCATTTATGCAGCAGCAGTTGAGGGTTAATGGCCTTGACAAGGGCCCAACAGTGGTAGCTTGGCAGTGCTGGGGCTTGAGCTCCCGACCTTCTGATCAGTAACCCAGAGCCTTTAACCCCTGAGCCTCAACTGCCCTGTATCCCTATTTATCCATTCCAAGTATCCAATCAAGCAATCCTGTACCAGCAGTGATATGCATAAAATCATGCAGATACAGGCATGATGGTTTTTCAACACAATCTGTGCCCAGTGTAGCCTCAGATTCCTGTTCTTGGCTGACAGGACTGGAACCCGATGTGCTCCTGTTGTAGCCCATCCATCATGGGAGTTGTGTTGTGCATTATGGAATGCTTTTCTGCTTGCCACTGTTGTATAGAGTGAACAAGTTATGGTAGCCTTACTCTCAGCTTGTGCCAGTCTGGCCATTTTGCTCTGACCTCTATCATCAACAAGTCTTTCCCCCCCTGCAGAACTTCCGCTTTTTTTTTTTTGCACCATTCTGTACAAACTCTGGAGATGGTTGTGTGTGAAAATCCCAGGACTTCAACAGTTCCTGAAATCAAGCCAGTGCTTCTTGCACCAACAACCATGCCATGGTCAAAGTCACAGAGATAACATTTTTCCTCATTCTGTTGTTTGATGTGAATATTAACTGAAGCTCTTTGTTTGTATCTGCATGATTTTGTGCATTGTGTTGCTGCCACATGATTGGCTGATTGGATAACTGCGTGAATGAGCAAGAGTACAGGTGTTTCTATTAAAGTGGCTGGTGAGAGTATATATGATTTTATACCACAACGCTTGGGTCTGATTGGTCTGAAGGTGATTTTTCTTTAGCAGCCGCATGTACGTTGTACATTGTGCTTGTATATTATCAAGGATTTGTATGGCATACTACCCACATAATTTAAGTCTAATAATAAATGGATTTAAGGATGATATAATAAAAACTTACTGGGACTTAATGTGTGGTGGATGCTCCACATAAATGGCTTTAAAAATGTGCGTAACTGTTGATTATTTAGCATTTGTGGAAGGAGTCTCCAGTGTTAGCAGTTGTATCAGTCAGAAGAAAAGCTGTAACTTTAGGCTATCAGCCATAGAATAGTCTTCAGGATGAAGGACTTTGTGCTTTTCAGTTCCTCTGTAAGATGAAATTTATTTCTTGAACCCCCAACCTTCTGATCAGTAACCCAGAGCCTTAACCACCAAGCCACCACTGCCCTTAGTTGCCAGTGGTTACCATTGCTCATGTCGCTGGAAGTCGCCAGGTCTCATTGAAAAGGAATTGACTCCGGCTGCTTTGTCGGTACGAGTTGATGTTTGTGGATTAGGATTCCCACTTTTATTAAATGATATTCGTTGAAGTGTTAACTAAATAATGAAGACCTGAGTTGGGTAATGTGTTGCATGAATTCAATTCTTCTTCTTCTTCTTCTTCTACTGGCTTTAATCCCACTAGGTGGGGTCGCCGGTACGGGTGACTCTTCTCCAGACCATTCTCATGATCCGAATTTGAGTCTCTTGCATCCATTTTAGTTTGACAGCAGTTTTTACGCCGGATGCCCTTCATGCCGCAACCCTCCCCATTTATCTGGGCTTGGGACCGGCACGGAACCATCCACTGACTTGTGTCATGGCTCCGTTGGCTGGGTTTGTTGCATGAACTCAATTATGTTACTAAAATGTTTAATTGATTTACTAATTGTCTTCACAAAGAACATATGAGTTTTTTTTAAGTTTCATTTTTATTGAACATTTCTGCTGAACTTCTGATGAACATTTCTACAGAACATTTCTGCTAAACATTTCTGATGACCGTTACAGCTAAATATTTCTACCATTTCTAATGAACATTTCTGCTAAACATTTCTGCTAAACATTTCCGCCAAACATTTCTAAACATAGACATATGAGAACATATGAGTTAAAGTGTTAGTTCATACCGTAGATTTTGTGTCCTGGACTAAATTAACACGTTTTTAAACTGCAATTGAAAGCATTAGCAATGACTGTAAAACTGCCTAATAAAAAATTGAGTAACTACAAAACAACATCCTTTATTCGCTATAGATGTTTTTTTCATCCTTTATGCCAAGACGTGCATGAAAACTCTAAAATATTGATTTTGATCTCAAGGGCACTTCAGATATGACTGCATTGAATGAAAATGTCCACATCCTCTTTGTTGTGAGAAAAAGAGTTTTTTTGTGTGTGTGCGTGTGCGTGTGCGTGTGTGTGTGTGTGTGTGTGTGTGTGTGTGTGTGTGTGTGTGTGTGCGCGTGTGTGTAGCCTGCATTTCCTTTGCAAATTGGCATAAATGGCCAGAGGCAACATTCCATTTAGAGTTCCTTCTACATCACTGTGGCCACTATGTTTTTCAAACTGTGTGTGTGTGTGTGTGTGTGTGTGTGTGTGTGTGTGTGTGTGTGTGTGTGTGTGTGTGTGTGTGTGGTGACTGCATTCACGATTGGCCTGAAGAGGCTGCAGGTTGTTTGACTTGAATTTGTGTCAAGGTCTGGTGTGCAAGTTGCTGCTGGGGAGAAATCCATTAAAAACTCAAAAACACACTCTGTTCAGACCTGAAGCTACAGGAGACCATCTGCTGCTCCACTGAATACATTAAAAGTGAGAGTTTGCCACCAAGAGCTGTTAGGTTTAATCAGGTTACAATTTTTCATATTATTCAGTAACTACTATGAATAAAGAAAACCTAGAAGTGAGTAGGCTCTGCATACAGGATTATTGTCAACACACCTGAAAGGAAAACCAAAATTAATTAAATAAATAATCCTACATAACGAATGGGAAAAATAATGCAATGTCGGAGCTACCAAATAGTTTGAGTGTACTGTATATATAGATAGATGAAAGGAAAATGTGATAGGTTAGGTGGTACAGATGATAGATTAAAGGTAAAAAGGGTGGCTCTGTTATTTGTGGGGGGAATTTACAGTATTTATATTGCTGGCAGGGTTTGGCTCCAGTTGTTCCTTGAGAGGCAGTCGTACCTGCAAATCAATAGAAAGTTCTTCTTATGATTTGTACCCTTGTGAGAGTGGTCTCTTCAAGGACGACCTCACCCACCCACAGGGCACGAGTGTTCATGGAAGGTTTGATGAGGATAAAAATTATGTAAATAAAATTCTGTGATCGTTCACATTCTCCAAATGTCACAACTGATTAAACACCTACAGGATGTGGCATGCTGCATGCACAACATTCTCAACCATCATCACCAAAACCTTCACTATCTTTTGAAAGAACTGCTTTACTTCAATCCAGTTCCAGAGACTTGTAAAATCTGAGCCACGGTGCTATTCTTGTAGCTTATGGTGGCCAAACATCTTACTTACAGTGGTTTTTCCTTTCATTTGTCACATATCTGTATGTATTCTTATTTAAATTGTATACATGACATTTGGGTAGTGTTGTTAACCCACAGCTCTAGGGTCTGGGGTTCAGTTCAAAGATTTAACTCATCAAACCTAAAAGATGAGCTTTGCATTGTCTTGGTTTCCAGGTTTCTTTCCACAAGAAAACACTGTCTTCTATAGAAACATGGTAAAAAAAAAAAAAAACATTAGCAGGTATAAAAAAAGCAATGAATCCCAAAGATTAATTTGATGGTGTTTATAACTATTTATGCACAAATGAAAAGCACTGAATATTTTGAGGCAGGTGTGTGATGATTTAGTCACATAGTATTCATGCTGGCACAGTCATGCAATATTCATAATGCTAAATTGGTAGCTATAAGGCTGCTCTTGCTTATTCACTAGATTAGCTTCATAGCTCTAGTAATAAACTAGAGAAGCTAACTTCAGACACTACAAATGTCATTGCTTATTGTTGTGTAAATGCTGTTTTTGGTTGCTTTAAAATGTAGCAGTTTGCTTTCTTATGTATCAGGATGCATCTTTGCTACCTTTCTCAATATTAGATAGCTGTGTTGCATAATAATGAAACATTTGAAGTTGATTTGTCATGGCTTTTTTTTGTTTGTTTTGAAGTCTCTTTGTCCTGCACTACTTCAAAACTCCTCTTGTACAGCGTTTCAGTGTGTGTTAGATGTGTACTCAACATACTGTAGTGTTTTAGAAGTGCTGCTCATGACAATAACAGCTTGCAGTTTACAGATCGGGAATGGTGGCAAATAGCAGCTGTGATTGGCTGAGAGGCCTTCGCTTCGTGACTCATTGGCTGATCAGGCAGTGTGATGCGGCCTGATTCAGCTCCACAATCCACTCATGTTTTTCTGCAATGAAGAGGATGGTAGGGTTTTGGTTTTTTTAGGTGGCCCAAGATTACAGTTGTGTGTAGGTCTCTTATTGGTTGCTCATTGTGAATTTGTGCTTGAATTACATTCTTTGTGCAGTTTTTTTTACCAGTGTCAACACAGAAATCTAACTTGAGTAGGAAACAAGGTTTTGGGACACTTCCAAACGATCCTTAGTATATTTCATTAGCATTGAAAATGCAGTGGCAACTGATCTAGTCAGTTCAGATTTTTCTAACCTTTTGCCACAGATTCCAGCTCCTCCTGGGTGAGCCCCAGATGTTCCCAAGCCAGCTGTGAGATAAAATGTCTCTAGCCAGTTCTGGGTCTGGCCCAAGGTGTTCATCAAGTGGGATGTGCGTAATACAACTCTATCAGGAGCTGACCAGGGGGCAACATTATCAGGTGCCTGAACAACCTTAGTTGGCTCCCCTTATTTTGAAGGAGCAGCAGCTTTTACTCAGAATCTCCCCCAGATTGTTGAGCTTCTCACCTTATAATGGAGAGTAAGCCCAGCAAGCCTACAGAGGAACCTCGTTTCCACCGGATGTACTAGCAACCTTATACTTTTGGTCACTTCTTACAGTTTGTGGTCATAGGTGAGGATAGGGATGTAGATTGACCACCCCATGTATTTTTGTAAAGGTTTAAGGTACTGTAGTAGCTAGTTGTATCTTGGCAGTTAGGTATCTAGAGTAGGGTGTATAAGAATATCTTATCTTCTTTACTTTGGTACCATCTAGTTCTCTCCTTAGGGAACCACCTGCTAAATTTGTTGTCATTCAACTTGCCATTTGTTAAAGCTGCTTTACAAAGTGTCTTCTGTGCAACTGTGTATGTCAGTAGCCACCAACCCTCTTCTATCTTCTATCTATCTTCCTGCATTTTTCATCTCCAACCAAAATCTAACATACCTGTTTTAGTTTATCATGAACTTCTTAAAGCAATCATTAGATGGTCAGGTGGGCACAATTTATGGTTTGAGCTAAAGTCTTCACGAAGGTATATCTCCAGGAATAGGGTTGGTGACCACTGGTGTATGTTGTGTTAAAAAAAAAAAAACCCTCCCTGTTCCTCAGTCTCCTCATTCCCCACCAATCCAGCTATCCATCATCTATCTCCTGCACATGTTACTAACCATGCACTATTCCCCTAGGCCAGAGCCCAAACATAGCAGGGCCTTTCAATAAACAGAGCACATTGTCTGCAAATTGACCTCATTCTCACCACCATACTGTACCATCAATTAATTGGTTATGCCAATCATCGTGTCTGATGTTTGCCCTGTGTCTGCATAGGTTTCCTTGGGTTCTTTGGTTTTCTTCCACCTCTCAAAAACAAAAACACACTGGAAAGCTGACTGGCTGTGTTAAAGTACCCCTAAATGTAAAGAAGTCTGTATGTGGTGCCTTGCACTGGGCTGTTGTCTCATCCAGGGTGTATTCCTGTTTTGGCTCTGGATAGGCTTCAGAACCATCAAAGAATAGTCCAAGACAACCCAGAGACCAAGGGTAACTCTAAAGGAGCTGGAAAGTTCCACAGCTCAGATGGAAGAAGCGGTTTACAGGACAACTGTAATCTGGACATATGAAATCCTGTTTGTGATCAGCCAAAGGGCAAGTTATAGGCTCAGCAAAAACACTGAGAAGACCATCACCACAGTGAAGCATGGTGATGGCAGTACATCATGCTGAGCATTACCATTGGCCTTCTCTGACCAATGCCCCCTTCATGGTGGGGTGAACCCTTATACAAGGTACTGTAGACTAACTACTGCAAAAAGAAGCTGTTTGTCAGGTGATTTCCAGTTTCGAGGCACTCCACTGTGATAAAAAATGCTGGCAGTAGTGCTTTTGAAAAGCGGCTTCATTCAGGTCGCCTTGCAGCTGTTTGCCATATGATTATATTATATGTGAAATGTGTGCTGGCAGATGAGGAAAAAAGACTTAGTCTGAAAGCAACCTCGGTGTATAAATTCATTACACCAGTTATATTGTGCATTTTTTTTATTACATAATTTCACAATTTCTTTAATTATTCATATGCTATTTGCATATATGTAATTGCATTAAATCTCTGCACAATATGAGTCCAAAGAATTAAGATCACTCTGTCCATCCAAAGCATCATAGTGCAGGATTGGACAGCTGATGTGGGTAAGCGTCTGCACTTTTCCAGCGTTAGTGCTTCTGATGACGCTGCTGGGTTTTAGATGTGAGTGCCGTGTGTGTTGACGTCTCTTGAACCTTTGCGAATGTGCAACACTCATGCACATTCCTGATTGATACATTTCCATGGAAACATGCTCTACACTGTACAAGCCTGTTGCTAAGGAGTGGGCCTTAGCAAGTTTTTTTTTTTTTCCATTTTTGTATCATTTTTTTTCCCCTCTCACTCTCTCTGTCTCTCTCGCTCTCTTTCGCTCTTGCACACATGCACACTCATTCTTTTACAGCAGAAAATCCAGCGATTGCATTAGAGCTTTCTCAGTGCAAATGTCCTCCTACCTTTATGATGAGGTTTAAGGTGTGAAAAAAGTTTGGGGGCTATGTAGAGCTAGTGCAGGGCTGGAGGGAGAGACTGGGAATGACAGAGAGAAAGATAGAGGGAGATAGAGGGACACAGAGAGTGCTTGCTCCCCTTTTTTATGCTTTGGGGGATCGAGCATTTCCTGCTATTGGCCCTGCGATTTGAAGGCAACAGGAGGCCAGATGGATGAGCTTCCCAGAATCAGGAAGAAGGTTCATTTTGGAGGTACTGTTGATCTTTATTGGAACTTTGCTGGCCTAATGTGTATGCATGTATGAAATCTGTGGCCTATATTTAAAATTTTGGTGCAGTTTGGAGTTGCTAATCTGTTAAATGCATTTCTGATGTTGGTTTATGTGGTATGTGGATGTAAGCTGTTACATATTTGCATGTACTTGCTCAGGGCGTTTAAGCTTGAAGTCCTGTTCAGCGCCTTGCACAGCTTTGCATCTTTCAAGCTGGTAATCAGTTTTGGAGTATATCACTGTTATGCAATACACATAATATTGTCATGGACACTTTAAAATGCAGTCACTAGCACTGCAACCCATTTTTGGGCAATAAAAATGCGTTTGGACGGACATCATTGGCAAGGTGTCGTACAAAACTTATTTAGGAAAAATGTAAAGGTGTCATTGTGTCGCTATGCTATAATTTTGTTCACCTGCCAAGAGTTTCATGAAAGTTTCACAATCATGGAAGACCGTCCATCATGATCTCATGCTTGTGAATTAGTAACAATACTCATGACTCCATTCATCTGAAAAGCTACAAAGATTAAGTTTCTGTTTACATTTACATACACGTAACTGAATGTGTCATTGCTTATGCGCTTTGTTTCAACTGACTTATTGATACTATATTGTAAGAATATCTTAAAATAAATGCTTAATCGTGATTGGATTAATAGCCAAGCTTTATTGAACTCTACAAACTGTTAATTCCTTATAAATACGACTTGTCCTAATTCTGTTTTAAATACTAAATAATAAGGATGCAACGATCCCATCTGTTTCATTTTTAATACAGTGCAGATATAAGTATCATTTTATACCTGACATTCTCACAGTAACCGAGTGACTCTCTTCAAGGTTCTGTTGCTAAGTTACATGAATTGTCACAGGCGTGATGGGGGCATGTTTTAAAATCAGTTCTAACACATAGTTGTTGAATTCTCAAATCTGATTGGTCGGAGGTTTTCTATAACAGTAGCTGTGACGGACGTACTGGTTCCAAGTCAAATCACAGGTTTATATTAACATGCTCATTTTAATGAGCTTTTTAATGATATTGATTCTACAGTAACCTCTAATTCACAGGCAATTGTATGGTGGTAATACTCACATAATGTAAATCTAATAATCGGATTCAAATGTGTTGTTATTTAACAAAGAAAACTGCATCATTGTTGATATAGTGAGAGAGAAGTATATTGATCATTTATAGAAGGACAACGCCAGTGTCAACACTTTGTAACAGTCTGAGGTGAAGCAACTTGTCCTCTACAGGAAAGTTTAAGGATGGACTATGTTGCTTTTTGTAGTTGCTCGGTAACAAGCTGTATTTTTTTATTTTTTTTTATTTTATCTTATCAACTTCAAGAGCAAGTTCATAGCTGCAATAATGTAAGCAGTAACAGGAACAAACTTGTATCACAGATGTTCCACAATCTAAATGTATAAATATACAAATTTAACTATACTTACAAACAATAAATGGATAATATATATAACATGTCATTCTTTAATATTGAGAATATTGTCAGCTTTTGCAAATTGCTCTGGTATAAGTAGAATTTCAAGAACATTTCAAGATGCACTGTTAAGGGAATTAAAATAGAATTAAAATAGTTCTCATTTATGCAGTACTTCAGCATGAGATATTTTTGTATTATGGGTCATGTGTCTTTTTCATTTTGACATATTAAGCAGCAGACAGTAAAATGTAGCCTACATGTATATAATAGAACAGTAATGTAGTCTTCACAATTTGTACTTATCATTTTTTTTTCTGCAAATGGTACATGAATAGAGATATACTTAGTGTGAGTGTGAAACTGTGTGTAAGTGTGAAACTCTGCTCAAGAGCATTAGTAGAACCGCTGTAGCCAAAAAATGACAAGGTGTTTCTTTAAAGGCAGAATCTGTGACTGCTGAATCAGAATAGTTGCCTTGTAGTTAAAATATGTACTTACAATATATAAAGTATTATATATATTCAGT
>JAOUWY010000001.1:37896231-37906468 GCA_025728095.1 Prietella phreatophila | reverse complement strand
TTTTGGCGAGGCATGGCTCACATAAGCATGTGCTTCTTGTGCAGAGCAAACTCCAAAAGTTTGAGGGGTTTTTATCACTGAAAGTAGCTGTAGTCCACACCTCCAAACTCATTTTCTTAACCAGACTATTCTTAACATTTTCTAAAACCTGACTCCAATGAGCTTTTTTGAGGTCATTAACTCAAAGGTTCACATACTGTTTCCACAAGCACTATGAGTTTGTCTTTTTGGTTGTTCTCAATAAAGACATGAAAGATTAGAATTTTTTTGTGTTATTCTTTTGGGCACATTATACTTGTCATTACCTCTGACTTAGATGAAGATCAGATCACATTTTTTGACAAATGTACTCAGAAAACCATGAAATTCCAAAAGGTTCACATACTGTTTCTTGCCACTGTATAAAGAGACTTTCCTTTTCTCTTAAAGCTAATGCAAAAAAACAACAAACAAAACGTGCAGCTTGCGAATGAGCAACCGTCGAATGCAACATCATCTACCTGGAGGAAAGGGGCTTGGACTGAAAGAAATGTAACGTTTTGAAGAGACAGGAAGGCTTCTCATAGAGATTACATTAGCTCAGGTTTGCTCCTGAATGGACATGATTATGGGAAGTTACTCTCTCCTCTCCCTCCCTCTCTCTCTCTCTTCGATAAATGTCACTCTCTCCTTTCTCTCCTCCATACCACGCCAGTTTTCTCCCTCTCTCTTCCCTTGCCTATCCCTCTCGTTCTGTCTGCTTTCGTCAACATTATATTTTCCTCTCATCTTTTTTCCCCCGCTTCATGCCATGTCTCCTCATCCTTCACCACAGCGGTTGTATGTCTCGCGCTCCATCAGCCCCGCCCACTCCTGCCTTAAACTCGGCTCGCGAGCCTGACCATTAATAACAAGCCTTTCCTAAAGCTGGGCGTCAGACTACAGGATTTTTTTTTCTTTTCCCCCCGTCCGATTTTATACGAGATTGGACACATTTCGCTCTTAAATCGCTCCACCATGCCGGTCGGAACTGGTTAACTGGTAGTTTTATTTATTTCTTTCTTTTAGTCGAAGTCAAATCTGAAGCCTCGAGTTGTGATCGGCGCGCGCGGACCTGATCGGAGGCGGATCCGTTCTTTTTTTGCGTCAACCATGTCGGTGAGTGTGAGATGGTAGTCAGCGACGCGAAACGGAAATCGGCTCGCATTTTCAATCGTTCTCGATTAAAAAAGAAAAAAAAAACACCCCCCTGTAGTGTGAGCCCAAAGCTTTAAGAGAAGTGATGATGAGGAGCTCGGGCATGATGAAGCCGCACTACTCGGTTGCCTTGGTGAGGATGACGGCCGCCTGCACTAACGGTCGCTGCGCGCGCAAATTTCTCCACAGTGACTGCGTCATCGACGAGAAGACTGTGGTCCTGCAGAAGAAGGATAACGAGGGCTTCGGCTTCGTGCTGAGAGGGGCAAAAGGTAAGGGAGAGAAAAATAAGAGCACACCCTCCATGTTTCAGCGCCCCCCCCCCTGCCCCCCGCCGGTGCCTTATACCGGTGTACCGGAAAGAGTTGACGCTGTGAAAAGTTGACGCGCGAAGCTCTCGATGAACTTCACGCGCAAGCCGGAAATATAACAATCATACCGTCGTGATGGCATCAGCATCTGCTACAGCCACTAGTCAGTCACATCACAAAGTACATCCAAGACTTCACATTTTAAACAACTCAACCTAACCTGCGTAGAAGAATTCATTCTGTTCTATGGATTTTTAACACATCGAAATGGCCAAAGATCACATTTAATCCATTTATACCTGTCTATGAATATGCAGTTTGTAAACTCCCGTCATGCCCTTCTGCCATCTTAATGAGAAAACTGGTATAAAGTTGAACAAACGATGGCAAATCCATACCAATGAAGTCGTAAGGAAAGGTACGAATGCTGACCTCTGACCCTAACCTTAACCCTAACCCTCTCATCTTTTTTGTACAACTCAAGCCAATATTTAAAAGAAAAGAAATTCCACCCTGAAATATGCTAATACTGAAATATTTCTGACATGTTTAGTAATTCTGGTGGTAGTTTGTTTGGTCGATGGTGTATTTCCGTTATTCCCGTGAGAAGTTAGCGGTTATTTGACGTCACGGGGTGAAAGAGGGACACAGGTACCACTGCGATCCAACAGTGGAGTTGAGCCCTTGAGCAAAGCTCTTATCCCTCAACTGCTCAGTATCCTGTCTTCTGTAACTGTGGATAAACGGAACTTTGGATAAACGTATCAGCCAAGTGTGGTAAATGTAATTTAGTGATGGGCGATATAGAATTAAAACTACATCGCGATATTTCATTCTAACGATAAAAATGAGCATATGAAAATACTAACATTCAACACTATCTTTTCGGCCACAAGTCACATCATACAGTCTTGAGAGCCGTGCAAACGCAAACATTGATCCAAAAAAGTCAAAGTTTATCCGGACCATAATCAAACAATAAACTATACCAATTAAGTAGGCTAAAAAAATTTAATAAGAATTTTATTCACAGATTTATATTCCGGTGAAAATGCAAACATCAATACTCGCGGGATTTATAATCTAACCGCAGGAAAAACAAATGGAAATGTTGTATCTGAACCACTTCCGGCATTCGCCCTACTTGTTCTCGTTCTACGTGTGAGATGCCCACGTTATGGCACGTAAACACGTCATCAACTGTATCGTCAAAATCGCGAGATGATAAATTCTTATAATGGCAAGGAATTGTACCGGTATATCATGGACGATATGATACGACACAACCCTAATGTAAATGTTTATTTCTGGTCAGCAATGTAACGTTCTTTTGTGCGTTTGCAGCTGTCAGGTATGATAAAGTTACTAACATGCTAGAAATGGCAGAAAAAAGTATCAGTGTAATGTGTTTACAACAGTACGTTACACCGCCAGAGGGTTTTCAGTGCCGTCGCGTCACTGTGTGGAGAAATAGATGGTGCTCTAGTATGATTTAAGGGACGTCTAAAGGGACAGGGTGGACAAAATAGACATGAGAACCACTAAAGTAAAAAGCTTGATCAGGCAAAGGATCATAATAGTAATAGATGAAATCATCGTTGAAGTAACTGTCCAATCATATACTGTAACTAACCGGCACACCTTAACAGCATCACGTTTTTCATCTGGTCGGTGGATAATAATAAATGCTGGCGTCCAATGTATCAGCAGCCCACTGAACCTACTTGTCCACTGGGCAACTACGCATAAAGAAAATTCTTGCCTAGTCACGTAACTTGTCTCAGGCACCTGGGCATGTGATTGTAAATCAGTGGTTCTCAATCTTTTTATAGCCAGGCACCCCTGTAAAACTATCAAATAAACTCCACAAACTCCCTCATTGTGGATTTATTTCATTACCATTATTTGATTCTTTTAATAATAATTTTTGCAACCATTTTGGAACTTTTCCTGAATTTTCCAAGCATGGAAACCGCTCATGTGTCTGAGCTGACTTTGGTGCTTGGACCCCTCAATATAATAGCTTTGATAATGTGCTGATAATGTGTGATTTTCACCACTGTGACAAAATGAAAGTAAAGTAAAATTGTGGAACCACTGAGAATTTCTGCTGTAATCCTCTTTAACAGTGTCTCACGTACTATCCCATAACGTCCCATAATCTCTGTTTTTCCCCCCTCGTTGTGCTCTCATGTGGATTTCCAGCTGACACGCCAATCGAGGAGTTCACTCCGACCCCAGCCTTCCCCGCCCTGCAGTACCTGGAGTCCGTAGATGAGGGCGGGGTAGCATGGCAGGCCGGATTGCGCACCGGAGACTTCCTTATCGAGGTGAGTAAAAAAGCCTGTGGTCCACACTGGGCGTGTTAGGGATTCACTTCTTGGCTTTAACTGGATTTAAAGGAGCTCAGAATATGGCTTTTGAAGTGAGTTTGTCTGATCAGAAAACATTTATGTCAACGTGAAAATGTTTATATGGTGTCTCAGAGTGGGGAAGGTCATGGTTACATCTTTAATGAGCACAGTGGTGCACACACTCACACACACTCGCACACACAGGGAGCAGGCTGACGATTCTGTAAGAGACTGTGAAAGTGCATATTGGTTTTCCCAGCAGGGAAGCCCTTCTTTCCTTCCTTCCTTCCTTCCTTCATTCCTGGTACTGTGTGTGTGTGTGTGTGTGTGTGTGTTTGTGCGTGTGTGTGGTTGCAGAGGGAAGCTGTTAGTCTCAACATCATTGACACCTTTTGTTTTAATGGATCATTTTCAGTTGGTTTGATAAAACAGGAATCATGAGTGTGCTCTTGGTTAAGATGGAGGAGTGAAGGTGTTCAGCTTCATCAGCTTTCAGAACTGAGAAGTATGAATGTGTATGAGTACCAGCAAGTGACGTCTTACAAAGGTCTGAGGTCACAACAAGCTGCCAGAACCATTTCAGTGCACCTTATTATAGACTATACAAGTCTCTGGAACTATACTGGTGGAATGAGAGCTGTTCTTTCAAAAGGATTTTCCCATAGTTGGTGTTTTGATGATGGTGGTGAAGAGCGCTGTCGAACACGTCTCATAGGTGTTCACGTAGATTGAGATTTGCTGACTGTGATGGTCATAGCATACTGTATGATTTGCATAATTTACATCCTCATTAAAGCATTCAGTTAGCCCTGTGGAAAAGGGCATACGAACAAATACACTAGCGTACTACCGTGTTAACTTGAGACAGCAATGATTTGGTGAGCAGCATGCAGGAACTGAAAAAGGGGACTAAAACTGGAATGTAATGTTCAAAAAGCACATATGAGTGTAAATGGTCTGCACTTATATAGCGCTTTACACTGTCTCATTCACCAATTCACATACACCAATGGTAGCAGAGCTGCCATGCAAGGCGCTAACTTTCCATCGGGAGCAAATTGGAGTTCAGTGTCTTGCCCAAGGACACTTCGGTTTGTGGAGTCATGTGGGCCGGGAATCGAACCGCCAACCCTAGGATTAGTGGATAACCTGCGCTACCACCTGAGCCACAGCCGCCCATGTGTTATGGTCATATTCCCACAATGTGTCCATTTGACCATATAGTGTATCAGCTATTGTATTGAATTTGAAGCTGACGTATAATTACCCCACTATTTGCTACAACATAACAGAGTCTCCAGTTTTTTCTTTAATTTGGCACACGTCTGCAGTCTAGCGACATAATCAACAACAAAAAAATCATTAAATGAGGACATCAATTTTGTGATTTGTGGTTACAGTGAATGTTTGGAACTTATTGTTGTGTTCAGTAACTAAAGCACTACAGAGACTGGTCAGATAGCAGACGATCATTTCGGAGTCAGAGACTAGAGAGCTGGAGTTCCTTATTGCAGGAGTACTGACAAAATTGAGCAGTACAGTGCAGCATACGGTAGTTATGTAACTCCACTACTAGCACAACACGCCATTACATCACTTTTATACACTGACTGTCGAGCCCATTTAAACATAAAATGCTCACACTCAGTAATATCTATCGCAATGCTGGAGTATTTGGGAGAACAGCACTGCTAATAACCAAAATGTTAGCCAAAGACTTTTACACAATTAGGATATACAGAGTGATGGTGAGAAAAATCTGTTCCCTTTCCATGGATTTGAGTCATCAAGATGTTTAAATGACCAGAATGCACATGGGGCTGCGTATCTTGGACCCACTTTCCTATTGCCTGGTGGTTCTCTGAGCCTACTTTAGATGCAGAAATCATTTAATTACAGAGACGTTTTAGACGTGGCATTTTTGACCTGGTATTTTGAGCACTAGATTGTGGTCTCCTGTTTATACGCCTGTAGAAGTGACTCAGGCAGTGAAAGGAAGTTACATCTCAGTCAGTGTGAGATTACAGAAAAGCAGGCTAAAAAGGGGAAGATCGGTGACACTAAACACTCACACTGTCGCTGTTTAAACTCGAGACGAGCTGCAGGCGGAATGAGCGTGAGGCGTTCTACGTCCTCATCTCTATCAGGAGAAACGTGTTCATCTGCACGCAGGATTCATGGACACACTGGTTTCGCGTCAGCTCCACAATCATGAGTGAGAGGAAGGACCGCTTTGAAGTCAGAGCGTAGGAGGGAAGGGCACGAGAGTTGGGGGGCTGCAATGAGAGCAATTTCTGAATTGTTTGATGCTAGTTTTTGTAGCTCGAAGACACTGTTGGAGAAGTAGGAACTACTGGATGAAGTGGCGTCACAGAGTTACAGCATCTCTGAAACCCAGATTACAGTTAATACTCGATTACCTTATTCAGCGAGTAATTAGAATCGCATATGCTCTGTTTTACCCAAACCAGGGGTCCACTTTTTTTTAACTCAGGCATTAGGGCTGGGCGATACGGACTTAAAACAATATCACGATATTTTGTGGCGAAAAATTTTTTTTGGTGAAATATAATATATGCGATAACGATATCAGTGACGATATAAATATAAAACTGATTTTTTGTAACCAAACCAGTTCCAGATTGTAAAGGTAGCTCCTCATTTAGCGATAAACTCCTCCTCAGCTTCACGTCCGCCTTCCGCTCTGCACGTGAGCTGCGAGTGGGTCACAGACCGTCACACACAGAAATACGTCATCAACTAGGCGTTATCGTTATTATTATTGCAGGAAGACTCATTCTTATCGTGGGGAGAATTTATGCAAGTATATCGCAAACGATAAGATGTCGCTCGCCCATATCCCAATATTAATCTTCAGTAGCATACTCATTTTCTAGCCATTTATGGCATCATGATGATATTGTTATTCTGAAAATTGCTCAATATTTATCTAAACTTATATCTGACTCATTGGGTAGGATTTGTAAATAGGCTTGCAATGTTTGCTAGTGGAAACATGATTTAGAAATAGGATCCCCTTCAATCTCAGTCATATAGCAGTTTGCCAGTGAGGATTATCATCGCACATCATACATTTTAACCTCTGGTTAATGTTATTAAAAGTCAGATAAACAAGTTTGTTACTTTTATTATCAGTGGACATTATGTCATAGCAGTCGTTCGCACATCATCCATCCCTCTCTTGTTGTTTTTTCCCTCTCTATAAAAAGTTAAAGCGCACCTACTACGGTTTTGAAACGTGCCTAATTTTCTTTTAAAGGTCTCATACAATAGATTGACATGCAACCAAGGTCAAAAAACATCATTTAAACTGCAGTATTACTTCATACACCCCCCCCAACATCAAAAAGACATGTTAAATGAATGATCCGTTCTAAAGGATTCCTTCTAAACTCTTCCATTCAGAGAGCATACTCTGCTCTGATTGGTCAGATGTCTCAGCATGTTTCAAAAAGGAAGCGCCCACTACCATAACGAGTTTCAGCTCCGTCTGTTCGCGAGCAGCCGATGTAGACCAGAGGTGGGGCTTTTTGCTACAAACCTACGTAGATTAGTACAGGTAGGGAGTCTGGAATCACTAACGACTCGTTTCAGCTGTTCACTCGGTTCCTTCTTTTGGGAGTCAGTGCGTTTACATGGACAATAATAATCCACTATTAACCCTACTAACGCATCAACAATTACACGTTTTATAAACAAACATTTGTTTATACGGGGCCTGTCCATGTGCTGGGTGTTATTGTAGAAACCATCACATCTTAGGATGAGTGCATTAATATGAAGCTGTCTTTGCCTCACAACTTGTGCTGATCTTATAGAAAACTGATCAGGAAATTAACCAACACCTCCTGACCTTTTAAAACTGAGAATTCATCAGCACTTTTGATTCTGTGGAAATAACCACATTATTCACCGTGAAATATACCATAGAACAAAGCCAAACATTCCAGGAAAATATACTGATATGGCATGAACAAAATCAAATTGTATTCATTAATGCAGGTCTCTCTGCGTCCCATCTGAGACAGGGGTGTAAATCTTTAGACATCAGTTACCCACCTCGCCTTCCTGCCACAACTACATTAGGTACCTAAAAGCTCTGATTGGGAAAACAGGAATGTGTGCTCACTTTAAATGTATGACAGCAGCAGAGAGCCGGTAATAAAACAAAGACTATGCTAGCTGCAAGACAGGGAGTTCAGTTGCAGATAAATATGTTCAGCTTTGTCCTCTTAAAAGGAATCCAGTGATAATATTCGGATCCATGCCTTACACACACCGGACTTTCTATTATTGTAAGGTCGTTCATGTGCAGTGGTGCTTGAATATCTGCATAAATATGACCAAAAAGTCCTAAAAGTGGACAATTAATTAAACAAACTAGAAAAATATTATACTTTATCATTTACTTATTGAGGAAAATGATCCAATGTTACATACCCGTGAGTGGGAAAAGTGTGTGAACCTTTGCTTTCAGTGTCTAGTGTGACCCCCTTGTGCAGCAATAACCACAACTGTGTTTTTTTTTTGGAGAGCAGTGGTTTTCTCCTTGCAACCCTGCCATGCACACCATTGCTATTCAGTGTTCTCCTGATGGTGGATTAATAAACATTAACATCAGTCAATGGGACAGAGGCCTTTAGTTGCTTAGAAGTTACCCTGGGTTCCACTGTCACCTCGCGGACTATTACACGTCTTGCTCTTGGAGTGATCTTTGATGGTCCACACTCCTGGGGAGGGTAATAATGGTCTCGAATTTCCTCCATTTGTACCCAAGCTGTCTGACTGTGGCGTGGTGGACTCCAAACTATTTAGAAATAGTTTTGTTACCTTTTTCTGAGGTCATCAGAAATCTCTTTTGCTCGTGCCATGATACACTCCCACAAACATGTGTTGTGATATGTACTATTGGATAATTTTCCTTAATAAATAAACGACCAAGTATAATATTTTGTGTCTCATTTGATGAATTGGGTTCTCTTTGTCTGCGTTTAGGACTTGTGTGAAAATCTGATGTTTTAGGTCATATTTATGCAGATATATAGAAATTTCTAAAGGCTTCACAAACATTCAAACACCACTGTATGTCAAGGATTTGGTTTTATGTTTGGTAGTGTTTGTCTCTGCTTGGTCATTTCTCCACATGTGATGACCTGCCAAACAACTTTAATCGTGTAATCAATGATATTGACCACAGCTTTAGAGCCGTAACAGCTTCTGCGCTCGCTCAGAAGCTGCATTTTTTTTGGGAGAGGTGTCGGACGTAGCTTGTGCACGCCTTATCTCCGCTCGTCCTGCTGAAGCTGCCTGGATTCAAAGTCTCCGAACAGCGAGAAAGCTTCCCGTTAGTCTCTTGTTATGTTATGCTCACTGTTTATGTGGCCAGAGACACCGTGCTATGGAGCAGTTGGTGGTCCAATATCTGTTCTTCAGCAGTAACTTTCATGCTTCTCTAACAATCAGTGGTGGCCAGTTGTGACTTTAGATGGGTGGCTAATACATGTATAAATGAAATTTGATCTTTGAAAGACCACCCTGCTAGCCCATTTATACCAACACAGATGTTTTCCCTCAGCAGGAATAGCAATTAGATTAGATGTATTTATCACGAAAAGCATAACGTGTTGCTAAACTGCTGAAACCAGCTGTGGGGTTGAGAAGTTGTTGTTGTGGTTTTTTTCTTTATTAGCCTGTTAATAATGTGCAAGACTCAGGCCTCAGAGATTCTGTGCTATATTTACTGTAATAAACATAACATGCGAATGTCTGTATTGGACGGTTGAAGTGTATAGAGTAGCACTGTTGCTGTTAATCAATGTACCATTTATAGAAAGTGATCCCTCATGCATTAAACTTCAACACAATTTATTTGATCTAACTTATTAATTAATGTTATTAGAGCTGCAACAACTAATCGATAATAATTGATTATGAAAACCGTTGTCAACGAATCTCATTATCGATTAGTTGGTCTGCGCATGGCACAGGAGAGATTTACTCATTACGTTACTTCTATTCAGAAAACATACTTTGGGGAGTAAATACTAAAGTTGCGTCTCAAATGAAGTACTATACACTTACACTATGCACTATGTACTCTACCATCTAGTTTATTATAACGGAAGTGATCTATTAGTGATGAGGCCGCGTTGCTGATCACGCACAGTGTAGATATGCTGATACAGAGTGTAGCGCGAGTAAGTATGATCAAATGTAAACACAAGTAAAATAATATGTCTAAAGGCAGCGAGTAACAGAAACCACAAGGTGCAGTGAAAGGGAGTTTTTATTATTCATTTAGGACTGTAGTTTTAATTCAGTACTTTTTGTGCATCCATAAAAAAATAATTCATAAATACTATAAAATACAAGATC
>JAOUWY010000001.1:37843167-37855318 GCA_025728095.1 Prietella phreatophila | reverse complement strand
GTGTGTGTGTGTGTGTGTGTGTGTGTGTGTGTGTGTGTGTGTGTGTGTGTGTGTGTGTGTGTGTGTGTGTGTTGGCATGATGGTTTTCCATCTTTTTGTCTTTGATTGCAGTAAAGCATAAGGTATTTGTCTGAATGAGTCAAAATCACTCAAGTCTTTCTGAAGTATAATATCTACTGATATTACGTGTCTTCCACATTGTGAGGTTTGACTGCATTTCTGCCATTTGGTTTAGTTCCTGAAGTCCTACTAGACTAGACTGCTATTTCCTCCAATATTTTTATACCACCTTCCAGCTGTTTTTCTTATGTTGCCATTACAGTGACTGACGAGTACTTGATTCAAATGGATTAGGAGAGCAGAGATGTTTATATAAGGTTTAGAGTATTATGCTTGAACAATTTGAAGAGATGCCTTTAGAGAAACACCCTTGATATTTCAGCACACAGCTGTTAGATATGAGTGTACACTTGATCCAGTGACCAGAATGTGTCTGGCTACTGCAGGCAACACTGTCGTACATATACTGTCTCAAACTGTAAAGCGGTCAGTGGTATACTAGATATTTTATAGTTGCTTTGTGATTTGAATGCAAGAGAGTTAGTCTTTTTTTTCCAGTATGTTGCTTTAGGCAAATCTGTAACTGCACTGAAACATTTTTTTTGTTTGGTTTTGTTTGTTTTTCTCCTTTTCCAGTTGTACGGTTTATAGATTACTCATCCCTGCAGTGCTGCTTTGTTCTTGCGTTTGTGTTTTGGGATAATCATGACCTTTTTTGCAATGATGGGGAAGGTTAGCTTGATTGTTGCTTACATTTATTCATTTGGCAGATTCAAAGTGAGACAGAATCCGATCTAAGAAAAAAAAGCAGAGCATTTAAAGGGTTAAAGAGCAACTCCGGTGACTTTCATGGAAAAAAAAAACCTTCTTAAGCTCGGTTATTTCTTATTTTATTGTTCCAGGCATTGGCCTTGGAGTCAAGGTGTGTGACGTCAGCTTATCCAGGGAGCTAGGCTTATTCATTCCCACGCTGTCAAACCATATATTTGTGCTGGTCGATGAGACACAAACATGCTCGACAATCCCACACTTTTGTTTTGTTTCACTGGTTTAACTGTAGTTTCTTTTTTTTCCTGAAAGCGATGTGCAGAAGCCCGAAGTCCGCTTGGCAATTGAGTGTAGCGTATAGTAGTGTGAAATACCTTTTGTAACAATTGACATCAACCAAAGTTCAGCATCGGGAGTGAGCAATCAGACATGATCCTCACAGGACAAACAAAAGCTATGCTCATTAGCAGTGGCTCGTGGACGGTTCAGATGTGGACGGTTATATGCCAATACGTACAGTGGGGTCAGAAAGTCTTAGACGTCTAGTAAAAAAAATGCTTCCATTTTGCATTATTTTGTAAATGAATACAAAAATGATATCATCAGCAAGAATGTTAGAAACATTTTTCAATCCATGTTAGCTCAAACCCATCACAGTGTCTTCAGTGGAAGGGATAAGATAGGGATATATCTCATGTGAGTTAACATGGCCAGTAACAGATTTGCATGACCTAGCAACCTAGAAATAGTACAGAATCATGAATATTCAAGATATTGAACATTTACATTCTTTTTCTGAAACATTCTACGAATTTTGTTCAAAAAATTCAATTGTATTTATTTCTATAGCACTTTTAACAATGAACATTGTCACAAAACAGTTTTACAAGTCAAAGGCGTTCGTGGCAAAGGAAATCTCCCCAAGATTACATCGATCGGATCAAATATAATGTATGTAATTGATTTTTCAATGTGGTTTCAGACTTTTGGACTCTGTACAAAGAGAAATAACTGCAGGAGAAGGCGGGATTGGTCAGAATTGGGAGCACCATTAAAATAAAACAGTCCACACACACACACACACACACACCTCTAGTGCAGGTCAAGCGTTTCTATTCACACTGCCCGCGACTCATGCTTTCATTCATTGGAGCCCGTGGATTGTCTGTACTGGACCATCACATTCTCCTCAACATGCATTACTGCAGTATATAGAACGAGTGTAGCGTGGATGTTGGGCTTAGTAAGTAGGGCAGGAATTGATGCCCTCCTCACATCAGGGAGAACATCAGCTGGTGACAAAGATGATGTTTTAAACAAGCCATCAAAATGCTGGAGTTGCTCTTTATGGACCTTTATCATAATCTCAGTGTTGGCTCTCTAGAAGTAGCATAGAACCTCAAACGTTGATGAGCGTTGGGCAATATTGCAATTCTAAAATCATATCAAAAGTCTTGATGAATTTTCACAGTGCATGATGGATGCAATATTTGCAATATTTAGTTTTGCCAGCAAAAACCAGTATAGCTGCTTAAAGGAAAACTCCACCCTGTATAACTTGCATATTAATCTTTATAATTAATGGTAAATGTGCACTTACATAGCGCTTTTATCCAAAGCGCTTTACATTGTGTTTCATTCACCCATTCACACACACACACTCACACACCAATGTTAGCAGAGCTGCCATGCAAGGCGCTAACTTGCCATCAGGAGCAACTCTGGGTTCAGTGTCTTGCTCAAGGACACTTCGGCATGTGGAGTCACTCGGCACGGGAATTGAACCACCAACCCTACGATTAGTGGACAACCTGCGCTACCAACTGCACCACAGCTGCCCAATTAACATGACATCCAAGTTTATGTTTCATTGACATGTTGTTCTGCTTTCACTTTAGTTAATGTTCCTGTGTCATTGGTGGTGCAGTGGGATTCAGCCCTTGCTTTATCTCTGCCTAAAGAGAGCGAGGTGATAGGTCACTATCTGTGTCATACAGCTGCATTGCATTCTGGAACTTTGAGTCTAACAGTCACGCCAACATTATTTTTTTGTTGGATTTTTCTAGAAAATGGCGATGAAGAAAATAAAAAGAAAATCTTTTGTTTTAAGAAGAGCCAACAGCAAAACCTGACTGTTATCACTTATGGTTGAGATTTTGCCCCCCATTAAAGTGTGCAAATGTCCCCGTGACATCATCCACGGGGAGCTGCTAGTTTCTCACAGGAATAATGAAAATACAGCACCAACCAACAAACTAGCACCATTCTCATACAATGTACAAGTGTATCAAGGTGGAGTTTTGCTTTAAATATGAACGAAAAATGTATTTTTCATATTCAAGGAGAAAAAAATGACTGATATATTCAATCAGCTCCTCGTTTCTGCTCGGTCAGTTTTGGATCGCCGAATTACCGGTAGATCTGATCTTAGGTTTTCATCCCAATCAAAGCATTAATCATATGCTTTGTTTCAGTCACCCAAACCGATCACATACGCCGCTGAGACGAGTTTTTTGCATTTCCAGCAGCGGTCATGCATTTCATCTTTAAATTGTGTGTCCTGTGTTTCTGTGTGAACTGAGGGAGGGGAACAGAGGACGGATAAACACACAGCGGCGTAAGTGTGCAGTGAAAAAGCAACGTGCTTGCTTATCTCTACCTTAGAGGAGTTAGTTATCGATCATCTCTATATAGCTTATTTTAGGAGAAAAAGAAAAAACAGCACAGTATTTTAAAGATTTATAGAAATATTTGAGATTTTTATGACATTTAACTGACTTGTGGTGTGCCAAAAATTGATGTGATATCGGTTAAGAAGCAATACACACTCTTAAGGGAAACTGTTTTTTTTTTTTTTTTAGTTTTATTTTGATTTTTGCCAGTATTCCACGTACAGTATATCAACGCTATTTCAATCAATCAAGAATTTATATATAGGTCTCAGTGAAATAGAAAATATTTAAATATTGAGCTAATGGCTGTCACCTGCTTCTTTTAGATCCTGTAATTAAAAGATGAAGTTAAAATTTAGATTTGTGTGGTGTGAATAATTTACAAAAGAGAAATTGCACACATCGTGACTTACACAGCATGACACGTTAAAACTCACCTGTGCAGCTTATTAACCTGAACGTTATTTCTCCCCGGACGGAATTACGACCGTATAAATCACACGTGTGACGTTTTACCTGAAACACAGTAGTGATGCGTCTAAGACGTCTAACCTCATTACATTTGGACATTACTCATTTGAATATATGCAAAGAAGTGTTGACCGAGGTCATTTTGTGCTGCAGCTCTTTTCATTTATTTGTCTAAATGATTAGGATGAAAAAGAGACATTGATGTGGGCAAACTTTTCCTCAGTATTCAACATTTTTTATATAACAGTATATATGAAAGAAATAAATATACAAAATGATGTGTAACAGATGTGAATGTATGTTTGAAGTGGTGTAAGTTGCAGCGCTCAGTAAACCCATTCAGTGACTTTTAATGCCGTTGGATTTAAAGCGTTGACATCAGAAGATGTTTTGTTTTTGTGGAGTTGAGGTTTTTGCACAATTGAAGTTGTTTGGTCGATTTTGATCGAAATCGAACTTGTGTTGTTCTCTGCTGCCCTCTGCTGTTCTTTTTACATTCAGATGTAATGATTTGGCAAGAGGGACTCCGGAGAGGCTTCATTTTAGACAGAAAAAAAGTACACAGCAAAACCGCTGAGACGTCATGAATAATACGCTTTGCTACAGATTGAATGAGATTTACAGCACACTGCATCAAAAATATTTCATTTCCGTAATTCAGAGTTGTATTACACACCTATGTCCAAAAGTATTTGGACACCTGACCACCCATAGGTGGTTCTTCCCCAAACTTGGAAGTACACTATTGTACAGAATATCTTTGTATGAGCTCCATGAAGACATGGCTTGCCAAGGTTGGAGTAGAAGAACTTGACAGCCTTGATTTCAACCCCACTGAACACCTTTGGGATGCAGGAACACCAACTGTACCCCAGGCCTCCTCACCAAACATCAGTGCCTGACCTCACTAATGTTCTTGTAGCTGAATGAACACAAATCCCTACAGCCACACTCCAAGATCTAGTGGGAAACCTTCTCAGAAGAGTGCAGGCTATTATAACCGTACAGATGGACTAAATCTGGCATAGGATGTTCAACAAGCACATACGAGTGTGATGGTCAGGTGTCCACAAACTTTTGGAGATGTATCAAAAAAAAGAACGATTCTTTTTGGAGCATTCAGTGTGACTCGTTACCTGTAGCTGTCGCACAAGCAGCTCCAATTCTCTTGATTTTCTGCCTCTAAAGTTATAGCGAAGGAATAAAAAATCCCCATCACCATTATTACTGATAATGAAAATCTAATCCAGGCAGTAAGATAGGACAGCTGACACTAGCTAGGACTGGGAAGTGTGTTGTTAGTTGGCACTATTTCTAGAGAAAAAGAAGAAATTAATATAATTCAAATCAAAATCCAGTTTTGCCATTACAAGACTCATTTATTAATGGATTCATTAGTAAGAGCTCCCCACCACCCACATCCAACAAGTAAAAAACATATAAACCCACTTCCTGCTGTACATCTCTCCACAAATCAATCTCTCTCTCTGCACTTGACACCACGCTGCAATCAGACTCTCTCCTAACTCTGCTTAATTGATGGTGAGGACATCGCTCTGGATCTCGTGGCTCAGCTGCGTCTGCAGGTCGCTCAGCTTCTTCTTGAGCACGGCGAGCGCAGACATCACGATCGTCTCGGGCCGGAGAGAACCGCACGACTCGACGTTATAGTAAAACCTGCGAAGTACCAACACAAGTTACGCTCACGTCACGTAGAGTACAGCTCGTTACTACGTCATGTTTCGTTTCATAAAGCACCACACATCTTGCTTGTTATCAGTTTATAGTCACACTGTTATAGAAAACACATCATACATGGATTTATTTTCATTTTAAATAACACAAACTGAATGGCCAAAAGTTTGTGGACACCTGACCATCACACTCGTATGTGCTTGTTGAACATCCTATGCCAGATGTAGTCCACCTTTGCTGTTATAATAACCTCCAGTCTTTTGGGAATGTTTTCCACTAGATGTTGCAGCGTGGCTGTGTGGATTTGTGTTCGTTCATCTACAAGAGCAAGGAGGTCAGGCACTGATGTCCGGTGAGGAGGCCTGGGGTGTAGTCAGCGTTCCAGGTGTTCAGTGGGATTGACGTCAGGGCTCTGTGCAGGACGCTTGAGTTCTTCCGCTCCAATCTTGACACACCATGTCTTCATGGAGCTTTGTGCACAAGGGAATTGTCATGCTGGAACATGTTTGGGCCTCTTAGTTCCAGTGAAAGGAACCTGTAAGGCTACAGTGTACTAAGACATTCAATACAATTGTGTGCTTCCGACTTTGTGCTAACAGTTTGAGGAACAACCAGATACGGGTGTGATGGTCACGTGTCCACAAACATTTTAGCAATATAGTATAGCTTTTAATAAATACTAATTAAAACACTTCTTGTTCAGAATGGATTAATGCGTGCTTTCAGAGGGATGTATCTATCGCAACATTATGTACCACATGGCGTCACTTACCGCTCTGGTTTGCCGTTTGGGTCGTATGGAGCTTGGACTTCTTCCTCCTCGAGCTCGGAGTACTCGCTCTTAGGCCTAGATTGAAAAAAAAAATGCAAATGAGTGTGTTCATTCATCTTTATATCCTAGTGCTATTGGATTCCTTGAATCTGATTGGTCAGAAGGTGTTGATTAATTTTCTAGAACAGCAGCTCTGAAAGTAGTTCCAAAAATCACCTGTTTATATTAACGTCCTCGCTCTAATATGTTATCATTTCTATAGTAACAGCTTACACAGGAACTTGTATGGCAGATGCTCCACATGAACGCATTTTAAAACATTTTCTTGGTTGTTTTTTTTAGATAGTCTGCCTTTTCTGAGGAGTCATAAGTGGTAAGTCTTCAGAGGTAAAGCTGTAACTTCACAAGTTTTCACCTTTAAAAAAATGGCACATACCATTCCTCAGGACGGGGGTACACTGTGTGTCTCAGCGCATTATCTGGGTCGTACTCGAAGGCCACCCCTGCTGTCGGGTTCCACTTGGCGTGTTCCTTGCCAAAGCCCTTCTTGGCGTACGCTCGGAGTCGGAGCTCCTGGCCCTTTCGGAGCTTCACCAGCAGGATGTCTGAAATCAAGAGGAGAACAGGACAGAGGGTTCAAAGGTCAAGCCAAGACAGACTCAAAGATGCTGAATTAGATGCAATAGTGTGCAAATTTTTAACTGATCCTGTACATATCCAAATGACTATTATTAAACAAGCTCTTTATTTTGCAGCAGCATAAAACCATTAATAAGCAGGTTATAATAACTACTAGTAACAATGACGAATTACTGTTCTGTGAAATCCTTGGGCACAATTTTATAGATAAGTGTCTTGCGTCACATAAACAAGTCTGTTTGAGCTCAGCACTGTTCACGTGATGATCCAGACATGCCTCATTAACCTCGTAGCCCCAGTGCAAAACTAAAGGCAGCTCAGATGGTCCGCCAAATAAATCAGAGCAAGAGTAAAACTGTGTGCTTTTCATTTTATCTATACAGTCTCTAAATTAAGGTGTGGGAAAGTGAAGAAAACTGATGCGAGCCTTAGCTGTGGAAGAGCGAATCAAGAGATCCTCACCGTCCTGCTCTACGTAGTCATTGGGGTCGCTATCTCGACTTCTGGAGGTCACCTGAAGAATGACAGAAGAAAGAATTGGCTTTTTGTTTGCGCAAACATTTTTTTATTAGTTCATTACAAAAGAACCCTTGTGATGGAGGAACATTTAAACATTTAAAAAAGACTATGAGAGAGAGTGTGTATGATGGGGGAAAAAACAGGTTTGTTCAGGTTAGTTTGACTCACAGGGATAACTCGAGGGTTATTAGACAGCAGATCTCGTGAAGTCACGTGACGCGTCTGATCTTCTGTGCATCTCACGTCCAGTGTGAGTTCGACTGAGCACTCTGGACAGAAATCATCACACGTGCAGTCCTAACAGATGGTTAAGAAACAATGTCCATGATGTATAACATTTGCACTACAATTACACGATCGGTCAAAAGTTTGGACACACTTGGCTGAAAAGTTTTTCATGATCTTAAAAACCTTTTGAACTGAAGGTGTATGATTAAATGTTGGAAATCGGTGTTACGGACAAAAATATCATTGTGCCAACATGTTCATTTCTTTCATTAGAAAACTAACACTTTACTTACAAGTAAACTCTTATTTTAAATGGATGACTTGGAAGGAAATATTCCAAAAAGCAGACGATAAGTGTCCAGTGTAGGTGTGAACTCGAACACTGTTTAAAAAGCATCTCAGGGAAATTCCTCAAGAAATCGGTTGAGAAAATGCCAAGAATACATTTCTGGAAATTCTATGCAAAAAGGGTGTCTACGCTGAAGATGGTGAAATATTAAATCATTTTTATTAATTTATTTTGATTTATTTTTTATCACAACATAATTCCCATGGGGGGGCTAAAAAAAATAAAGAATGAGTGTGTGTAAACTTTTGACCAGTAGTGTATATACAGTAGCAACGTTGCACAGCTGATAAAGATTTTTGTTAGAAACGTCCCGTTTCTCTCTATACTTTGTGTATTACACTTAAGTTCTTATTACATCTACTACTACTACTACTACTAATATTATTATTATTATTACTACTACTACATCCTGGATTTGCATGAAATGTGGGAAAGGCTTTTCTAACCACATCTAATTATCAAGTAAATCCAAATCGTAACCCGATAAACTGACCCTTGAGTACTGCATTTTGTCTACGATGTCATCGCTGGTCAGCGGTATGAGCCCTACAGAAACAAACACGTCATAACATCATCACATCTCGTTCACACACGCGCCTGCACTCGTGACAAAAGCATCACGAAGAAGAAATGATCTGAAATGAACCAAAACGCAGACACGCACCCACTCTGTGTGCGATGAACTCGTCATGGAGAACTGAAGAATTGGCGTCGATCTGAACCCAGTCGATTGCTACAAAACAGAACAGGGATTACGTGCTCTGGTTAAACATGTTAGATACACCGCGTGCATCATGTTATTGTGTCTGGACTAATGTAATGATGTAAAGACACTCACCGATGGTTGGAACCTCAGACATAAACACTCGCCTGATGGAGTTGGCAACACTGTTTTTAAAAACAAGCAGCTTTTATTAGCAAAAGAGAAACAAACCCCTTCATATAATGGCAACAAAAAAGCAGGAAGGGAAGTACTGACAATAACATCACCTCATAAAACATTACACATGTAAAGAGTAACACAATGTAAGGAATAAAAGACTTCTAGGCTGCGGTTTCAGGAAATGAATCCATAACTGCGTGGGGTGAAGAGGAGTTAAGATCACCACCACAAACTTGCTCTCATACCACAACAGGTTGACAACGAGTACAATTTTTTACTTAATTAAAGAGCATCACACCGTAAACTTTATCCGTTTATAGCTACATTTAGTGTTGTGGAAATGTCCATGAAACATCCACTAGTTAGTTCCTGTTATCACTTATACTGCAGCAGCTATAAACATGTCCTTCCCTCACTCATCCTTCATTCTTTTACTCCCTGGAAAGCACAAGGCCATATGTCCTCAAGTCTTTCCCCATATCAGAAAACTTAAAGCAACAGCTCTAATTCAGACTGTTACAAAGCACTGGAAGAGGAGAATCTTTCCATAAAGCGCTAAATAAACATCTCCTTTCAGAAAACTGAGCAACTCTGTTAATGTAGACCATCTGTGTAAGCTGCTACTGGATTTCCAGTGTAGCCGGTAGTACTTTCAGAGCATCTGACCAAACACCATCTGACCAAACACCTGACCAATCAAACACCATCTGACCAATCAAACACCTTCTGACCAAACACACACCTCCTGACCAATCAAACACCTTCTGACCAAACACACCTCCTGACCAATCAAACACCTTCTGACCAATCAAACACCTTCTGACCAATCAAACACCATATGACCAATCAAACACCTTCTGACAAATCAAACACCTTCTGACCAAATAAACACCATATGACCAATCAAACACCTTCTGACCAAACACACACCTTCTGACCAATCAGAATCAACCATTTCTCCATGCGCAGCATTCTGAGTGCAGCCTTCGTCCATTTTGGGACACTTTGGATATTTTACACCGTTACAGCAAAATACAACGTGATTAGGAAGATGAAAAGGAAAGGGCTTGATGTTCGATTATGATGCTATCGGGAACTAGCAGGTCGGCTAGCTGTCTCAGCTAATGCACTCACGCCAGGTCTGTGTTCTCGATTACAAACTTCACATTTTCGTCCGTCAGCTCTGTGATTTTCACTGTGGGCTGGTTGGCATACGGCATCCTCAGCAATGACTAAATGGAAACGTTAACTTAAACCCAAAATAAATAAATAACTGCTGTGTATATTTCACAAAGCGTTCTTCAGACCGTCCGCTGATCGGCGCTTCTTTACAATAACATTCATTGCCGTTTCATTGGTCCGTTGTGACACGACGCGTTCATTTCCGGGTTTATACTGGCGAGTACTTCCGGTTAGTATAAAAGGCTCGTCTAATATTATTACACATATGCGGTAACATTTACGTTAACAATTATTTTTCAAATGTATTTTTTTATTTATATTTAAATAATAATTTCACGTAATGGTTTAACTTAATGAAAAGCTTTAGGAATCTGATGGAAAACATTATGAAATTTCAGGTAACTTTTAAACATCACCCATGCCGCCTTCTTTTATCCATCCATCCAACAATCCATTTTGTACACCACTTATAACCTGGAGCCTATCTCCAGGAGACACGGGGAACAAGGCGGGGTACACATCCATCAGGGCGCAATCATATACACATTCACACACTACAGACACTTTGGACATGTCAATCAGGCTACTATGGATGTCTTTGGACTGGAGGAAACCATAGTACCCAGAGGAAACGCCCACAGCTTGGGGAGAACATACAAACTCCACAGACACAGAGCAGCAGCGGGAATTAAACCCACAACCCTGGAGGTGTGAGCTGACCGTGCTAACCACTAAGCCACCATGTGCCCTCTTTCTTTCATACTAATATTAACTAAAATGTCTATTAAAAACATTTTTATTTTAATGGGTTCTAATCAGAATGTTCAATTTACCACTACAAACCACCTGAACCCAGTAGGATCTTCATTCATAGGGAAAATACATTTAGAAAAGGCGTTAGGTACCATTCTGAACAACACATTTCCTTTAAACTACCACTACAGTGACCACAAGAAATACATTAAATCCCATTAGGGAATACCACAAATCCCAATTTTTTTATTCTCTCTCTCTCTCTCCAACAGGGTTTTGTTGCTGATCACAACCCAAATCTGCCATCTGTTTACAACTGCCACAAAAACATTGATAATATAATTTAAAAATTGCTTTTTTTCTTGATTAAAGAAACTCAAACATTAGCCACAGTATTTAATGACAACTTTAATTTCAAGTACAATATACATTTAAACTGCTTCAAGGTTTATAAGGGAGCGAAAATAAAGCTCATGCACTGAATCAGGAGTCTGAATCAGAGCCGATTAACCTGCTCTGCACAAATTTACTGACCCCACCTAATCAAAAGTCCATCATTACGTTCAGGAGCATCAGAATATTCAATTACATAGATTAGAGCAGAGTCACAGAGCTGGAAGATTTCTCAAAGCAGTGTAAAGCATGGTAGCTGTACAGATCAGTCAAACTTGAGAGCTTTGACACAGGTAAACTATCAATGTGACTGAAGCACACAAATTAAATACCCCAATTCAAACTATATTTAAAATAACAGCAAAGTGACTTAAGCGCTCCTCACAGTGGTCAATGATCAGAGTGTCCGACATTCATAACATGTGACTGAAGAGCATGACATATGAAGAGCAGAGGAAATGGAGGACTGGAGGCTGGTTTATCTTCTTTGGTTCAACCCTGTGAGGTTCTTCAGCTGCAGTGGAGAGAAACAGCTGGGTCAGTATTGAACAGAGTGCACATGTGCTTTTCAATCTTTAAATTTATTGGATTACCGTAATTCTCGGACTATTAAGCGCACCTAAATATTAGCTGCACCTGCTAATTTTAAAAAGAAAACATTTTTTGTACACATATAGGCCGCACTTCTCGATAAGCCGCAGGTGTCCACGTTGTAACTGTCACGATTCGTGACGTAAACGAAGCAGGACGGATGCAAGTGAAGTTAG
>JAOUWY010000001.1:37813827-37825374 GCA_025728095.1 Prietella phreatophila | reverse complement strand
CAGTGTTGTCACATGAAAAGATATCAAATATTTACAAAAATGTGAGGGGTGTACTCACTTTTGTGAGATACTGTATGTAGAGAATACGTGAACATGTAGAAATAATATGCGTCTTAACAGAATAAGTTGATGATAAATGTCTCATCTCATCTCAAATGTAATTTACACAATTTCAAACATTCAACTGTAAATGTCATGACTAAGGTGTATTTGGTGTCTGACGCTTGCGTCTTTAGTTTTGTACTAGAGCTATGACACTACAGTATCGCTGTACTACATTTAAATGACATTGTTAAACTATAGTTTGTTCTTAAACAAATGAATTTGTAGATATGTTCCGCATTAACAAGTATAAGTTTATACAGATAATCTAGTTTGACTATAATGACAAATAAAATTTAAAAAAACCATGGCTGCCCAGAACGTTACAGTTCAGTTACAATGTGATGTTTTGTTCATGTGTGCAGAAACCTAGATACAGTTTAGGGCAGAGATTTACAGAAAATATTTTGGGGGAGAACTATACATTAACCTTTTAGCCCCACTATTTCCACAATAAAGACGAGGACTAAGAAGAAAACACATACATTTTCTTTAATAAAACCATTAAAATGGATTTGTGATAACGTCAACATTACACAGTATCTGGTGTAAATATTTCTTTGGATCACAGCAACAAACAAAAAAAATGACTGCTGCGTGAATCAGTACATTTTGCCTGGTCATGGCCGAGTGACTGAAATGTCGGTTTTGATGTCACCAATATTGGGATCGAAGGTTAAATTGTAGGTCACGCTTGCCTGTCCGTCTCCTGAGCTTTCCCATGGATCGTGTAAGAAATACACTCCCTGTTTTCGGTGTGGACTCCACACACACTGTCCCTGTTGAAATATAGGAACATGTTCACCAACAGCTTATTATACACTTAATATTCAATTTCTTTTATTGAGCAGGAACACACAGACATATGAAACACCGCTACATTTACAGATAATATTTACAAGAAGTAAAAGGATGCCATGAAATACCTCCTCATTGACAGGTTCAGACAGGCCCATGCTGACGGTGATGTCATCAGTCAGGCTGTACTCCATCCACAATGCCACGCCGTGACAGCGCCCTCTCCTGGTAAAAAGAACAAACATTGCATAAAGTTATGAATTTTCCTTACGTGCACAGATTGAGTGCAAGAACAAACGAAGAAATACAAAATGTGGAAGTTGACACAAGTCAGAGCAGTGTTATAAGGCATCTAATGTCCTGTTTTACAAGAATAAGAATATACTGTGATAAAGAAAAGTACACTGACTTGTATAATCAAATCAAAAGTTAATTTATTTATAAGACACTTTTTGCAGTAGACATCAGTACGGCGCAGCTGTGAAGAAATCCGTTTCCAAATCTAGAGCTCTAATAAGCAAACATGATAACAAAATCATCCAAATGTTAACCCCAGAGAGGGAGTTTTGGTTCAGGAATGATTTGATTAAAATGATTATTTTATGGCCCTCCTACCCCGGGGTAAATAATTCGCTATATTAAATTTCAAGACCCGATTCACGTTGAGATTTATTTTTAAGGCTTTTTTTTTTTACCCAGTAAGTGGCACTGTTCCTTGACTGCTGATTGGCTGCACAGGGACACACTGTTGGAAGTCAAAGGTCATCACTGAGCGTGGCTTAGACAGGGCTCGACAGGGGTACTCCCAGAGGGGATGAGGTTCTGCCTCACGAGACTCCCGGAAGTCCAGGGAGCGCTGAGGAAGAGAAGTGTCATGCATGACTCATGTAAAACACTGAAAAACGTTGAGCTTCCATGAAGATGTGGCTGATGCTCATGTTACATCACCAAACATTACCCACTAAAAATAGGAGTTAAGGTGCAAAATTTCATCTAGATTTCTCAGCTGCCATCAATAAAATCAGCTGATATACGCAGATTTACTTGTATTAGTAGAAATCTATGAAGCACACAAATCACTAATATCTCTTTCAATGTTATGAACAACCTGATGGAAGCTTGCAATAAAAAGGTGTGCACCAAGACTGGACTACTACTACTAATAATAATATTATTATTATTATTATTATTATTATTATTATTATTATTAATAATAACAACTAGAGCTGGTGGTTTTTTTTTTTTTAACCTCTCAATTCTGGTTAGTGTTGCTGTGGTTTAAATTATGAAACGCCCATATTTTGGTAAACACAACCAACTAACTTCATTAGAATACATCACAGGCTGGTGCAAAAAGAAATAATAACTGCTAGAGTGGCCAGGATTGGTAAGAATCTCTATGGGAGTGGATGGGACAGAAAAATAAGCTCAGACACCATGACCTCGCATACCATAAGTGCAAGATCATGTATATTTGATTGTGTCAATCTGTCTCTGTACAGTATTGGAGAGTATGTGTGTGTACCTGCACCATTTCATCCATCGGGCTCACATCAAATCCTTCACAGGTTCCACATGGTGCTCGGATTCTCCACAAATCCTGACAGAGAGAGAAGGGAAATGATGCCACCTGGTGTTAAGGTGACCACTTCAGGCTGTTCAGTGCACTGGAGTAAAATGATTACTAGGATAGCTATAGTGCAGAGTTGTTGCTTAAATCTGATTACATTTTATTTAATTTTAGTGTTTGTATTTATGTGTTATACTCATGCTAGGATCTACACTTAGTAGTTCAGTCAGTTGCAGGCTTTTTGCAGAGAAGCTAAAGCACCTGGAATTCCACGGCGATGAGGTAGAGTATGGCGTAGGAAGGCAGGACGGTGGCATCAGGCCGGAGGAGGCAGTTCAGCGCTGTACGGCAGTACCAGAAGAACAGGGAGTGCCAGGGCAACAGGCTGGTACTGAAATACGGCTCGCCAATCAGCACTGAGATCTAACAGCGGGACACGCAGCCCATGCTTATGTTTCTGTATACAACTGTACCAACTTTCACATACACACTGCATATACCTAATAATAATAATAATAATAATAATGACTACTCAATATAATAAATAAAACACAATATTAAAAATAGCTCAAATCTACTCATTATATATACACACATCATATACAACTGCGTGGAACCTGTAAAAATATGCATGTAGTAATGTTTTTAACTTGGGGTTAAAAAAGGTCAACATCAACACTTAATTATATTCACACACCATAAGACATTGTCTGATGTCAGTAAGCTTTGCAGCTTTTAACCTGTTATTAGTTGACTGATTTTTTTTATTTATTAAATAGTAATTCAATAATACTATAACTATGATCAATAAAAAAATAAATAAATAAACCATTTCCGTTCATGGCATTACATTTACAGAAGTACTACTACTACGAGGAAGAAGAAGAAGAAGCATTATAAATAATCAACCTAAAATAGAACAAAATAAATTTAAATAGTTAATGTCATGTAAATATTTATGTACAACATAAACAGAAAACATTAAAAAGGATGAAATATGAAATTTTAAAAAGTAATAGGAAAAGCATAGACAATGATATAATCATCAATAACACTAAGTAATGGTGTTTCATTTATTAATTGAAATAATTAACTAGACAGGTAAGCATTTATATCTGCTAAATCTTTGAGGACGTATTATAGTTGTACCTGTTCTCCCTCCACATCCGCTGATGTCAGTTGCTCTGGCCGAATCTCTAGCAGTTGAACGCTGTTTTTCAGCGAGTTCGCCTCCAAAAACTGAACAAAAAACATACACAAAAACAAGAAATGCTTAAAAAATTGTCTGGTTTTGTCACTTCAGACGTTCACTTCCATCTCGGTCTAACCTGCTCGATCACTCGCTTTGACATTCCGGAGTTTTCCAAACTAAACACCTGCGAGACAAACAATGAAAACAGAAAACATTTTTATTTCCGGAAGTGACTTGAAACTTATACAATGTAAGACAGTGTTGATAAAGAACAGAAAGACAAACCTTGAAAGAAATACA
Source organism: Prietella phreatophila (assembly GCA_025728095.1). Classification (NCBI taxonomy): domain Eukaryota; kingdom Metazoa; phylum Chordata; class Actinopteri; order Siluriformes; family Ictaluridae; genus Prietella; species Prietella phreatophila. Next base: position 37,821,412 of record JAOUWY010000001.1, on the reverse strand, counting down.
CACCTTTTTAGCTCCGAGCAGATGTGCAAAGACGGGGAGAAGACTCCCATCACTGACTGATAAACACACACTGTCCGGCCTCAGAATCTACAGGGGACACAAACACAGGTGTACAATATCTAGATTTTTATTACTGAATTAGACACTAATAGTCTAATCTCAACTTTAAGACAAATCTCAGTATTATGGTTACAGTAACTGCTTCATCAAACAAGTATGCCTGTCTTTAATAAACCACGCACTTAGCGTCTCATTACAATCTGAGACTAGACGAGGAAGAAGTCCCTAAAACAAGCATTTAGGAATTATTAGAACACTTGTGGGGTTTTTTTTGTTTGTTTTACTAAACTTAAAATATTTTTTACTTACTCACGTACACAGCCTGAGAAGCATTTTCACAACACAGCTGAGGAATAACTTTTGTCAAAAATGTCATTCTTAAGGGTATGTACTGTAAGTTCATGCAGACTGGAACAGTGCTTACACTGCGGAGAGCACTGAGGTAACACTCTCTTCTCCGCTGGTCATTAAGCTCCCCGAAGCGCGGCCGCGTCCACAGCAGGTGAGCTTGACAGGTACAACACGGTGTGGCCACATCAGATTGGTCGCTGGAAAAAAATTAATTAAAAAAAGATACCCGGTCCACCGGTAAAGTACTGATTACACATACAAACACAAATCCACCTTCAGTACTTGGCATCCTACGAGGGTTCGTGCTGTAACAATTTTGTGATTTTTAATTTTAACAAAACTTGTTTTTTCCCCTCCACCTAGAAACTTCGTCTAAACTTTATGAAAGGTGAACTACTGCATTGTCAGATCACGCTGAACAAAACGTACTTCTCGAATTTCTGTTTCAGAACGGTTAACAAATTTGATCATTACGTTACCAAAAACTGGAAGTGAGACAATAAGTCCTAGTTAGCAGCTTCATATATCCATCTATCCATCCATCTTCTTTACTGCTTATCCTACACAGGGTTGTACGAGGCAGGGGACAACCTGGATTGGGTGCCAAGGTCACAATCGCATACACACTCACACACCCATTCACACACTAAGGACAATTTTGAGATGCGAATATTCCTACAACGCATGTCTTTGGACCTCAGAGTACCCAGAGGAAATCCCTGAAGTACGAGGAGAACATGCAAGCTCTGCATACAGGGTGGTGGCAGGAATCAAAGCCCAAACCCTGGAGGTATGAGGCAAACATGCCAACGACTAACCACTGTGCCCCCCAGCTTGATGTACTGCCATCAAATTTAGTACGTCTCCATGGGAACAAGCACTGATGGTCCATTCAGGTCTTCCTCCATGGCTAAGGTGTGGGGCCAGAAAGTGCATGGCCCCTTAAGCTCTGCTTGCATCTATGCAGCTATTATTGTTGTCTGAATGAGGTTCTGTTACAAACTGTATAAAAAAAGAAGAAGCTGTATTTACCCATCAGAGAGGCTGTACCACAAGCTGTAGTCATCATGTGAGACAGTTAGACTGAGCTCTTCTCCCTCACACACACTCCTCTCAGCAGGCAGGAAGTACACACTCTGCATCCAATGATCCCTCCACTGAGTCCAAACCACAACATAACATTCAAATCATGAATCACATTGCATATTTCTTCGTCTTGTAATCTCATTAGGGGAAGTTTTGCTGTACACGTTACAGATGTATGTGTGTGATATTTTGCGTCTGGCGTACAGGATACTCTCGTGGATCCGTGTAAGTCCACCTCGGGGCCATGGAGCAGACGATGCTACCGCTCGGGTCCATATCCAAATCCCACCAGGACAAAACTACCTGAGCTCGACCGCTGGCCTCCACCACAAACCTGCACGAGTGTGATTGCGGAGCGCTGCTGACCGGTCTGCTGAAGTCCACACTACTAACACACAGACGCAAACCTGGTTTCACCCGTGTGTACAGATCATATGTAGTGCATACATTTTGTGAGTCACTCTGACAAAATATTGGAAATAAAATATTAGTGAAATGCAGACAGAAAGAGAGAAAATGAGGAGAAAAAGTGTGTGTGTGTGTGTGTGTGAGAGAGAGAGAGAGAGAGAGAGAGAGAGAGAGAGAGAGAGAATGAGAATTCCTTCTTGGTCTTCAAAACATATTTGAAGAAAGCAGTGTACAAGTTGTGACAGACTGAATGAGATATGCAGAAAGGAGGGGGTCAAACCAAAATGATGTGAAGAAGGTCTGAGGCACTTGTAAAGGGCAAGAGATGGCCATAGAAGTAATGAAATACAAATTGTTAATTTTCTTCTATGGGTATGCAAATATTCACTTAACTGTAAATGAGTATATACGTACACAAAATATTTTATTGCTAAGAAAAGGTATGCTGCCAGTCAAAAGCTTTTGAACTCCATGTATTAAAGTTTTTGTTTAAGTTGAATACTCTAGCATTAGAAAATTTAAGCAAGAAATAGGTCTAAGTGAACAGAGAAATGTTAGCGTCTTTTTATTTTACTGTGGAAAAATAATACAAACATTCAGCTATTTGATGGAATATGTATAAAATGTTTATCCTCATTTAATTGCTAATATTGAGTAAACTGTAATAATAATAATAATAATAATAATAATAATAAAAAAGGTTAAAATTAACCCACAAGTTCAATAAAGACAAATAAGACAACTAAGATTAAGATAAATAAATATTACGTGTGAACTCCACCTGAACATGGAACACAGGGGTCCGAGGTTGGTGAAGGCACTCGGGGTCACCTGGCTGAGCTGTATATCACAGACAGATGGCGCTCCAGCGCACCGTGTCACTGCAGCAGGGGGCAGCAGCGTGCACTCCTCCACCTGCATGGGCTGAATCTGTGCCCAGCTCCACAGCTGCTCTGACTCAACCACCCGGGCGTAGATCGTGGCACGATGTGGTACGGCTTCACAGCCCACCTGCAGGAAGGATGCAAACATGAGGACACTTTTATTCCGGAAAAAAAGAAGCCAACTCTTGTTTCCTTGAGCTACTTCCACTACATGAAACTCCTGGAGTGCAGAACCGTCATACTGAAAATAATACTAAGCTTTTACCAATTGTTTGATTAACATTATCTCTAAAAAAATAAATAAATAATAATAATAATAATAATTGATACTTTCATAGGAGTTGCACTGCAAACAGTTAACTCACTCTCCCTTTTTAAAATATAAATATTAAATTTATTATAATAATAATAACAATAACAAGCATACTATTTCTCATATGAATATTTTCTAATTATTGTGTTTAATTAAACAAAAAATAACATTTTAAATTATTTATACAGTATATCAATGTTATAATGGACAACTAATTGAAAAAGGATGCCTGACTTTTAAATTCTGTACACACAGTTCAAAAGGTATGACCATAAACGTACAGTACTTCCAAATTAGGCCCAAATTTGACCCAATGGTAGCGCTAGAGCATTAGCAGCAGTTGGCCTAAATTTGGTCTAATTTTCCTTAGACCCTCTGTACTCAGTGTGCCAAATTTCACAACTTTTTAAAAGACGGTTCAACTGGCTGCCATAGACACCCTGGCCGAAAACAGAAGAAGCAGAAGCATAAGAAGAAAAGGTAGAATAACAATAGGGTGCCTATGCACTTTCTGTGATTGGCTCCATAATAATTAATAATAATAATAATAATAATAATAATACATCTGAATTTATCATCAATATTTATAAAAGGGATCTTTAAATGGTAACTAAGACATTTAAAGAATAATAAGAACAATGATAAATGAACAGATGTTGGTATGGCCCGTACCTGTACCAGGTGTAAGTGTGCATGTTCATAGCTGGGTAAAGCTCCCTCTCCAATCAGCTCTGTATCAAACAGTTCTGTCACTAATATGTTTGCTTTCTCCTGTATGTCTCCATCTTTGAGGGGGGAAAAAGCCAGCATTACAGCATCTTTCAAAATTCACCAGAGAAATCATCATTAATATGTTACAAGCCTCCAAAGATCCAGGTACCACATCATGAAGTAAACAGTGAAGAGTGTACAAGACTATACACTGCAATATGGGACAGTGAGACCATGTTTTCCTTATTATCAACATAATACATTCAGTATTTTCACTGCTTTATTTAGCTGCAGTGAAACTTGCTGTTTAAAAAAAATTATTTAATCTGAGCTGGGCTTTGACCCAATCATTTCAAATAGTCATTTCACTGCGCAAAATCTGACAAATTTTAATTCTCAAAATGTAGCTCTGTATTTTGCTAAGAAAGACATCCTGACATCATGGGAATGGTGGCAGGTTAAAAATAAAAAATATATATTTGGGGAAAAAAACCCATAAGATTGTTTTCTTTTCCAAGCACATTCAATTAGTCGTAGAGGAACTGCTGCTGATCTAACCTGGACCAACTGCAACCTTAGTCGAGTGCTTATTGATGATTTTGATCTTGTCCGAGAAGCCGTTTTTCTTTACGATACATGCTGCAGCCTCAGCCATGGGCTTAAACACCTGTACAAGATACAGAGTAAAAAACACAGAACATTATCTATGGTGTTTTTTTTATTTATTTAATTTTTTTTAGAGCAGTCAAAGCACTCAAAGCTCAGTCTAGAGTTTAGAGATCACCTCTACGGCATAGCAGTAGTCCGCTCCTGCAGTAACAGCCATCATGGAGAGAAGTCCTGTTCCTGTGCCGATATCCAGAACGATGACTCTCTCGCCCCGAGCCTTCACCCGGCTCACTGCTGCTCGAATGCCCTGGTAATATTTCTCATTCTGGTGGATACAAAGCACAGTTTTCCCAAATATAATATAAATCAATGAGCATTTGGAACAGATCAGATCTGGACTCCTGGTTTGGACTGAATTTTGAGATCTAACTGTTGTGGATCAGTCCAAAAGCCATTATTTTATTAACAAATATTAAACCTGGACACTCAGGTGAAAAGTTCTACACAAATGAAACTCACCCTGTCTTTGTCATGCAGCATATCAGCATAACAGGACCTGACCAACAAGCAAAAAAAACCCAACAGTTTTTATGTATGTATGTATATTTATTCTCTCTCTCTCTCTCTCTCTCTCTCTCTCTCTCTCTCTCTCTCTCTCTCTCTCTCTCACCCACCTGGCGATCTCCTGATGATAATCGTACTCATCTCCCTCCTCCACCCAGTCTAGCGCGCCCGTGGTGGGGTTAGCACGACCACAAAACGTCTTCATTATCCCACTACTACTAATGATCGCAAATGGCACCAATACGACAAACAACGAAGGCGTAGAACAGATTTTGTACTAATCCGGTGTGCCTACACTGCGCGCAGCCATATTGTTTCTAGTAATCACGCCCCCTCGTGTCACGGGACCAACTCTGCTTCCACAGGCGTTAGCGTTAGCGTCTTTCCCTTGTAGCACAGTTTGGGACATAAAGTTCTTGTTGATTCTTACTCATTATAATTAATTTGATAAATTGTAGCGATATAAACTTTCATTTTTGGGATCCACATCAGATTATTTGCTGTTATAAAATGTTTTGGAGTTTTTGTTTGTTTGTTTGTTTTGTGAAACCAAGCTAGGACACTATGATGCTATAATATCCATAGCTCTATAAACTGTTACTATGCAATTTTATGAGTTATCATGATATTTTTGAATAAAAATTTTTGGATAGTTTACTAGTGTTTGAAACTTTGCAATTGTAAATTTTTGTGGTTGAAAACATTTTCGCACCATTTTAGCGTTATGCAATAAATAGGCAATAAATAGTATATTTAAAGTATAACTAAATAAATGTTTGAATGTTTATTGAATGGGGGTATGGTGGCTTTGTGGTTAGCACATTTGCTTCACACCTCCAGGGTTGGGAGCTTGAAACCCATCCCTGCCCTGTGTGTGGAGTTTGCACATTCTCCCTGTGCCTTGGGGGTTTCCTCCGGGTACTCCGGATTTCTCCACCTGTCCATAACATGTTTTGTTGGCTGATTGACGTTTCCAATTGGTGTGGCACTCTGTACCTGGTGTCCCCTGCCATGTGCTCCAGGCTCCGTGGAATAGGCTCCAGGCTCAATCCCCGCCAAACCTGTGTTTGTGATACTGTGTATCATATAAATGCTTTGACATATAGTGATATATTTTCAGCAAGTCACCCTAAATGAAGTGCAAAAGCCCCATCAATGGTCACAAAAAAACACAGAGAATGGCATGAAGAAGTAAGAAGTGCAGCTGGGGCTGATTTCTTTCTGGTACAGAGTGTAGATTCATGCAGACTATTAATGATAGTCATGTGATATAATTACCCAGAGTGAAATGATTTGATCTCCATTTGGACTGATACTTTTCAGGCCACTTTGTTGACACATCTATAATGCATCATCAGCAGTAATTGAAAATGTGTGTATAAAATACAGTTCAGAGACGTAATGAAGAGTAACGAGGTGGATTATATATCATCATTTTCCTTCCAAACTGCTGTTGAATTATTCAATTAAAAGTTATTTTATAGTGCTTTTATTCAATTCAATTCAATTTTATTTGTATAGCGCTTTTTACAAGAGACATTGTCTCAAAGCAGCTTTACAGAAATATATAAAAATGGTATACAGATTTTAAAAGTGCGAATTTATCACAATTGAGTAAGCTAGTGGCGATGGTGGCAAGGAAAAACTCTTTAAGATGTTAAGAGAAAGAAACCTTGAGAGGAACCAGACTCAGAAGGGAACCCATCCTCAACTGGGTAACAACAGATAGTGTGAAAAAGTTCATTATGGTTTTATATGAAGTCTGTTTGGCCTTAGAGGCAACCGTAGTCCCAGAAATCTGGAATTGGAGTAGATCAGAGCTCCATCCAGAGGTAGGGCATCCGAACTAATCAGCCAGGTCCGCAGAGCAGAAAGGATCAGGATCTCTAATATCTCCATAAAATCGTGTGTGGCTCAACAGAAGGAGAGGGAGAGAAAATATTATTAGGACTGTGCTTAGTGCAACAGAAAGTCTAGTCAGGGTAGGCTTGAGTAAACAAATATGTTTTAAGCCTAGACTTAAACACTGAGACTGTATCTGAGTCCTGAACACTAATTGGAAGACTGTTCCATAACAGTGGGGCTCTATAAGCGAAAGCTCTTCCCCCTGTTGTAGCCTTCACTATTCAAGGTACTGTCAGATAGCCTGCATCTTTTGATCCAAGTATTCATGGCGGATCATAGAAAACCAAAAGATTGATTAGATACTGTGGCGCGAGACCATTTAGTGCTTTATAGTTTAATAACAGTATTTTATAATCAATGCGAGATTTCACTGGGAACCAATGCAGTGTGGATAAGATAGGGTTGATGTGGTCGTATCTTCTGGTTCTAGTAAGTGGCACGTTACGTGACCGGTGTGTAGACGGAGTCAGACTGGACACGGGCGTAAGCACAGGTCACTGCTTTATTTGCTCTTGAGATACAGGACACAATCTTCATTCAAGGCATTGAACGTAAAGCATAACGTTAAACTTAAAGTCCTTCCGTCTTAAACTATAACTTATTCAACCATATATAATCACACAATCACGAGCGACGCGCTCGGGACACACTGGTCCTTAAATAGAGCAGGTAATCAGCCAACCGCCGACACCTG
>JAOUWY010000001.1:37787386-37800018 GCA_025728095.1 Prietella phreatophila | reverse complement strand
AAGGATTTTTTTTTTTTTACACTCCATGGTATAGGCTCCAGGTCCCCCGCGACCCTGAAGAAGGAGTAAGCTGTAGAAGATGGATGGATGGATGGATGGATGGAAGGAATTTTTTTTACATTTACAAAATTTACATTTAAAGATAAAAGATTCTATTTCTTTGTTGTTGATTTGTTGAATCTGATCGGTCAGATTGTTGACTGTTGATTGTTTTTCTATAATAGCATCTCGGACAGTAGGATTATAGTAATGTCCTGGCTATAATACTTTATCATTTCTTAAGCAACAACTTACACATAAATAGATATTTAAGAATGTGTATAATTGTTAATATGGTTAAGTTTTTCATTTAACGACACATTTATATAAAATTTATGGAAAGTGTCTCCAGTGTCAATGCTTACAAAGCTGTAACTTTATGTTTTCCGAAGTCTGGGATGTCTTCATAACTTAATGTAATATGATAAATTGCATTTAAGGCTGGTGAGGGAATGACTGTGTACAGATGCTCATACTAGGAACATCTTTCTCAGATGTTCTGTGACATTAAATGCAGCTATAAACAGATAAAAAAAAGTACAACATGCTGTGCTTACATGAATTAAAATGTGCACTTTCTGTCAAATAGCTGTGGTATAAGAGAAATAAAACACTTTGGAACATGTTGCTATAGGACAATAATCATCTATAGGGTGGTAACAGATCAAATCACTGCATCACTGTTAATATTCCAATGACAGGACATTTTATTCCTTACTTGAAAGGTTTGTTTAACCACGTTTCTTTTTGGTTCAACCGATAAAAATGTTTTGGAAGAAATCCTAGATTTTAGGTGCATTATTCGTAAAATAAATCTATAAAATAATTTACTGTTCACTAATTAGCAGTGTCCCATGGACAATCTCTTTTAATTGTCTCACTTAGTCGATATGAAAATAAAAATTATCCAACATATTAAACTATTTAACTATATTTAACAAGTTTACTTACAATCAGAGTTGGGAACTGTATTCTAATTACTTTTTTCTGTTAATGTAGTAATGTAATGCATTACATTTTAATTGATGTAATTTGATTACAGTTACTGATGTCAATGAAATTACGTTACTTGCCTAACAAATGTATCGTTAATAAAACAATATTAAGTAAAATGCATTTTTAAATAAATCACGTTTTGCCCCGAAGATTTTTTCTTCAACCCCGAATAATTTTCCACTCGGAGCGGTTTGTCAGTAGATAACTGAACGTCAGTAAAGAAGGCGGCGATGTTGTAATTTTATATCTTCAGTGAACGGAGGCGAGACAGGGTTTACAGGAAAATACGTGGAAACACTCGTGTCTTATTGGCTGACAGCTCTCAATCTAATACTGAGCAGGAAAACAAGCTGTGTAAATGTCTATATGACTTCCAGTTTACGTGAACATGATGTGAGCAGAGCATAAGGAAAGATAATGTACTCTACATGGCACTGTAGCAACTAAACCCATACAATGATAGCTTAGCTGTGCCTCCCCTTGGCTAGCAACAAACTAGCCTAGTTAGAAAAGTTTTCTATTTTATCTGTGTATTTGTGTAGTTTTGATAGGTTTTAAAGGTAACTTGAAAGTAAAGCAATTAGTAATTACTTTTTATATGCAGTAATCAGTAATGTAATCAAATTGCAATTTTAATGTCGTAATTCCTTAGTGGATCACTTTTTTTGAGTAACTTACCCAGTACTGCTGAAGACATGATTGTCGCCAAAAACAGCTCTCCCTACTGGTAACTATTCATATATATTAATAGTTATATAGAAATAAGGATTTACAGAAATAGTTCATGAGTCGTAATGCTGTCCAGATCAGGATGGACACAGACACAAATGCAGCTTTACCTGTTGTAGATGTGAAGAACCCAGTTCAGAACAGCAAAGATCTCCCCACTTTGCAGCTCCCAGCCAATTATTTGTCCTAAATGGACCTGCAGACAGCGGTGACATGCATGTAGATATGCTTTGGTGAGGTGGTAATGTGGAGGAACACACTGCTCCAGCAGGTTGCGCACTGTAGTCAAGTCTCCCATGATGCTGTGCTGTAGGGCTGAAAGGTGGCCAGCGAGTCCCGGGCCTCGAGTGTGTAAATACGATGCACTGCGGAAACGAGCGGCAACGGCCTCCTCCAACACCTGAGCAACACACAATTCATAGTCAGTAATTAAATACAATATTTTATTTATTACTGATGTTTACCCATTTTTTTACTCACTGTACTGCAAAAATAATATATTGTCAAGTAAAGCTATCTTGTTTTGATTGAAATCTAATATTTTTTACTCTGAAATATATGATTAGAAATCAAATACGATATTATTCAGCCTTTTTTAAGATGCTTTCACATTTTATGCGTGTGAAAAATGAACTTACAACCTTCTGAGTAGTAGACCAATGGCTTAACCACTGAGCTACCACTTTACAGTGTGATTTCTACTCTATTTGTAGATACAGTAATTGTGCATATTTCTAGAAATAAATCCTGTAAATTAGAAGAATCATCTGGCAACAGAACAAGACTATTTTAAGCTTGAAATGAGCAGAAATGTCTGGAAATAGGGCCAATAATCATATATTTGTTTATTGAAAAGCTTTGCGGCTTCGTTTCTCTTAACATACCTAGCTATTTATTGAAACCTTCCTGAATTATGTTTCACTCATATGTAGCTTTGGGTCTATGAGTTTAAATCCAAGAATGTCTAGAGAGCCGTTGTTGTGACTTTGAACAAGGCCCTTTATCCACAATTTCTTATCTAGGTGTTACTTTAAGGTTTTTACTTTAAGCACTTTATCTAAAGTTATTTATTTTTATTTTTTTTCAAAATTAATCATACAAACTACCTCAGGGAACACATTAGCACAAATTTATCAGGCACTCCATCTCTGTCAAAATTCTCCTTACTGGCATATTACTGTGGTGTATCTCTGGGACTGAAAATGGACTTCATTTCCCATAACATGCTCATATTGACCAGAGGGGAACCCTTAGAGCCTTATACATCTCCAAGTCTCTAATTTTCTAGGTAAGTTTAATTAATGGGTGAAATCCAAAAGCAAAAATTCCCCAATCAGGATTTTACTTTCTTGGTGTCTAGGTAGCTGCAGCTACCCTACAGTGGAATCAGTCAACATCAGGTTAATCCATCTATCAATTTAATTTCCAACAGCTGGGACTGTTTTATACATTACTGGCTGTGAGCAAAAGCAGTAGCTCTCATTGATTTATATATTATTTTGATGTATTTTACATAAAGCCAACAACCAGTCTACGTTGACTTAGTTAGCCATGGTAGCATATATCCATTAAAGCATAAATTAATCTATCAAAGTGTTTCAATGGCAGAGTGAGAACCAACAGATTTGCCTGTGGATTCATCTCAGCCAGAGCTTTTCCACACTTTTTCTAGCCACAAACATCAGAATTTTGAAGGTTGCTATCTTATTAGTTCTCAGTACTGGTTTCCTGGTTCCAAACCAGGAAACAAGTGCAGAGAACCCATAAGATGCCAACCTTCAAAAATTTTGACCTGTTTTTGCTAGGCAGATTATTTAGCGTGCATGGATGGCAGATGATCTTTTCAGAATGAGGAACATGCAGGCATGTGGAAACACTCACGAAAATGATGTGCTACATTAGAAACGTAGATGAGGATAAGATGATAATCATATACTATTTTTAAATATATTTTTTTATGTTTTATGCAGTTATGTTTCCAGGCAACCAAAACACAGAACTCCATCACTAGCTAATAGATTCATTGTTTGTCCATCTTTATATACAGAATGAACCAAGAACCTAAAATTCATGGTAATATTGACAAATGCTATTTCATAACAATGTCTTACTATTATTATTGCTATTAATTATTGAAATCACATTACGATGAAATTAGAAAAAGGGTATTATAACTTTCTGGCACTTAATTCCATCATTAATGTGCATCAAACCTTAAAGAAGCGTTCTCTCCAGCAGCGAGGCCTTCCTGGGGGCATGGGCCTGCTATGCCTTGCAACTGACGCACACTGCCTCTCCTCTAGAAAGTAGTGATCAAGTGCTTCCTCACGCTCCACGATGCGTACTGCTGACACAAACGGCGTGGGGTTCTGCAGTGAAAGAGTCAGTCCGCTCCCCACCACCGCCCACAGCTCTTTTGCCAAGGCCTCTACTAGCCGTCCCACTCCTGAAAAATAATTCTGCACCAGTTCATCATCCTCTGGGCTCAGCATGGATTGTGATGAGCCTCTGAGTCCATGTAGCTGAAGAAGAACCTCATCCTGCCAGTGTTCCAGCTCCATGAGACGAGCATGGGCTTCCAGCAACCGGCGTGACTCCACGAGGCGCTCTGTTTCCATCACCATGCTCTTCACTGATAAAATCCAAACACAGAAAGAAGCACAGTGAGATAGATACAGTATCATTAGAAAACCTATACATCGCATTCACATTTCTGTGCAAGGTGCCAGAAAGATACAAAAGTTCAGTTTCCAGAATTGAGTCACTATTGAGGCTTTTGTTTATTTTCTCAGGTATGTACTTGGAATCTGCCTCATTTGTAAATTGATTTGAATAAAAACTCATCCAAGGAATACACTTTAGCAATTTATTGAAGTAAGAAGCAATGTATACACTTTTTTGGATTCTTTCATCCCTAATTTAGTCAAAACACTAATGCGATCTAAACAGACAAATACAGATACAAACAGGAGATGCACTATTCGGCGTTATCTGGGCCAGTTATGCTGTCTTGGATTTCTAGCCACAGATCCCAGTGGCTTCAATGGCATTTGAACTTATGATCACTCATTGACGGGAATGCACACTGTATGAATCCTGAAGACTATATATTTCATTCCAGTTTCCATGCACATAAAGACAGTATTGTTAAACAATTAAAAATGAATTGCATTTGCTTGGCGCAATGCACGGACAATAATTGTTTTAGTAGAGACAGATGTTTCATGTTATTAACTGAGCTCCTTGCAGTAGGACTGTTCAAATGAGAACTATAAAACTTCCACTTAATTGCTTTACATTTCACGCTCTGCTCAGTGGGTGGCAGTCATTTGTTCAACTCTGGCATTCAGATGTTCAGGAAAATGAACAACCAGTTTTACGACAAGCATATTGCCAATTTCCTGCAGGCATCACATCTAAAATTCTCTCAACTGTTCCCTGAGTAGCAATAAAATGGGAATTTAGTGGGTGTGCCATTAGCAGTAAACAGAAATGAGATGATCAGTAATGTAGGGTAACTAATATCTGAAGCTACTGTTATTACACATAAAGACAACATGATTGGAAGACAAGGTCATGTTCAGGTTCTGTGGTGTAATGGTTAGCAAGTAGGACTCCGAATCAAAAGATCTGTTAATTAAAGAAATATTAGAATTGAGATGAAAATATTTCTTAAATAATGCCACAATAGAACCGAACCTGCATGGAGGTGTGGCAGGTTAGTAACAGCAGCCAGCAGTTGACAGTGTTTGATGGACGTCTCTCTCAGTGTGTCCAGGGCTTTAATGCTTTCAGTGTTCTTACTGGATTCGAGTCTCACCAACTTCATAGCATGAGACACTTCTCTCAGCTCAGCACGAGCCTCTCTGAGCTGTCCCAGTCCCCAGTCTACACCTTCTAGATAGGACTGGACAACTGACTGCAAGAAAACAGCAGCACTTGATCAGGAACATAAAGAATGATTGTTGTGCTAGATGAATATGGAATATAGAGTCCAAACTAATGAGTCCACAACCAAGAACTATTTTTACTAGTGATAATTATGTTTAATCATGATCAACTCTTATAGTTTTAAGTGAAAAATGTATTCTTGTAGACTGAGGGCAATAATGATTGAGTTAAAATATTACAGTAATTGCATACTGTGTGGACGCTTTAAATAAATATATGACATTATAACATTAATTCATTCATCCTGAGAAAGCACTTTATCCTGGTCAGGGTTGAGGTGACTCCAGTGTCTGTTCAGAAACACTGGTTTCTAGGATCTGTACACCCTGGTTAGGGTGCAAGTCCATCACAGGGCATGCACACATTCACAGCTGTGTATTCGGGCGGTCGGAAGGAACTCAAAGAACCAGGAGGAAAGCGCACATCGATGCGGGGAGAACTATGCAAACCTCTATGCAAACATTTACTAGAGCAGGATAGAACCAGGAACCAGGAACCCTGTAGCTGTAAGTACGCAACTACTGTGCTGGCATCATAAATAATATATAAAATTGGATTTATTACTTGGATTAGTTAAAGAAATAAAAATATATTTTAAAAATATTAAACATTTTTAGGGAGTAGTTGATAAATTGTTGCAATATGGATAACAATGTGCAATGGTGGAAAGTATCATATAGACACAAATTAAAGTTGCAAAAAATAATTAACTGTACCTTTAACCTAGAGTTTATGGATGTTGTTCTTTGACTCTCCCTCTTCCTGTAGTGTGCAAGCCTCTCAAGGTGTTCTGGGCGGCAGAATACACCTGAAGCCCATTTGAGAGCTGCACCCCGTGCCAAGCACTCTGCCCGCTCCACTTCCGGCCAAACCTCCTCACCTGCTGCCGGGGAACCTAGCATGCCAAAGGAGAAAGATTTATTCAGCTTATATATCTGATATACTTCAGATCTGAAGTTTTTGTAGGATTGTGTGCTAATCCAACCTTTTAAAAATTTCCAGCTACAAATATAATTAATTTGTCTGGTGCCACCCTGAGGATGAGCGTTCTACTCTTGTGATTTCTCCTCTATGCCCTCTTTTGGGTTTATGTTTACCTACGTGGCTGACATTTTTACACAAAGCAACTTACATTTGAGACAGTAGAGGGATAATGGCCTTGGTCAAGCACCAAACCATGGCTACTTGGTGGAGCTGCGATTTGTATACACAACCTTCCAATCAGTAGCTCATTCACCCAAAGACTTAGCCCCTGAGCTACTACTGCCCCTAATTTCATATTAATCCCCCCCATAGGGGGAACTATACACAATCAATAAAACTGTGCTAAACTAGGCTTTTAAGTGCACTTGTTACTACAGTGGCTAGTATAAATGTGGGCTATCAGAGTTAAGAACCCCATGGTCTTTCAAATATAAACAGGCATCCCTATAGTTTATGTATGTGTGTGTGTGTGTGTGTGTGTGTGTGTCCACATCAGATTATTTGCTATTCAATGTTTTAAGTGAATTTGGGACTTTTGTGGAACCAAGCAACACAGTACCAAGAACATCCATCCCTGCATCCATCCATTTTCAGTCTAAGCAGATGCCCAGACCTCCCTCTCCCTAGCCACCTCCTTCACGGGGATACCCAAGCACTCCCAGGCCAGATGAGTGATATGCATAATGTCCCCCGGGAGAAAAGCTTCAGACATGTCTAATGGGAAGAAGACCCTGGGGCAAACCAAAGACTAACACCAGGAACAGTTGTTTGAAAATACACAGAATGGTATGAATGGAGCTCATTTGGTAAATGGATAAATAAATGATAAATGGCACACTTATATAGTGCTTTACACTGTGTCTCATTCATCAATTCACACACACACACACACACACACACACACACACACACACCAATGGTAGCAGAGCTGCCATGTAAGGAGCTGACTTGCCATCAGGAGAAACTTGGGGTTCAGTGTCTTGCCCAAGGACACTGGCATGTGGAGTCACGTGGGCCAGGAATCGAACCGCCAACCCTATGATTAGTGGACAATCAGCTCTACCAACTGATCCACAGCCACCCCCTCATTTCTTTCTAGCCCAGACTTTAGATTGACACAACTTATCAGTGTTAAGTGACAGTTATATCAGGCCAGAACTATAAGTTTAGTGAGTTTCCCCCCATAATTCTTGTACTATCTATGCGAGTTAGTGATGTGATGCATTGTCCAACCCTTAGGATTTATTTATTAAGCTATTGACACATATTAGATTTCCATCCATCCATCCATCCATCCATCCATCTTCTACCGCTTAGTCCTTCTTCAGGGTTGCGGGGAACCTGGAGACTATCCCAGAAATCATCGGGCACAAGGCAGGGTAAACCCTGGACTGGGTCATATTAGATTTTAAACTACAAATATAATATCACCAGCAACCATCACTACTAGGGTGGCACCCTCAATGCTATGTATTTTGTAATCTTGAACATCACTTAGCTTAACAACCAGTGTTGATCATTTGGTGGTGTATATCTATTGTTTGTATACCTTTGGGAACAATACATGTACATATACTGACAGCAAACCTATTCAGTAACCTGGCCAGGACAGGGATTGGAAAGCATTTCATCTTGAGACTCTTCATCTAGAGACAAGCCAAAGCACTCTTATCAACTGTCTATAGTGAAATCTATACTGCAACAATGAGCAACTTCTCTCTCCTTTCCTCAACAATAAAGTATGATTCCACATGGTTTGTTTTGCATTCCATACATGTATGGAGTGACCTTTGCATCTCACTTAGATGTACAACTGAGATACTGAGGTATAGCGTGTATATACAAGCTCCATTGCAATAGAAGAATCTTGGCTAAGTCTCACGAGGGTTTTAAATGAATAAGTCTGTTCATCCTTCTCCATGGTCATAAGACTGAGATCATTTCATGCAGCATGTGAGGGTTTGACATCATCATTGTCTCCAGCCCCACAGTTTACTGGATTATTGGTGCTGTCAGGAATGACTCAGCTTAGTATCCTGATCATTCTCAACTCCTTTAGTCTTCTATTGTCATGATGCTGAATCTCAATCATGCTGTTATGTAGTCAAACTATTCCCTATTTTCTACCTTCATAACACACTCTGTAGTAGCTATAATTATTTTCACAATTTGTGCTGAAACACTGGCTTGCCAAGCATACATAAAAGTGAATAGTGAGTGGAAAGGTAGAGCTGTACCTTCAAGATTGTCACAGCCATTCTCGTTTCCTTGTGACATTTAGGTTCGGCTTTGTTGGAGTTGAGCTGTCGTCTTCTCAGTTGTTAAGAAGGAGCCCTTCGCTAAGGGCCAGCCGCACACACCACACACGGAGAGAGAAAACAGGGGGAAGAGAAGAGAGGGTACATAGCCGCTGATGCCTTCCTCCAGCCTTCCTCTGTCCCTCTTCCAGACACATCCTCCACTCCACGGTCGACAGGGAGGGAGAGAGAGAGAGAGAGAGAGAGAGAGAGAGAGGGAGAGAGAGAGAGAGAGAAAGGAACGGGGAGGGAGAAAGAGAGATGGAGCAAAAGAGAGAGAGCGAGAGAGAAAGACAGAGCGAGAGAGAGAGAGAGAGTAGGGACAAAGGGAGGGGACTCAGTTAGTAGAAGGGATCCAGATGTAGAATTGTTAGGGTGGGGGTGTACTTCATATCCAACACAGACTCTTTGCCCTCGCGTCAGTCTTAATCAAACCTCTCAGGCTAAAACCGACAACCTCGGCAAAATGTCCAGTTTCAGATCAGCTTACAAAATGATATCAAGGTCAAAGCATTTACAAGCTGGAGAAATGTGTTAAGGCACCAGGGATGTCGTTATTAATTAGGTTCTGACTATAAATGGTTCCCCAATTCTTTACTAAAAAGCATAGAAATGAAGTGTAGAAGATTTATGATTTTATACAACAGAGCTTTTGAATTCTCCATTCTGATTGGTCAGAAGGTGTTGATTCATTTTCTAAAATGGCAAATAAAAGGTTTGTAAAAAAAAAGTGTTGTTATTTAACAAAGAAAAACTTATGCTTGTATAGTGATGTTTTCTGTAAGAAAATTGTTATGAAACATTTATGGAAGGAGTCTCCAGTGCTGTCAGTGCTTTGTAACAGTATTAATCTTAGGAGAGAGAAAATATAAAGCGTGATGACGGAACAACTGTTTATAGCTGCTGTGATATCAGCAACTATCTTGTCTTGCAGATGTTACTCAACATTAAATGTGACTATAAACTGATAAAAAAAATTCTGTGTCTTTTTTTAATAAATGATATATGTAATCGCTTTAGTATATAGGAGTAGCCCACTGTGCTATTATTGGAAAAACAGTAACTCTGCTTCGTGTCAGCTGCATCACACCACCTTACCATTGATTATTGTCCTCTAACAGCACACATTGTTGTGATATATTCCATAAACAAAGGTGTCCCTCATGCGATTTCTATTTCTGTAAGAGAAATTACTTTACTGAAGGAATTCATTGCATTTTACACTGTTCAAAGTCCTCATCAATTTAAAATATGCAATAAACGATCAATATATTTTAATGTTGTTCTCCAAAATCATTCAGTTTGAGAACCATATTAATTATATTTGTATTGTGAATAACATGCCCATTGATTTTGCCTTATATATTATAAGTATCTTGGTAATATAACTTTCATTGTAAATGTAAATGTAAATGTATTACTACATTTTGTGATGTTCAATTTTTCTCTTTGTTTCCAAGTTTTAGATTTAAATTTTTATTTTCTATTTCTTCACTACACTCCTTTTTGTTTTTTGTTACACTCATTATAAATGGCCATGTGTAAATAAATAATGAGGCGAACTCACATCATGATATCACCCTGAAGTGAAACCATTTCAAATTTCATCTAGACTCCCAGCTGTTTGAGGGTGTAGTGTTAATAGTCAAGTGAAGTTTTAGGGCTTCTCAGGAAATGTGCAAAAGATGCTCCACAGCTGCACACTCTGGGAAAAGCACAATTGTGATCTGAACACTGAGACCGCTTCAGGAGGCTGTTTATCCATGCGGCCTTTGACCTCGACCCCATGTCCATGTTTACTTCCTGTTTCCCGAAGAAGAACGTACTCACACTGCCTGGACAATTGACCTAGATGCTGTTGTCAGAGAGCATGTGAGAACAAGTGTCTGTGTTTGTTAAGACGGTGAAAATGGCATATTAATACAGAAGTGTTTTGTTTCAGTTTGTACTGTATGTAAGACAGGTATATTAGTACAATACTTTAATAATGTCACAAGTTGTTCAGTAAAAGTTTATTCATAGTGTTTCATGAATACACCCGCTGAGAATGTTGTGTCATACTGTAACTTCCCTGTTTGGCTACAGTGTGTCCCAAAAATAGGAATCAATTGTATGTTGACGGCACAAAATGCCATACTAATTAAAGCACCGTGACAGATTAACTGAGCTTTTCCACTGAAAGCAGCAGTTCCCTTTGCATAAGGAAGAGGAAAAAGGCTAGTTTTTAGTGCCGATCTCATTCTCAAGGGCACACAGCTATTGTTATTACTGGATCATTAAGTCCACTGAGAGCACTTGCATGGCCTCATACATACTTCATACCCAGTCATAATGTAATTGTGTTATGCAAACCATCTGCCAGAGCTTTTACCAACTGCAAGGGCCTGTAGTGGGCCTGTATGCCTGGAATCTAGAATAGTCTGACCATTTCTTACTTTAACACACCGTTAATAATTAATGACAAAGTGTAAAATGTCAGTTGAATGAGAAAATCAACAGATTGTGCTGTACACCGGATTCACAGCATCACAGATGGACAAACTTGACTATTAGCTACCAGAATTTCCATTTCTTTCATTGTCATGGCTGAAAAATCTTCCATACACATTTGAACATCAATACTGAAGCACACTCCATGTTGTCTCACCGTTTTCGAGCAAAGAGGCTGCTGTGGTCTAGCAAAATAAACTCGAACCTTAGCTTGGGTTACCGTCTGTGTGGACGTTTGGACATGTTCTCGCTGTGTCCATATGGGTTTTCTCCGGGTTCTCCTGCTGGTAGGTGTATTGGTTATGATAAAATTTCCCTAGATGTGAACTTTGTACATTGTGCTCTGCAATGGGTGTATTCCCATCTCATGCCCAGTGTTCCTGAGATCCACCGAGATGATTGAATGAAATTCCTTCATTTTACTGAGGTGACTGATGCGTTATCACTCGTACTCCGTGTACTAATTACTAAGAATTAAAGCTGTTAATTGCTTAGTTGTTGCTCTCTGTGGTCTTCCTATTACTACCTTCCACTTGTTTCGGGTCAGCTGCTGAAAAATGGCATCACTGGCACTCTTTTAGCAACTTGGATCAGATTCTGTCTCACTTCTAGAAAAACCCCCAAACATCTAAAATGAATAAATGGAAGTGTAAACACAGGAAAACTTTGGGAACATACTTATGCAAAACCTAATCTTAATCACTTGTTACTATATCCTAAATTAAATAAGAGATTAGATGAAGTGGTCAGGTGTGTTAGAGCAGTAAAAGTCCTCAGACTTTGCTAAACTGCAAGCTTAAAACACACGCACACACACACACATAAGCTAGAGCCCAGATGGTGGGTTCCTCAGCTGTAGCTTTAAATGGCCTACCTTCTCTGTCAACACCTCAGAAGAAGCCCAACCCACACCCCAAGGGGCAGCAGGGAACAGGAACTCTATTTCTGAAGCAGCCGGAGGACTTCCTGCCTGACATTCCTGACCTGGGCCGAGTTCCTGCTTTGCCAAAGCTGTTTCAGGCACAAACAGTCTCTCTCTCTCTCTCTCTCTCTCTCTCTCTCTCTCTCTCGCTCTCTCTCTCTCTCTCTCTCACACACACACACACACACACACACACACACACACACACACACACACACACACAC
>JAOUWY010000001.1:37647390-37665522 GCA_025728095.1 Prietella phreatophila | reverse complement strand
TATATCTCTCTTTCTGAAACATTTTGCTTTGAATTTTATGCTGCACCCCACATATGTTATATGTATGCAACACCAGACTATAGTTCTGGCCAGCTTTCAGCATGTGCTTCTTACTAGAATAGAGTGACATCTTGACTATAATACATTTTAAGCCTTTATAATTTGTAACAAAAAAAATGAATAAAAGCACAGGCGGTTAAAGAAAAGTAAGTGAGACAGTGTGTGTTTGAAGAAGAGGAAGGGGCGCTGGTACAGCAGGATAGAACAGTAGGGAAAGCCTTTAGGCTGTAGGATGATGGGTGAATGGGGGAGTTGATGGATGGGTGGATAGACCAGAGCGGCCTGTGCTATTCAGCTGTAAACGGCTTCTCAAAAACCACTCTTGGGGCAGATCCACTTAAATGGTTAAAAAGGATGACACGAGTCGGCAAGTATATAAAACAGACACTGCACAAATTAGATTATATTCATATTCAAGTTGCCCCCCCGTAATGTAATATAAATATTAAGCTCATCTGGAACACAACAGGCATCCTAATATGAGAGCATATTTCATGTCAGTTCAAAACAAAACAATAAAATAAGCCAAAATGACAGGAAACGACTTTTTAAAGTGAAACAGGAAGCTTGTAACACACACCTTTTGTGATGATGTCCATGACTCAAGGCTAAAGCGGACTGTCTCCTGTACTTAAATGTGTGACTACTGATTATTTTTGTTAAACACTGGGTAGACTTGATGAATCTGTCTTGTTAAAAATGAAGGTAAGAAGAAAGTCCAAACAGCATGTCATTTTTATGATGGCGTTATAATTCATGACCTTCTGCACGTATGCCGCTAATGATTCATCAGGTGCGTGTAGATAGATAAAGAGATTAATAGATGATTTGTGCAATAAAAAAGTGATGGTTCTTGCTCTATAACACATTACACCACAGCGCTGGTGGATTCTAAATTCTGATTGGTCAGAAGGTGTTGATTAACGTTCTAGAGCAGCAAGTCACATGTTTTATTAATGTACTCCTTGTAACACATTGTTTCTACAATAGTACCGTCTAATTCATAGATGCTTATATAGTGAATCATTTACACCTTAGAGTAAACAAACTAAAGAATGGGTATTTAACAAGAAAAGTGTATAAATGTGGATTCGTTTCTGTAAGGAGATTTTTTTTTCTAAGGAGTCTCCAGTGCCAGATGTAAATCTTTAACTTTAAGTTTTCCAACATGGGAAAGCGTTCAGGACAGAAAAGATCAAATGTGCGTGTGTGTGTTTTGAGGTTTCGCTGTAAGATGTTGCATTTTTTGTTGCATTTTTTTACGACTGTTTATAGCTGCTATAACGTAAGTGATAACAAGAACTAACTTATCCTTCAGACATTCCATAACATTACATGTAAATATATGCAGATTGACAGTATAATGACATACAATTTGATCAACTTCTATAAATGTTAAGTTTAACATCCGAGAATCTACATATACAGATGTCCAGAATGGTTCGCCGTTATTAGTTTTCCTTTAAGACACCTCGAGATCACGTTATTATTCAAGATCTTAAGAAAATGCTGTTTTTCCAATCCATATATTGAAACCACAGATAGGCATGTACAAAGTAATGCTATACCTAACTAGTTTCTGGATGTTTTCTTTCACTTACGAGAATGAGGATTCTTACCCTTGCCCTATTATGATGCAGTTATTTACAGATTTAGATGTCTTCTTTTGACCAACACACTTACAGGCCTGACCACAATGCTTTTCTTTGTGAAAAAAGTTTTTATCTTGAAAAAATAAAAATAAACAGAAAAAGTCACGACGTTGAGATAACAAGACAGAAAAAATTTGTAAGAAGGGTTTAACCTTTCCTTATCTATTGAGCTGCTTTAGATACACATCATTTATCATCCAACTCTTTTTGAACTTCATAAAAATGTAAATGCAAAGTGTTCTGATTCCAATCATAAAAAAATAACATAAATCAAGCATCTGTGTCAGGCCTGTCATACACATTCAGTGTAAAGCTGTTTCATTTTTTTAGATTCTTTTTTTGGTTCTTAACTGAAAAGCCCTGAAATGCCTGAGGTCTAACTTGTGTTCTTGTAGCATCAAGTTTGCAGAGCGCTGCTGGAGTGGAGTCAAATATCTGCCACAAGTCCCTTCTCTTAAAAAAAGAAAAAAGTAATGTAGGCTATTCTTAATCTTAAACTCAGACAGGATTTTCCCCTCCGATTATGGTAAACCGTAAACGTCAGTTTTTAAGAACATGATTGTGTTGCCAACTTGCACAGCAGCAGAGAATCAGTGAGATGTTAGTTTGTCAGTAACATGACATGTTGAAACTGGGTTATTCATTGGCCCAGACCTCCACCACTCATTTAACTGCAGTTCAAAAGGGCAATTGGACTGAGTGAGGGGGATTAGGATGCCATCAGAGGCTTCCAGAAGTTTCCATTACTGAATCTATTTTAGAAAATTTTTAGAAAATCTTACCATCATGTGGTGAACTGGGTGGTGGTTTCGCAGAAATTAGGACTAAACATAAGGTTTTTTTCAGGATCCCAGATAAAATGGACATCTAAGGTTACTACACTAACAACTGCAGAGATTCCCTGTTAAAAATAGTTTCCGTTTAGGAATGACCTTAAATGTTTCGAATTGTATTTGCTGTATGCTGTGTGTAATCTGAATGCCGTGTGCGTCATGCTTCATATTAAACCATTCCAAACTGAAAATGAAACAAGGAAACCATAAAGAAAGCGTCATACATATTTGCTAAGTAAAGAATAACACACTTCGAGGAGTGCTGTTATAGGAAAATAATAAATGACGAGGTGGAGTGATTCGGCCATGACGCAAAGCTACAATTACACTTACCGCTGAAAGTTGATTATTTATTAATAATAGCATGTCACGAAGGCTTTTATTGCTCTTCTACCACAGCAATTGGCCAGAACTTAGATTTTTATTCAGTAAAAAAAATAACACATTGTACGTTTTTTCGCCCATTATAGTCACATTTAATGTTTTGGAACATCTGTGAAACAAGCTAGCTCCTGTTATACGTTATACTTGCGCTATAGCAGCTATAAACTGTCGATCCAATACCAACCAGTCTTTTTTCTTTCTTTTGAAGTTAACAAGACAATATCACTGTAACTTGTAATATTACAGAGAAACCACAATGCTCCTCCGCCTTGAAGACTTTCCCACGGTGGAAAACTTACTGACAGGTACTGTACAAAACACTTACACAGGAGATTCCTTGTGGAAATGATACAAGTTCCTGTGAATTAGCAGTGACCTATTACTATAACATATCAGAATGAGCACATTAATATAAACCTGTGATTTGCATTGCAGCGGGCGCTACTGTCCTGGCTGCTATTATAGAAAATGAATCAACACCTTCTGACCAATCAGAATCGAGAACTCAGCAGAGCTGTGGTATTAAGGTAATACAGTCACCCTGTCTGTGTCGGATAGAAACTAAGACATCTGGACTCTCACATAGTAATGAATAAAACCAGTGCTGCCAGGATCATGATGAAGTTAGAGGGAACATGTGCATATCTGTGGTTTATATGTTCCACTGTTCACGTACGCCTCATCATGACTAAACACGTATTTCCACTCAGTCCAAAGGTTGCTAATGGTTTCATGAAGTAGGTTCTAACTGTGTATTCTGTCTTTCTTTCTGTCTCAGCAGAAATATATTAAATATTAAATATTCATACCATCATCAAAATTAAGAGCCATTTGTAAATTTGTGGACTAAAAACCGCTCTATAGCACAGAACTAAATTTTCACTGGACCATACCACTGAACTTGGGCCAAACATTTCCTGCCCAGATTTTGATCGATTCAAAGTCTAAAATTAAACAACAGTGTAAGCCTGCATTGTCACTATGTCTCTCCAAGTTTGTCTCTTGGGGGCATGGCCTGTCCAGCTTTATAGAAGATAGATAAAGAGATGAATAGACAGATATACTTTATTGATCCCTAGAGGAAAGTTGGGAAACAGATTATAGGTTTCACCAAGATATTCAAGATAGACCTCTCTGCTCCAAGAGCACTATCATGACTGACCCTGTGCTGATACCAACTTCCTGGCAAGCTGGGGAATGCGAAGGAAATAATTTAACTTTGCTGTGACCAATAAAGAATCATTATCATTATACGATATGAACACAGATCACTGGATTCAGAGACTAGAGTGCTAACCATTGCACCATGGAACTATGTAGTGTTGTGGTCTTTGGTCTTCTGGAGGCTCAAGTGGGTTTCCTTCGGGTCTTCTGGTTTCTTTCGCCATCCCAAAACATGCTCTTGGACTGGAATTGCACTATTCGAAATTGCCCCTGTGTGTGAGTAAATGTGTAAATAGAGGTTTTGTGTGTGATGCCCTGGAATGAACTGTCGTCCCTTCCAGTATTTCTTCCTCGTGTCCAATGTTCATGGGACAGTGACCCTGACCAGGACAAAGCAGTTTCACAAGATGTTTGGATGGACAGATGGATAGATGGACATGAATAATTGTTAGCAGACATGTTTATAATGTATCCAAAAATCTACACATATCACAAATTTTATACTTTAAATATTTTTAGTGGGGGGGTGACAACACATCGCAATGTGTAAATGTAATGATGTGCATGTGTGTGGAAATGTACAGCTCACATTGTGGAAATCAGCATTCGATTAATTATGCATCTAATGCAATTGCATTGACTGAACACCAGCGGTCCCAATCTGCACACTACACAGAAATAAAATATGTAATCAAGCACTCTGAGCCCCAAAGCGCTGCATTATACGTTATTTGACCATATTATAACCATTAAAAAAGCTCTTCAGTAGCTTTCAAACAGCACCTGCCACAAGCCGCTGTGATCTACAGTGCCCAAGAAAGAGGCCCTCTGGCATTTTAGCCGACTTTGGAGCTCTGCTACAGAGCTCATTATGTTTTAATCTATCATTTTCTACAGGTTACAGAATGTTTATTCAAACAGATTTTTGGGAGAATTTATATACAGTTCTTTCTTTATTTTTAAGATATAGTGAACGTGTAATACATTTTGTTTACTACATTAAACCCCTGTTCATAGCAATTTTTTATTTAGTTAGTTTTATAATACAGACAAGAATGTCTTTTCACTCAGAATGTTTCTTTAGTGAAATGTTTTTTAAAAAATTCCTAGAATCAAACTGAGTCAAAACGCGAGGCCAGTATTGTGATTCGAATCTTGACTGTATATTGTTACACCGCTACCTCTTAGCATTTGCAAAGCCTGGCACTTATTCTTCAAAGTGTTTCTTAATTTTTTGCTCTGAACACTGTCAAATGGAAGTAAGGAACTGAGGAAACTTCGGAAAACCATAACATCGGTCTGAGGAATTTACAGTGTTAAACGTTAAGATAAGAGGTTTTACCTATTATCATATCACGAGAATCTCAATTAGAACCCAAACCCATATAGCAACAGTCTCGCTTGGTTTTATCCACCATTTTGATCATTTCAGTTGATTGGTTCTAGAATATCATATGAGTGTTTACACTTCATAACACTGAATTTCCCCTGTGTAAGCAAACAATTTGCACTTATAGTTCAGGATTTGAGACACGGCTTCTCTCTTTCTCTTCCTCGCTCATCTCTGAGGAGGCAACCTAGAATATTTCTCATGACCCTTCACTTGTGTCTTCAGGCCACACGCTGGTGCCCTGAGGGTTTCCGAGACATACTTACACATACACATGGCTACACACGTACACACGCTCAGAGACATGGAGCAGCACTTGTCAGTTGATCTTTGTTGACTGATTGCTCCACAAACTCCGACTGTAATCATAAGAACTCCAAATCATCAGGAATTTTTTTGGGGATAGCTATTTGGAACAGCTGGAGGACCTGGGGGAGTGTGTGTGCAATTTTTCACAAATCCTTCCATTTTCAGTTTAGGTTAAATGTATTGCAATGCTTAATAGAGGTCATATTTTTAGTAGCTTCCTGACCATAGGAAAATATATTATTCAACACGGATTATTTTAATTGTTTCAAATTACATGTTCAAGTGCACATTATTGCACATATTGCAAGGTATATCGAATTTGAAATGTGCAGCAGTATAACTGCAATGTGCGCTCCCGGGCAAAACTGCACAAATAAAGACTAAAGTGTGAAAACAAAGTTGGCATGCACGCTGGATAATTACACGCTAAAGAACCACCGCTCAGGGTAAGGTACCCGATCGGGGTGGATCAAACCGCACACACTGCTGACTTGGCTGCGTTACGAAGCTTAAAGGTATAAGCCTGACTTGAAATTCAAATTTTACACAGACCATGAAAAATTAATATGGTGGTTATGACAACTCAAGCCTTTATGAAAAACTAGAGCTAAAAAACGGTTTTAAAAAATGCACTGGATGACATAAACACATATCTGGCGCCATCTAGAGGCTGGTGAGAAGCAGTGCATGTTTGAATTACAGCACAATTGTCAGGGTTTCCGTTCAGACTTATAAATATCCCCTCTTTTATTCTCTGATGTTAGCGTGTCTGGACGTGCTACGTGTTTTACGGTGGAGGTTATGGCAATTAGAAAAACTAGCTGAGAAAAGTTTAAAGCTAAATAACTGGTCATTAAATGTTAAATGCTCACAATCAAGCAAGATCAGCTTTTAGAATCAAGGCTTTGCTAGTCAAGTAAGTATGCACAAAAAAAAATATTGTCAGCATTGTCATCTTTCATGTCTCAGATGTTTTTCTTCACCATGGAAAAGAGATAAAAGCATCTATTTTCGAACTGAAAAAGGTCGGCCAGTGGACTGGCTCCCTGTTTGAGACTCTCATAAGAAAGAGGTCAGACATTTCATAAAATTACAGCAACAGCAGAAAAAAAAAAAAAAAATAGTTATCAGGATCTATTTGAAAGAAAAGTTAATAATGTGCATTTATTTCTTTAAGTATTACTAACCAGTAAAAATTTCTTACATCCATCCATTCCATGGAGCAATCAATGGCCATGGCTTTACTTTCTTCACTATCATAACTACATACCTTTTCTCATTTGTTTAACTGTATAATTCATAACGATCGTTGAATCTTATACATTAAGATGAGTCGCTTAATAAGGAATCAAATGATTTCCCTAATTAAATAAATTATATCTATTGTCACATTAACACAACTCATTTTATTTGTTTTCCTACATGAAAATAAGTTGCACCAATTTAATATTTATTTCATGAGTATTACTAAGCCATAGAATTCATAGCAACTCTTTCAAACTTGTTCTAAACTCATTTTTAGTAATTAATTACTACTATTAAATTTTCTTTGTATAGCACTTTTTTAAACATTATATAGTCCTACAAAGCAGCTTTACAGAAATCCAGATGTTATACACTATACAATAGGTCCAAAAGTATGTGGACACCCGGCTATCACAGCTATATGTGGTTTTTCCCTAAACTGGTGTAGAAGGACTTGAGTGTCCTTTAACCACACTGAACACCTTCTGGATGAACTGAAATGCTGACTGCACACCCCAGATCTCCTCACCCAGTGACCTCACTAACGATCTTGTGGCTGAATATGAGCAAATCCACACGGCCATGCTAAAAAAATCTAGTGGAAAGCCTTCCCATAACAGTGGAGGTTATTATAACAGCAAAGGTGGGACTAAATCTGGAATGGGATGTTCAACAAGCACGTATGGGTCGTAGGGATGGTCAGTTGTGCATATACCTTTGGCCATATAGTGCAGATTATGGTCCATAATGAAAAAGCCAGAAGTGACAGTAGTGAGAAAAAAAAATCTAAGTGAGGAAGAAAACTTGAAAAGAACCAGATTCAAGAGAGAACTAGACTCTTCTGGGTGACATGGAAGTTGTCACGGTAAATAAAAATATGGTCAATTACATCTTTTATAGGTTTGCTCCTACTGTATTATGTCCCACAGAAGCCAAGTGACATTTTAAAAATCCTTTTGTCCAATCATCAAGCTTTATAAATAATGCTATTTTATAAATAAGATATACTTATATGCATAAACTAGATTTATATGCATAAACTAGAGGATCACTTTCATATGGTGTGTCCATGTCATGGTTCATACGTAAAATTCCGTATTCAGTGAAATATTGCAAGTATTATTTTCATTCTCTAGAATAATGACTTGCATTGTGAATAATCAATAAAACAGCTGAATAATTTATTACTTTAGTTTTAAAATAATATTTTACAAGAGGTCATGCTTCCCATGCATGATTCTTTAAGCAATCAGTTGTGGTGTTTGATTCACACATGCACACACTCACCCGCTGGTGGCGCTCTCCATCCTGACACTCTTTCCCAGGATGTCTCCATCGCTAACGTAACCTGCACTGCCCCCCACCATCTCCACCTTCTTGGAGCCGTAGCCACTAGTAAACGAGGGGGCGTCACCTGCCTGAAGACGTGGACCAGATGTACCCAGTCGCCATGGAGCAGATGAGACAGGGCGGGGAGTAAGGGCGAGCGAGCCCCGCGTGCTCATCTCTGTGGTTATGCAGGCATCAAAAGTTGTCTGCAGGGTGCTGAAGGGGAGGCAGGGGTTGCAGATTTTATACACATGCACAGGCAAGCACAACCATACATCTTTAATATAAACCACAGGGATTTTCTGTGACAGAGTGGGAGATAAAGAAAGCAAGAAACAAAACACCAAAAGGCAATGACAGTG
This sequence comes from Prietella phreatophila, assembly GCA_025728095.1. NCBI lineage: Eukaryota > Metazoa > Chordata > Actinopteri > Siluriformes > Ictaluridae > Prietella > Prietella phreatophila. The sequence continues at coordinate 37,656,794 of JAOUWY010000001.1, read as the reverse complement.
TTTCCTGGCTTAAATGAGCACCCCACCAGGCTAGGGCTTCAGTTTCTTCCTTGACTTGGGAATCAAGATCCTACTTTTAATTCGGGGGTTTGTGAACGGCAGGGGGTTCACCAGCCAATTTCATGCCTCCAAAGGCCTGAGACATGCATCAAACTCACTACAACAGAAATGAAGAAAGCAACATCCAGTCCCTCTTTGAAACAGCTCTTGATGTCAATCACATCAACTCCCCTGTTGGCTGTGCACATTTTACGACAATTTGTGATGGAATGGTTCTCACGCATGCTACAATGGTACATATTCTTTTGGCTTTGCTGTGATCTTGTAATAACTGTCATGTTTTATTGCTGCCCTGTTGAACTTTAGTAATCGATAGAGCTTGATCTGAACACTTACTGTATGCTTTAACACCAAACATCCACTAGAGGGAAATGAACAGTTTTACCAGTAGGACACGTAATGAACTACATAACACATGTACAATTATGCTTAACGGCATGATGTACTGTCCCTGCTCTGATCATGAGCTTGAGTTACTGGAGTTTCACATGTTCCCCTCATTAAGCATGTTTCCTCTGGGTTCTTCCTCTTCCTTCTCACCTCCAAAAAACTTGTAGGTGGACTTGCTACTCTAAATTGCCTCTAGGTTCTTTTTGGTCTGCTTTAATGCTGCAAAGTACTGCCAGTTAACTTGTCATTTCCATTTAGTGCAACATATTAGTGCTTGATTTGAGATGGCCCTACCTTTCAAATTTAGCTACTACATACTGTATAGTATCTAGAGTTGAAAGATGGCTAAAATGACTTGTCTTATTTTGAAATGGAAGAAATGGAACTTCAGTAATGTTGATAATGCAGATACAGAATGGGGGAAAACAATGTGATCTCAGTGACTTTGACTGTGGCATGGTTGCTGGTGCCCGGCAGGCTGGTTTGATCATTTAAAAAAAAAATGGCTGATCTCCTGAGATTTTCACACACAATAGTCTCTACAGTTTACACTAAAGTGGTGTGAAAAACAAAAAACTTCCAGTGAACTGCAGTTCTGTGGTTCTGCATGCCTTGATAATGTGAGCGGTCAGAGGAGACTGGCCAGATTCTCCTCCAGATTCAAGCTAATAAAAAGGCTAGGTAACTCAAATAACCACTCTATACAACCACATGCACCAGAAAAGTATCTCAAAATGCACAGCACACCAAACCTTGAGGTTCCTCTCCTGTCAGCCAAAACAAGAATCTGAGGCTACAGTGAGCACACATTTAGAGAAACTGGGAAGTTGAAGATTGGATAAAGACCAGGTGTCATATTTATCTCATCTCATATAGCTCCCTATTCTGGACAGTGCCTCAAAGAATATAAAAGCAGAGGAAACCTACTACTTCATGTCCAGCTAGGAAAAGGATCTAGTGCTGTTGTTGTATTAGGACGACAAAAAAACTTTTGCCATTATAGGGAGAGTAAGTTGAGATCGATATGAATAAATAACGTTTGCTAAGGTTAGCAATACTTCCTGCTGAGCTAAACTTCCCAGCTGTCCCATAACTATGTATGACAGGGAGGATCCACTGCAGTACTGCTTGTTGAAGATGTATTATATCTTGTGAACTGTATTATCAGTATAAATGAAAATAACTCTCATTGAAACACATAGATAATATAATTAATGCAGTCAGTTTCATATTCAGTCATTAAAATGGCAGCAATTACACAGTGTGAGGTCACATGAAAGGCAATGATAAACACACCTGTACCCAATATTCAGTACTTGCTTCGGGTGTGTTCGGCACCGAGATCGTCTTGAACTTGTCACCCTAGGACAATGTTGGGAAACACTATGATAAAGTATCTAGTGAGTCACTGGCTCTGATGCAATTCTATATTTATTGCACCCTCATCAATGTGCCATTTCCCTTTGGGGGAATTCCCATCGCCATCTTAAGGACTGTTCTGTTCATTTAGAAGTTCCCATAGTTTGCCGATAGATGAGCCCTTTAAGGCTCAAGGGAATGCAACTGTAAATTTAAGGCACAGTTTACCCAGAAGGAATTTCAATATGATGCAATTCATAATGATGGACAAAGTTGGGGCAATAAGTAAGCAAAAATTAATATTTGATTTGCTGTGTTCAAATTTCTCACCTGTTAGATCATTTTTGCTATGTAAGTATTGCTATATTTCAAAGTGAATACTTTTAATGTTTATGCTTAGAAATGTAGTTAGATCTTGTGCAGTAATAATGCCTGTATATTATACTAGACTCGCCAAAAAATAAGAATTTAGTACAGTTGACACTCGCACTTGGATGTCACAGCCTATTTACAGAACGCTGTTCAAATGCTGACATACATTCTGAGAAATAATGTTACCAAACTGTACCTTTATTTGTCACACTGGTGGTACTTTTAGGGGCAAATCATTTGTAACCATTATGCATCTTTGAGAGATTGTGTGTGGTGTACCTTGAATTAGCTTTTAGAGGAAAGCTTTAAAGTTATATCAATAGTCCAGTTATACATCTTGAAATATTTTACAATCCTGACTCAACACAAGTTAAATTTTTTTAAATAAATAATAATATAAATAAACCTTAAAAAAAAAAAAAAAGACAAAACATAAATGTAGTAATCGAGAGAATAGAATATGACATGGGCTAGCTACAAAATGAGAGTGAGAAAGTATGTAGGTGTGACCAGACCTTTTATAGGTGTCCAAGCAATTGCCAGAACCAGGAACTGCCACAAGTCATACCTATGGTAGCCAAGTCAACTCAAAAGACTCCTGAATGGAAGCATTCACCCAGAGATATCGTGTGAGCTCGAAATCCCATCACCCTTCCCACTTAGTAGCTGTCGTATGATTGGTGAGAGCTGACTGGCGGGTGGGAATTGGCCAAGACTAAATATGGTAGAATATCTGGATAAAATCAGGGAAAAATCTGGGAAAAACACCACCAACCAAATAAATATATTAGAAAGTCTATCAGGTAAAGACACACCAGATATGATGGAAACGTACATTATACACACAGAAAAAAATGCTAAAAAGGTACCATTGGTGGTACAACCCCATCAACAAGGAAAAGTCTAGTTTGGTACCTTTATTTCTGGGGGTGTACAAAGCAAGAGCACAATTTAAGAGTATACAGAGCTACACTGTGGACACAAATTAGGAGCCAAGAGTAACGGGTGAATAATTTGAATGAAGGATGTGGAGTACCATGTAGCAATTTGTCATGTTTGCTTACTTCAAAAGTTTGAAAATGTTTGAAAACTACATTATATTCACCATAGTAGATCACATACATAATGTACATCGTTATTGTAGTTCTTCTTTCGGCTGCTCCCGTTAGGGGGTTGAAACACCGGATCATTGGTTCGCATGTTTGATTTGTCACAGGTTTTATGTCGGATGCCCTTCCTCATGCAACCCTCCCATTTTCTCTGGGCTTGAGACTGGCACTGAGTGCAACCACCAGTGGCTGGGTTGGTTCCCTGCCTGGGATTCGAACCCACATACATAGTGTACTCAAGATTTGAGTATTCCTCTCTGTCCTGTTGTGGGAAGAGCAAGATTAATGGAGAACTGTATAAAGAACCAGATTTTTTCCAATGGTCAGTTGGTTAAGAGAGTAAATCAGAAGGTTATGCTCTGGTTCTCTTGTCCACAAACTTGTTAGAAATGGTGAATTACAGTGTGCAATTGAAACTGTGTCTGAGGAAAAATTGTCAAAAAGAGCAAAAGAACAAGAGAGACAGATTTTGTGTTGAAATTAAGCTAAAGTGAATCCTAAAAATGGGCTTTTGGATTCTCCGTCTTCTGGTTGATTTAAAAGAGAGAAATTTTTAGCTGCAAGTTGAACTTATAAATGTTCTAGTGGGAGTTGCTCTCAGACATTATATATAAACCATAAAAGGTAGTCTTTATAAGTAACCCGAATGTCAGGAAACTGACACTCTATTAGCGTCTTTGTTTTAATAAGTTCAGTCTGGGTGATTTTTAGGAGAATTTACGTTAAAGCACTGTGGCTCAATCAGCTGACGGATTAGACAAATGACAACAGTCTGCATATTAAACCATATGGTTCCAGTTCCTGCACAGATTTCCACTGTTGGCTCCACATTCACGCAGAAGGCTTTACTGTAAAATTGCTATCATTACTTCAAGAAGAATGCACACTCAGACACCCCAAACACCCCCATTCATAGCCATCATATTCATTCTCTCATGTAAAAGCTTATAGTATGTATGTACACAATTGACCAAAAGTTTGTCATTGACCACAGGTCATAGGTTCCACGTCGATGGTTTTGGATACCTGTTTAAAACTAGCAGGACTTTATAGTATTCCGGGGTAAATCTAGAAGCACTGTAGCTGGTTAGGTATACTGCGTAGCAACATGCAACACCATATATGCATACAAGTGTTTTTTTCCCTAATAACAAATGGTAGCAGCTACACATTTTATATATATATTCCAAAGCTAACTAGTTAAACTCAAATTAAATGATGTGAGAATTGGTTGGTTGATTTATGTTATATGCTAGTTCTTGTATTAGCTTCATTGACCGATTAGAAAAGCGAATTAACCGTATTAGCTAAGCACATTCAGCAGAGTATATATGCATCATAGATTTTGCACAGCAAAAGGTAATTGCATACTAATTACAGGTAGGAACTGCAGGTTGGGAGTGGGGAACTAAAAAAATGTTGACTATATGATTTGGCTAAGGAATCATTTGAGGCTGTGGTTGTGGTTTACTGCATCAAAGCTAGTTTGCATTAAATCTAAATTCAAGTCACTTGTTGCACTGTCACTTCTCTCAGATTAGAAAGAAATGGCCCAGGACTAGAACTTTTGGCTCCTATTGGTGGTATTACCTGTTTATGAATGTACAGCCAACCCTCAAACACCATTAGAGTAGGCGTATGTGATATATGGCAGTGGTAGCTAAGTGGCTCAGTGGTTAAAACGTTGGACTACTGATCAGAAGAAGTTGAGTTGCAATGCCAAGCTGCCACTGTTGGGCTCTCGAGCAAGGTGTTTAACCCTCAACTACTCAGATGAATAAATGAGATAAATGTAGGTCACCAAATAGTGTAATTGTAATGTAATACAGTATGTATGCCTTACCTGTGACTGATATGAGTGACCTGTCTCAGGCTGGACATGGTTTCCTCCAGGTTTTGTCTCAAATCAGCGATGTTCTTCACTGTCCTCAGTCTCCTGCTCTCAGAATCCTCACCTGGAGAGACAAACAAGTTAGGTTTAAGCCATCCCACTACTTTCTGTTAACCCAAACACTGAAAAAAGGCAGTACATAATTTTATTTTCCTAAAGCGAAACCCGACTGCACTAATATATCCTCAAAACACCCCGGGTCCAAGTGAGAACCAGAAATGCTAAGGAAATCCTTTCACAATGCTAGCTCTTTCTTTCTCTCTCTTTTTAAACAAATGAAGAAATATGAGGTAAATCTCCCAGCATTAGCTAAAACAGCTTTGTGTTCTTTAGTAAGAGTGCGCTAATGCTAACAGGATTAACCCCAGTGTGAGCGAATAAGACTTCTGCAAATAAACACACACTGTGTACTGGTGTGTAAGTGGGGATTTGGCTGCTTGGATTAAAAGCCGCTTGCTGATCATGAGGGGGCCACAAAGAGCTGAGAAGACCACACACTTGTACACATGCACACGCACACACACAGGCACACTGTGTAAAGCATGTTCAGGAAAGACTAATGGCTGTGTGTACATTCTGGCAAACTAGCACAAACATCTCTATTCAGAATATCAAGCTAAAGCTAACATTTGGCTAGCACCCTGCTTACAGCTCTGTAGAAGGCTGGTTTGGAGCATGAGAGGAACGTACAGAGTGAAAGGGATAGAGACCTAGTAATAACATCAAAGAATAATTTCTTCTGAGAGGCAAAATCATTATTTTCCATTTAATCATGACAAAGGTATGTCATCTGCTGAAGTTTATTTTTCAAATATGTCATGTTAATCTGTATATTTGATAGGAATAATGGTATTGTTTTAATGGTTTTAGCACATAATAGTATATATTGCTGTGAAAAGTTACAGTAGCCACAGCATAGCTACTGTACGATCTGTAAAATCTGCTTTAGCTAGATTAGCTGGCTAGTTACCATTAGTTAATGGTAGTATTATCTCACCTGTGGTGGCTAGCATTAATAATGCTAGTTGCTCCAATTATAGCTGGCTAGTTAACATTATCTATTGTTCATGTTATTTCACCTGTAGTAGCTACCATTAATTATGCTAATTGCTTCAAGTCTACTTGGCTAGTTAACAGTAGATAATATTAGTACTACCCCAGCTGTGGTAGCTAGCACTTTTGCATTTGTTTATTTTATCCCTCACAGATTTAATGTGGAGAGCAATGAGAAATTTTGCAAACAGCATAACGTTTAGATTGTAGTTAAAGGAGACTGTATATACTGTATTATCAGCTCGCTGCTGATTTAAAATGAATCAATTATCTAGTTAAACTTCGGAAAATCAGAAACCGCTAAGTACTCTGTCTTAAAGACTCTTGAAAACCTCATGAAAGGAATCTCCAGTTCTGTCTCTTATTGAATGACATTGGAGTCTCCTTCCATAAATGTTAAATTAAATGCTTCCTTACAGAAAGCCTCACCCTGTCAACAATTATACATCTTTATTTGTTAAATAACAGCACATTTTTACATCTTTACTATTAGATTCGGATTACGAAGACTATACAAGTCCCTGTAAATGAGTTTCTACTATAGATATGATAGTGTATTAGAACAAGCGCATTAACATAAACCTGTGATTTGAACTGTAGCCACCACTACTGTCAGAGCTGCTGTTAAAGAATATTAATCAACAGTTTCTGACCAATCAGATTTGAGAATTTATCAACAATTATTTGCACATTTAGTTTGTAATTACAGGGTGAGATATTAAGAAGTGTTGTTTTTATATACTTCCCTCTTAACTTTAAGTAGAAACTGATACTTGAGAGCTTTTTTCCTAGCCTTGGTCATTGGCACAGATCGCACTTGAAGGTTCTTGAAGGTTCCTTAATTTCTCAAATTGTTCACTTGAAGTAATGGAGAAGAAACGTAAACCAGTTTAAAATTAAACCAAACAAGATAAGTCTTGACATGTCTACAGCAACCACAACTTCTTACAGAAATATACACACAGACTGTGCAGTCGTACACACTATCTTACTCTTGTATTTCTCGTAAATATCCAGCATGGTCAGAAGGATCTCCTCATTAACGCGTGCAATGCTCTCCCATGCACCTGTGTGTTGGCTTAGATGCAGCTGGTACGTGTGGCTGTGTGTGTGCATGGCCTCACACTCCCTGTCGTCTTTCTGAGCTTTCTCAGACAGGTTCTTCTCATCTGATGGACTCCTGTAGGAACTTTCTTCTACTCCTGTTGAGATACTCCATTCCGGGGGTTCATCCTTAAAACTTTCTCTTGAGATCTCAGACGTGCTGCGACTCCCAGGTTTGCTCGGAGATGCACGACTCAACGAGACACTGTCTCTGGTTCCTGGATCTTCAGGATTAGGTTTTCTGTGGATTTCAGACTCCATCTTGGAAAAGTCAGTTATCTTCTGTGTGTGAGTATTGCTTGGCTGAGGTGTCTTCTGTCTTCTGACTCCACTCTTCTATGTCACTTCTATATCCGGTAGGAACGGATGGGTTTTCTGACACATTTGCTTGCTTTTTCCAAAGAAAACGAGGGATCAGTAGGAAAAGCTCTTGCAAGGATGGTCCTCCCTTTTCCTTTCCTCCATGGAAAAGAGAGAGAGGGGGGGAGTGGGAGAGGGGAAAAGCCAAACTAAGTGGCGTTCCAGTTTCCGCGCCAGCACACGTCCCCTGCAGGGTGACTTTCTCTTCTCACAGAAGACTGTCAGTCTGAGAAGAGACTGCCACACCTCCAAACCCACACTCACACACTACCTCATATACAGTACAAGCCAAGCCTTGCACTAATTAACACTTGGCTTCAATCGAATTATTACACATATATAAACTGTGAGTCTATTTTATCTCTCAAACATGACCTCACATGATCCCAGGACACACACACACACACACACACACATACAGACAGATCGGCCTTGGCAACTCCTTGACATCCACAGTCTTTATCATGCAGATGAGTTCCTTTTCTCTCCGTGTCCAGTGAGACACCAGCGCTGTAGGATTCGCTCAGCTACTGTAGATGCAGGACACGCAAAGAAGCAAAGTCCATGTTTGTCCTGCAGAATTTAGATCAGACGGGTCGCTTGACCAGACTGCAGCTTGTAAAATGTTAACGTCGTTCTCTGTCCCATATGTGAAATCTACATGGCTAAACACTTAGTTCTGCTGTATCTTCTATTTATACCCCTTGAGGATCTCATCAGTGTGGAGTTACCTAGCTATCCACTTTACATAGGTAACGTACAGCTACTGTAGTGATGAGGTACGTTCACACGACCAGAGACCGTTCGTTTTCAGACAGACATGGCGACTTCCGGTGACATGAGCGACAGTGACCATTGGCGCCTAAATGTAGGCGTGTCCAATGATGTGAAAAAGTTGAGAAAAGTTTAGAGCAACTTGGTGAGGGGAAGACAGTAGGGCGCATGTGATCTGTGATCCGCCATGCTGCTTGCAAGTCCGAATTGTTTTGTGGACCCCGACAGTCCGGTGCTTACACTTTCGCCACAGATAGATGGCCGCGACATTTGGCAAAGAGCTCACACTGCTTTTATTTCATCTCGTTGGATATGATGCATATATACCTTGGTGAATATTATATATAAACGCTCTCCCACCAGAATCTTTCATTTTAGCGACAAGAAAACTGGTTAGTTGTCTAAAGTTGAATGCTAGTTGCGCCACCCGCTGATAAATGTTATGTGATCTCACAACATATTCGATCGTGATATGGCTTCATTTTTACTCAGTTCAGATAAACAACTCAGAGTTCAGAATTAAACACCTGACTGACCTCATGTATTGTGGTGCTAGAGTTTGAGATGTCCATCTCTCTCTAATCTACGCATGAACGTCTGATCAGTGTGAGCTACGTAAAGTACCTCTCAGGCTTTCCAGAGACGTGTGGATGGATTTGGTGTGAAGGACTGATCTCTCTTTTTTTCCTTTTCCTCCTTCAGTCATGCTGGTCTTATCCACATCTGTCTGAGACCTACAGTGTACATGAAGCAATAACAAATTTATTCAGCATGCACTGTTAGCAAATTTAAGACATGGTTCAAAAACTGCTTTTAGGTTTTGTCTTTGCTGATAGTAGTGTTTATGGTGAAATAATCCATCCATCCATCCATCTTCTACCACTTAGTCCTTCTTCAGGGTCACGGGGAACCTGGAGCCTATCCCAGGAAGC
>JAOUWY010000001.1:37546042-37563331 GCA_025728095.1 Prietella phreatophila | reverse complement strand
TACCATGCATGTGTTTGGACTGGGGGAGGAAACCGGAGTACCCGGAGGAAACCCCCACAGCACTGGGAGAACATGCAAACTCTGCACACACATGGCCAAGGCGGGAATCAAACCCCGGGCCCTGGAGGTGTGAGGCGAACATGCTAACCACTAAGCCACCGTGCGCCCACCCTACTGAATATCCCATACATAATTGTCCTTACTGTTGCTCAATGTTCAGTCCAATAGTTTTTACCTTTGTCCATCCACATTTCTACAGATCTTTGACATTCCATTAATACGTGTTATAATGTCTCATTTTGATGACAATAATGTATGAAACATTCTATAGTGGTCACATTGCAGCTCAGTTTTACAGTCTAACAGAGAGTCTTCTACAGTTCTGTGCATGAAATACTAATAATAAAAAAACTTTATCAATATCTTGTTATAACGAAATAAAATCACGTTATTACCTTCAAGCAAACTACGTTATTATGAAAAAGATCATGTTATTACAAGAAAAGATCACGTTATTATGGGAACTGCATTATGGGAAACGCATCATGATATGTGGCAAAATAACACAATAGTTTTCTAATAATAACATGTTTTTCTTGTAATAACATGATGTTTCTTCCATAATGATGTTTTAAAATTATGTTTTTATCTTAATAACAATGTTTTTCACATAATAGCATGATTATTTTCTCCTAAAAATAAGTGATCTTTTCACTGAACAATGTGACAGAGCTTTAGACGTTTTCCTATTGGCAATCAGTCAGATAATTGTTTATTTATTTATTTTTTACCTATTCCACAAATATTTTCTTTCTTTTAGTCATTTCTTTGAGAGTTTTGTCCCTTTTGGCCATCCATGTTGGTTCAACTCCTCGGTTAATGGCACGGTTTAGTAATGTATGAAAATCACCCACGTCGTGCTCTCTTGGCCCTTTAGGCCTTCCATAACCCAGGCTATTGCTCCGTCTCCCTCCTTCCTCGTCTGTCTGTCGCATTTCAGCCGGAGGAGCCTCGGGGTCGAAGGTTCTGCCCTGCTCGCCTCGACCTCCACCTCTGCTCGGCACCCAAATCTCCGATTATCCGATTACGGACGCGTCGGACACTTTAGCGGACGAGCCCCGCGCGTTTGGAGCTGACGGGAAAAAAGGTAATAGTCGAATGGTTTTGTGGGGAAAAAGAAAAGAAAGCGGAGGCACAAAGCGGCTGGTTAGAGGTGGCTGCTCTGCTCTGCTCGTCATGCTCCAGGAAGAAAAGATCACAAGCTTTTACTGTCGCCGCTTTCTCTCTCCCCCCCACCTATTTTTTGAAACATTGAAACATTTCGAGTTTCTCGCGCGGGTTTATCCGTTCATTCAGCATCGCTCGTGCGTCTTTACATAAAATACCGAATGAGAAAGAGCGGGAATCATTAATAGCTTTAATAGCGCCATGGAGCTCATTGGCTGAATTTTTTTTCCACCTTCAAGCCAAACGTACATAAAACATTCCTTTATTTCGAATTTACGATGTCGCTTTTCTTCCATTTCTTACAATGTTGACACATCTTGCGACCTTGGTGCACCTTCGTGCTCGAGGGCAGACTTCTCGCTCTCTCTCTCTCTCTCTCTCTCTCTCTCTCTCTCTCTCTCTCTGGCTCTCTCTCTCTCTCGCGCGCGCTTCAGCGAGGTGTTTGGAGGCCAGACTCAGAGTCGAGGTTGTTCATCATTATGGAGTCCGGGCTTTCGAGTTTGGCTTGTCCGGCTCTGAATAATCGATCTTTTCCATGTTTATTTAGCCTAAATGATCCCTGTGCAGTGGTCACCAGGGTCAAAGTTCAAGTTTAGGGCGGAAATCTTGGCCTCGGCCTTGTAGCTAAACGTCTGTGTGGAAGATTTGACCTCAGGACGAATGACCTGGAAGCTAAATTAGGTCAACAAGGCTGCCTGGGTTATTGGAGCTCTGCTTGTGTAATTTGGGTTCTTTATACACTGTACAGGGAATAGAAATGATCTACTGAGCTCTACCTTTTCTCATCATCATCATCCCATATACCTGCAGGGCATGTCTTTCTCCTAGGAATGTGCATGTTGTGTATCCACATCTGTGCATGTGTTACTCTAAAAGCTCATTAAATGGACTACAGTGGTCCTTAAAGGAAAACTCCACCCTGAAATACATGATATCTATTTATTCTGGAATATTTGTGATGTGCTTCTGGTGATAATTTGCTTGGTGATACTGTTTTTGCCTGAGAAGTTAGCAGTTGTGTAACGCCGATGTCACGGGAAGGGGGGGAGAGAACCCCAAACAATCTCAAACCTAAGGAATAATGCACATTTTATTGTTAAAGCCTAAAAATAGATCTTTTTCTTTTTCCCCCCCTCCGCTCAGACACCATAGTCCCATGAGGTTCGACATCATATTAATGAGAAACCCAGTCCAGAGTAACGGACACAACGGTGCAACTGCAGGAAAGTTCCAGAAAGCAGTGCGGCTTGTACGGTGCCATTTCTCCGAGTTATGTTTACGTCTGTGTCTTTCCGGTGATATTAGCACGAAAGTCAAAGCTTTGGAAGCTGGTCTTTGTTTGTGCAGAGGTGTGAGATCTGGGATTAATGTGTCGCTGCATCGCTTAATTTAGGTAGAGAGGACGCCAGAGATGATCAGAGGTAGTCGAAAATAGCATTGTAGGAAATTGTTAAAATGGAAAAATAACCAATATGTTGATACAAGAAGTTGCCAGCTCTGAATTTAATAAAAAAAAAACAAAAAACATCCTGGTTGCCATTGAAGATCATGTATTGATTATATTAGATATTAGATTAGTATGCAGGATGTTTGATTAGGAATTGCCCTTTAATTCTGTACAGAAGCGTTTACTGTTAAACTTCCGAATCCCGAGAGTGTGGTTACGGACCGTGTTTAAAGCATGTTTTATACTGAAGTGGACCATTGCATATAAGTGAATGTTTGTTTCTGCAATGTGTATAGGTGAGAAAATTTAGGAAATGTTATGTTGGTCAGCCTGGCATACGGTTGGGCCGGGGTGTTTGTGTTAAGACAGTAATAACAAGCTATAGGTGTCTATGAATGTGTCTGTAGTAAAATATAGCACGTTTGCACATCCTTATCACATTATATATCTTTACCTGCCTCGAAACATAAAAAGGGTAGTAAACTGCACCTTTCCTTGTAGCACCAACCCTCGAATTAGCACCGGGATTGTTCAATGCATTAGGAATATTTATATATACATATATTCAGTGATTCAGGTTGGTGCTTTCCTTTTAAGGTACATAATTAGACCTTAAGGACTACTGTTGTACTATTCAGGAAGCATTTGCGTCGGTTGTATCTCGAGGAAGAAAAAGTAGCTCTTTTCCAACACGTAGTGGGTAAAAATATTCCACTGTTTAACGGTGTAAATGCTGAATGTGGTGCCTGTGTGTGTGTGTGTGTGTGTGTGTGTGTGTGTGTACATTTGACGTTTTTAGATCAAGTTTTTGTTTTGATGTTGTGGGGTGTAAAAATAGACTTCAATAGACCACAGTGTTTATCCTGGTCAGGGATGCGGCAGAAACCTAAGCCACGAACACCGAGTGCCAGTCTATACTGTATCATGCACATAGACTTTCACACACTCGTACACAACTAGGGGCGATTTAAATTCACCTACTAGCATGTTTTTTTTTTTGTTTGTTTTTTTGACAGCAGGAGGAAACCAGAGAACCCAGTGGAAACCACAATATTTAGATTTCAACTCCAATCTACTAGTTGTTATGGGTACTGATGATCGTCATTGCTATAAAAGCCCTAAAGATGTATGTGATGTTCTCAGAAAAAATATTGTCTCATAATATATTGTGTTATTGATATTTTATGGTCGTATTGCATGGAGGCATTCTGTGCAATATCTTTCCTATGAATAATTACCTACAGAAAATGGAAGGATTCTTGTTTTCGAACTCATTTGTTACCAGTATGCAAGGGGTTTGTGCTGCTTTGCTCTCTCCATCTCTCATTGTCCTCTCTCACTGTTCCTCAGGTGAGGATTTTGGGCAGCGGGCATTGAGTGATGCCCGCTGCGCGGCACGTTGATCCTGTTGCCCCCCGCTGACCTGCCCATGACCCCAGGAAGCGGCGTTATGGCGCGCCGAGGCTCCTCCCACTCGAAGGTGACCATCACGGTAGACGAGTACAGCTCGAACCCCACGCAGGCCTTCACACACTACAACATCAACCAGAGCCGCTTCCAGCCTCCTCACGTGCACATGTGAGTGAACGCCACCTCCTGTTTCTGGCCTCCTGGCTGCGTTGTGCTTTGCTCATTGACGGGATTGATCCGATTGATCAGTACTCTAGGAACAGACATCTGGCAGCTATTTGGGATGTGCAGCGCTCCAGGTGGCCTGGGGGTGTGGTATTGTTGTATATGTAAATGAGAATGAGGTGGTGGGGGGAGGGGGTTTTAAAGATTTTTTTGGTTAAATATTTTTCTTTTTTTTTCTTTTTTGGAGGTCATACCGAGTAAATATATGGGAAATTGAATACTGGGGTGTATCATATTGCAAGTCTTAAAAATCATTTTCTTATTAAGTAAAAGTATGCTAATGATTATCATTGCATCCAAGTTGGCTGTTGGCCATTAAAATTAGCAACAGTTAGATTTGTTTTAGCTTTTTGATTAAGATATGACACATGGTGTTGGAGCAAAAGAAAAATTATACAATGTCATGTGAAATGGATGTTCGTACTGATTTGAGGTTCATACAAGGATTTCCGAGCAAATAGCTCAAACCACAATACCATTAGTTTGCAGTCTTCTTGAGTAGCCATGATACAGTGTACTACATAACATTGCAGTGCTGTTAAATTCTGCAATCTGTTTGGTTAATATTCTATAACAGCAGCTCTGACAGTAGTTCCAGCTGTTGGTAAATCAGAGTTTTAAATCGTTGCACTCGTTCTAATTTCTATAGTAAAAACCTTACACAGAGGCGTGTATAATGGGCGCACATAGACTGATTTGTGTAATGGTTAAGTTTTCTGTGAAGATGTGTTTTATAACTATTTACAGAATGAGTCTCCAGTTTTAGCACCATTTCTTCGCACAGAAATATGACAAGCTGCATGTTCTTTGGTCTTATTAATATTGGTAGTGATATTGGAACTAGTTTTCTGAATGCTCAATAAGATAAAAGGAAACTATAAACAGATGTAAAAAATCTTCTAATCATTTGAAAGTTTCTGTGGTAGAGGAATTTTAAAAAACAACAACCTTTAGAACTTGTTGTTATTAGAAAATAGAAGAGCATGCCCTCTAGTGTTTTATTCCTTATTACATATTTAACTAGGTTAAATGCCTTAAAATATCGTCACTTCTCCTGTGTTAAAGTTGGGATATTTGGCTTTGTTTATTTCTTTCTTTCTTTCTTTCTTTCTTTCTTTTTTTATTTATTATTTTTCCCCCTTTTCTCTCTGGACAAAGTGTGTTCTGTTTGGAAAGCAGCATTAGGATAATTGTCTTCCAAGCTTTCTGTCTGATTATAAAGCTGTCCAGTGAGATCAGATACATATAAGTAAACTAATTACTTTTTTTATTTATTTAACATTGATGGTCTTAAACCAGGAAACCATTTAGGGATTTGGAAATTTGAAAATTGGCACAAAAGGCTGTTCTTGAATAATGCATGCTGAAAAAAATTACCAGCTTAGTTGGAGAACCTCACCACATCCTGTGCACTGCGTTCTCTCTTTACAAATCGTATATATGCAAATAAACATACGTCAATGAAAAGATCTTGAGCAGTCTTCGTATAAAAACCCAGCTCCTTCGGCTCCGTGTGCATTCAGCGCCAGGTTCCCATTGACGATGTCACAACGCGAATCTTAACGATGATGAAGACATCCGGGCATGTGCCTCGCAAGCCTGCCATCGTGTTCCTGTACTTATTAACCAGGAGAGGGGTCAAAGGTTAGTTCAGTTGATTAGCCGTTTAACAATGCCTCTTTGACCCAAGGGGCAGAGCTCAGCTTTTCACTGCCGAGCCTATTGACCGCTTATGATGATGCTCTAATGATGGCGTGAGGACTGGGAAGAGCAGAGCAGGCTGATTTAGAGCAAACCTCCGGCACAGTTCAAAGCTCTAGAGGGTAAAGTATTTGGGAAGACATGGTTAACGTGGATGTAGCTTTGCGTGTCTCCTGTATGTTTGATGTAGCTTTTGCAAAATGTCTACAAGTTCTAACACATGTCTGTTGGCACTCAAGAAGTCAGAAGTTTTGCATAAAATGTGTATCTTATGCAAGAAAATTTACAAAAACAGACCTGTACATTTGCCATATAACCTTTTTTTTTTTCTTTCTTCTTTTGGCTGAATCTCAAATGGTGAGCACTACATGTAGTATGTACTGCCCTACGTAGAATGCATAAGTAGTGAGTAGAAAAACATTTGGGATTTTAGCTGGCTGTTGGTTTGGTGGCCAAGTATCAGCTAGAAAATGTATATTTATTTTTATTCGCTTGAAAACCATAGTTTGTTTATAATTCGCTGCGTCTCTTATAGTCATTGGGATCCAATGACAAACTACTTCCTCATGTCACTTAGTTTTATCCATGTCATCCAGCCTTAATCTTGCATCCTGTCTGAATATAAAGCGAGACTTTAATAAATGTCCGTCACTCCGGCAGACGTTTAATCTTTTAATCAGCAGGCGGGATTGTGCTGTTTTGATTGACACTTAATTTTTTTTATTCTTCTTCTAATTGGCTCTCGGTATAGACAGTACACAGATAAAGTAGTGTTGTTCATACCAATGAAATATCCGGTACTCCTCCAAAGAGTCCGTCATTTCCTGATCGCTTTATCAAAGAATAATACTGAGGCCGAAAGATTCGTAAGACTCAATAAGGCATGCGGTAACTTCACAAGTGTTTTGCGATGCAACAGGCGACATCTCGTAGTACAAATGTCTGGAACTGTAGTCAAATGATCAGATATGTAGAGGATGGACAATTCTTGAAGAAACAGGAATTATTGTTGTTGTTGTTGTTGTTGTTATTATTATATATATTTTTGAGATTCTAATTCTCCCTCACTTTCAATTCTTGAACAGTGTTTATAACGAACGTGTCAGTTTGTTCCATTTTTACATGATTTTTAGCTGAGTGTAGTAATCCCCGCTAGGTTTGTGAACGATGACTTATTTCGAATGACCCGATATGCCGCACGTTCGTACCACACACGCCGAAATCCAGAGAAAAATTAATCGCAGATTTAGTATCAAACCTACGTGACGCGTGCATGAAAGAGTGCATTGTGTCCTCCTGAAGTTAAAAGGAAAGCGGCGATATTAAAGCATGGTTAAATAATTACCCGAGAGCAACTCGTAAAGTGAAAGAGTCTGGAGGATAAATGCGCTATAGGTGTAATGCTTCACGTGAGCGAAACGGCGCGTGCAGCCATGACTCCCTCACCCAATTCAGTCATTTCATACGTTTAGTCATTAGGAATTTAATATTCAGTCTGTCATTTATTTATTTATTTGTCTTTCACTCGCAGATCTCCTCTTTTTTCCTTCTGTAGATTCGCTGTGCTTCAGATGTTCGTGTCAGGTCAATATGGGTTACAGTGTGGATTGTCATCGGTCCATGTGGTGAAGAACGAATAGAAAGAATGATAGAATTTCTTTGTCTCGAAATACTGGCATGATGAATTTTGCCTGGCTGAGGTCAATGGTGATGTTTCAGTTTAATATTCGTTATAAGCTCTGCCTCTTCTCCCACACTTGCAGCAGTGCCAGAGGTAGTAGCATACAGTGCACGAAGTTTAAGTGGGAACTCAGTGATCTCGAAGCACGCTTATTTAACAGTCCAAATGGTTACGCTAACCAGAAGGAAGCGTTAAGGCATTGTGATAAACGTAAGGACAAATAATGCGCTACAACTCAATGTTTTCACTCTCTCCAGAGTTTACAGCAATTCCATAACGTAGCGGTTTCTGGTTACTACCGTCGGATGGCTGTGTATATACACATACACTCTGGTTTTGTTCTGCAATCTGAAACAGTTAAAATCGGTGCTACAGCGTGTGCCGTGCTTGATGTAAGTCACACTGGTGTGTACAGCAGTTCAGAAAGCCCATCTTGTGTTGTGCAGGCAGTCGTGTAACAAGTAAATGAAGAAACATACAAAATATAAATCACGGTAGCTGTTTCTCATCTGCACGATTAAATTAGTAAGTGTTACACACTCGTGCGTTTCAGGTGGATGTCAGACGGTTTAAGGAGCGTTGCTGACATAAATATTTCATTTGGCCTAATCATGTAAGGCACAAGCTACTGTCAAACAATCTTTCAATATTAATAACATTCCCATGAAATACATTTGACACTGCAGGAAATCTAAATAACAGGGATCAGTCAGTCCCTCCATGATTTTGTGATTTTGCTGTCGCAGAAATGAACAGAGAATCAAGCGTACTCCGCAGTATTCTTGCAATTTTTAAAAATTACTGCAGATTTGGGCCGAGCATTCTGCCAAAGGCCTCTTCAATTCACGTGTGTGGAACGTCAGTACAGCTAAAGGGTCTAATTTACCAACAGACATCACTGAGAAACAGCGTGCAAAACTATTGTCATTGTGATTTCGCCAATTCAAGAAGTTTTCCACAAAAAAAGTTCCATCGCAGATTTTGAAAAAAGCTGTAGCAAACTAGAACGTTTTTGTCCACAACAATCACAACAAACTGTGAACTCCTGTACAAACCGGATAATGGGGGGGAAACAAGTGCTCTTACAATACATTGTATTGATATTGCAGTGGTTCAATTAGTTTTTATTAGAAAATAAATGTAAAATCTTATGCGTCACTATAGTCTGGTGATGCCTGTATATGTCTCTGACATGTCTCGTCTCATGCCTAAAGAACAGTAGTGCTCTGGTTGCCTTACTGTACTTGGTGCTGCATAGACGGTGATCATAAATTGCATTGAGAAACTAATCAAGACCCCCACCCCCTTGTGTGGGTTTTTTTTTTTTTTTTGTGCAGCCCTGTTTTCGAATGGAGCGAGTGTTATAAATATAGCAACTTGGCCAGTAATGGATCGTTCTGTGTGTTTTTATTTATTTATTTATGTATTTTTCCTACATACATCATACAGCAAGATGTTTGAGGGAAAATGCTTTTAGTATGAATGTCTATGAATCACTCAACTACCAAGGATTGATTTTGATTTCTACAGTTAGCACTTTGAGCCTAGATGAATGTAGCGTATAAATGTGTTTTAGGGAGCAGAGAGGGATTTGTGATGTCAAAATCGAGATAAACATCTAAATAGACCATAGGCCGTATTCAGGCGGGGGTGTTTTTTTTTTTTTTTTTTTTTTGGTTATTTTTTTTTGGGTGTTGTTCGAAGCCTCTGGTGCATTAATCGATCCCAGTAGGGCTGTTAGACTTTTTACTCCACTACTTTGCCCTAATTTTAGTCTATTAGTGATGATAATTGGATTTGGCATTGTGTTCCTTTGCTGTTTTGTCTCAGTTGTATGGCTTCTAGGTTGTTTTTTTTTTTTTTTTTTTAAAATACATCAGTGCATTTGTTTTTATTAGTCTCCTGTGACTTGTCTTCTTATTCTGTTCTTCGATGGTTATTCGATGTTTTTGGCTGATACGGAGGAGCTTGGAGAAAGCAGTATATAAATAAAACGTGACTAGTTTCCTCCAGGCTGGCTAACTCACGTGAATATCCTGTGTTCCCTGTTTTTGTTTGTTAATAAAGTCTGCAGTGTGTGAGAGAGAGACAACACAAAAGCTCTGCGACTCTTCAAAGTCGTCTGCAGGTGTCTTTTCAAGTAATATTACATGGAATCAATACATGACACAGAGTGACTACTTTGTTTATAACAGTATATTTTTTTATAAAACTATACATAAATTCACCGGTTTATTTTTTAGGGCCTTGTAAAAAATGCCCCGATTCCACCATCCACTGCCACATGATACCATCTACGGTACGTCAGTCCATACAGGATTTTTTTTTGGTGATCGCTGCGGCCAAAAACGCTTGATTTTTTTAAGCTTAGTGTACACCGAGGCTGTATTGTACAGACGACATGAAATGGCCACCATCTACACGTATTTTGCTATTAATTATGATCGTTAAGGTTTTGGATTTTGTTATTTAAACCATGTTGGTGTATTGAAGATATGCTGAAAATGATTTATCTGGGAAAAAAAACCCAGCTTGTAGAAGATTGAGTTCATGTTTAGTTAAACCTAAAGCCATGGTTTGGTGCTGTTGAGTATAAAGGCTTATATGTAAACTACTTGGGCATCATTGTAGCAGCAACTAACTATTAATCACAGTAACAACAGTAGGTACTTCCTCGTGCAGTCTCACCACCTCCGGCTGCCTCTAGCATACTTTGGCGAAGGCGCTCCTGTAGGGTCAGGAACTGCTTGCTGGCACAGGCAATAATGCAAACTCGGCTGGATGGTGGAATTTTTTCCCTAATGTGGTCACCTGGTAAATCCCTCCCACCTGCCAGATCTGTATCATGCAACAGCAGACCACTGTGGAGGACGAAGGTTAAAGCAAGGTGCACACTGAGATTTTTAATAGTACTTTGTGACTGTTGCTTGTCAGACTGTATGAACATGATCCCCACTTTAAGCCATGTGACACTGTAGGATCTCAGTTGTCATTAATGTCAGACTGTAGGACGGTTAAGACGTGAAAGATGGATGCAAGCACAAAGACTTGTACGGAGTAGGAGAAGTTACACTACAGGACTGTGCATCAAATCTTCTGACACTTCCAGAATTTAATCTGAGGAAAATTTTGATGCAGGAAGCGGTCGAGGAACATTTCAAACTAGCAATCAAACACTACAGATTTTGGTCTAGGATTATAGGAATCTTCTAGGATTCTCAAAATTGGTCTCCGACTACCAAATCGTGGCCAAAAATCGTGCAGTGTGAACCCGGCTTAAGACGTGGTTCTGCAGAGAAACCAGCTAATATCTTTTCCAGCTGTTGCTCACGACGCGTCACGGGGCAGTGTAATACACCCAGAGGAAATCGCTGTCTACCCTCTTACACATACTTTAGCCCATGGATGCCTACAATTGGCTAACATCCCTGTGATTGACAGGGGAGAGAGTGTATGCATCTTTTGTAGACTTTTGTAAATCTTTTTTTGATTTGTCCATCACTTTATTCGAATTGAGCGATTGATTCTTTTCATGAGGTTTGAATCCCTGATTGTAGCATGAGAGTTTTCCTTTGGAAAATGTCCACCATTTTCTTCCTGTTGAGTTCCTTTTGTTTTTCAGCACTACGACTGCTTTATCATTTATTAAGAGTTGAATGGGGAAAAATTGCACTTACTACACCAGCCAGGTACGCAGCGATGCGGGTTTAAAAAAATAAAAATAATGAGAAGCCTGTCTCGGCTCAAAGGCAGTTTAAAGACTGCTGTCTTCTAAGATTCCTTTATTGTGAACAAACCTGAAGGCGCATCATGTTCTACTGCATGTGTCCTTCACAGGAAGATTGAGAGGCTGCCGAGACATGTGTGGTGATAAATGCTCAGTTTGATAAGGTTTATGTTCTAATCGACAAATAGCTGCTGCTTTACAGGCACCCTCACATGACTGGCATTGTTCACATACTTGCCTGCGTACCTTTTTGTGCGTCTGGGGGGATTAAAAGCAACATGCACCAGAGAACAGGTCATGGCAGAAACTTCTCTGTCCTCCAGGTTTTCATATCGACATACGATGTTTAGCAATTTCCTGCCAACCATTCTGGGACTCGTACTTGTTGATCTGCATTTCATTTTTTAATATTCCGTCGTCGTGATCGCAGTCATGAGCGAAAAAATAATCGGCCAACTAATCAATTATGAAAATGATCGTTAGTTCCAGCCCTAGTTTTGATACATTTAACAAAAAAAGAAAATGTAAACATTTTAAAATATTTTCCACTGACCCCCTTCAATTACATCTGTTTACAATTGGATTCAATTCACGTGATTGACTGGGCCACTGTAACACCTCGATTTTTATTTAGTTATTTTTTCTTCTCTGAAACCAATTGAGTTTCCTTTGCTGTATGCTTTGGATCATTGTCATGCCGAAAGGACTACCCACATCTCATCTTCGTCATCCTGGTGGATGGCAGCAGATTCTTCTCAAGAATCTCCCGGTAAAGGGCTCCAGTCACTGTTCCTTCAATTATATGAAGTCTGCCAGTACCATTGGATCAAAAACAGCTTCACACCATGATGATTCCACCTCCAAACTTCTGTTGGTATAGTATCTTTAGGGTGATGTGCAGTGCCATTTCTTCTCCAAACATGGTGTTTCGTATAACTGCAAAAAAGTTCCATTTTGCTTGTCTGATCAGACTACACTCTCCCAGTATTTCATAGGCTTGTCCAAATGAGTTGTGGCAAACTATAAATGAGCTTTGACGCTTTTCTATAGGAATGTAGTCTTGCAGGGTGAGCATGAGCAGTGGAGTGCATTGCCTATTTTTTTCCTCTGTGACAATGGTTCCTGTTGCCTCCAAGTGTTTCTGGAGCTCTTTCCGAGTGGTCCTTGGCTCTTTGGGTATTCTTCTGACTATTCTTCTGACTTCTTGGTCAGAAATCTTGCGAGGAGCTCCATTGCATAGCTGGTATTTGATGGAGTGATGTTGCTTCCACTTGTGGATAATGGTACCAATGGTGCTTACTGGAGGATTCAGAAGTTTTGAAATTCGTCTGTATCCGATTCTTTCAGTATGTTTTGCAACAGAAAGGTTGTGAAGGTCTTAGGAAAGCTCTTTGCTTTTACCCATCATGAGATGTTTCTTATGTGACACCATGGTAATGAAAAGCCTTTTTATAGACCATCAATTTACTAACCCAACTGATATCAATTTGCACAGATAGGAGGTATAATTACTTATGGATTTCAGCTGGTTCCTTGCCTTGGCTTGGAGAACTGCTTTTTTTCTTAGTGTGTTCAATACTTTTTTTTTTGTCATATTCCACATAACTTCATTTATGGACCTTAATGTTGTGAATTCTTTATAGTTCTGGAATTCTTGTGTTAATACTGATGTCTGGTGAAAATTTCATGTGAATAACCTCACTGGAAATATGAATGGTGATGCGTTCAGTACTTCTTTCCCCACTGTAACAATATGCAAACAAATGAAAACAATTCAGGCCTATGCCGAAAAGGCAAGAACAGTGTTTACAGGAGGAGAGACGCAGACAAATCACCCAATAGAGTGGTGCAGAGATGACATCATTTTGTACCGGAACACGGACGTTAGCGTCACACCGGTTCCCTCAACAAAACCCAATAGGATTTTCACATAGGCGTTTGGATTATTACAAAAAATATGATCTGTGATCACAATACTAACACGTTTTGTAGCTCAAGATCATTTTCACGAATGAAAACCACTCTTATGAATTTTGAAGGTTAAATACATTCGGCAGAAATAAACCTCTAACCGTATGCTATAAACGAACTTCACCACGATCGCTCGAATTCACCATCACCAAGCTTCTGACAACTTTTCCAAACTTGATTTAAAAACATTTTCCATAATATGGATTTAATCTTTGGATGATTTCACATTTTGAGGGGGGGGGGTTGTGCACAGCATACCTGAACCAAAAAAAAGTTTTTTCTTGTTCGGTGTGATTGTTTAATGTCCGCGACAACCTCTGTTAGCAACATGTTAGCAACAGTCTTTTTCAATACATGTAAAATCTTTAAAAAAAAAAAAAAAAAAAAAATCATAAATGGGGTATTACTGGCGTATTTTATGTCATAGAATAAAGTTTACCACAGACCTTATTTCAGGCTTTTAACCAAAATCCCATTAAAAAACCCCATTGACTTGGGACAATTGAACCTGAAGTGCTAAAATGCTAACTCGTTTCCGGGTTTTGGCGTACAAAATGTCATCCCTGCCGCCACGCTATGGTGGTGACTGGCTGTAAGTTTAGGAAGCGCTTGATTTGACCTGCAGTAGAGTTTTCTATTAGCGGAGGACAAACTTTAAATGTCTATCGCAGTCGATCATGTTCATGTAATTGTGGGCAGTCAAAATCCTAATCAAGATCAATATTCAATTAATTGTGCAGCCCTAATATGAGGTTTATAAGATTCCGATTTTATTCAAACTCAAACACTGTGTAGTGCCCTGTAACAAAGAAACCAGTTAGAGTTCATAGTCGCATAACCAGAGGACGTGATTTGAGAAACTCTTGTTTCTTTTCATTCTTTTTTCCCCATTTTCCCTTCACCCTTTCTAACTTCCTTTTTTCTTTCTCTGTTCCCCTCTTCTCTTCTCATTTTCTTTCTGTTTTTCCTTCTTCCTTGATCTTTGTTCTGTTTTCTTTTCCATTTTATTTCTTTCCTTCCTCTCCATTTTCTTTTTCAGTCTTTATTTTTCAATCTTCTTTCTTCCTTTGTTTACTTTTTCTTCTTTTGTTCCTTCTTGTGTCTCCAGTTTCTTTCTTTATCTTTTTCGTTCTTTCTTTCCTCTCCATTTTCTTTTTCAATCGTCTTTCTTGTCACTCCATTTTCTTTTTTAAAATTTTTTTTTTCTTTTAAAACAGACCTTTTCAGTAGGTTTGTAGTAACTGTAATGGTGACGTTGGATTAGAGTAGTAGTAGAGATGTGGAACACGGGTGTAGTTTGTTCAGTGTGCTGTCGTTTTTACATTTTTTGGAAGTGCAGCATCACCGAGTTGAATGATCACATGACTGCACTCTTTCCCCATGCACAAGTCTAATCTAACACGGCTCTGTGATGATGACGTACACTGCAATAAAGGGTCCGGGGATTTATTGTAGTATGAAAGTGTATGAGATGATGATGATGATGATGATGATGGTCAGTGAGGTTCACTCTCTGTTTCTGTTGCAGGGTGGAACCCATTCCGTACGATGCCCCTAAACCAGCAGGTCACACGCGTTTTGTGTGCGTCTCAGACACTCACTCGAGGACAGATGGCATCCAGATGCCGTACGGTGACGTGCTGCTCCACACGGGTGACTTCACTGAACTCGGCCTCCCCTCTGAGGTGAAGAAATTTAACGACTGGTTAGGTGAGGACCTGCTGACAGCTCCTGTTCTTCACGGAGTTATGCAACCTGCAGCAACACACACACTGATGCAACATGCACGCAGACACACACACACACAGGTACACACTCTGATACAGCGCGTGCACACGCATGCTGATACACTCACACATTGATACACAGATACACACTCATCGATACAGCACACACACACTCATCGATACAGCACACACACACTGATACAGTGCACATGCACACTGATGCACTCACACACTGATACAGCGCACACTCACACTAATACAACACATACACTGATGCACACTCTGATACAGAGCACACACACACACTGATGCACACTCTGATACAGCGCGTGCGCACACACTGATAACAGCACACCACACATACAATGATGCACTGATGCACACTCTGATACAGCGCTCACTCACTCACTCTGATACAGCACACACACTGATACAGCACACCACACATACACTGGTACACGCACAGATGCACTCTGATACAGCATGTACACACACACTCTCTGATACAACACACACACACTGATGCTCTCTGATACAGTGTGCGCACATACACTGATACAACAAACACACTCTCTGATACAGCACACACACTGATATAGAACACACCCTCTGATACAACACACACACACACTCTGATACAGCGCATATACACACGCACACTCACTCACTCTGATACAGCACACACACTAAACCATGCCGTTTTGGTGCGCTTCTTTTGCTGGTATTGATCCACATTGCAATATCTACTTTTGTGCTAATTTGAACTGTATATTTCAATCACATATGAAAAGTTGCCGATTTTAGAAATTGACAGTTTTAATAAAAATGTATCAATACTAGGCTTGTGAGAGTGTGTCTAAAATGACATTGTCCTATCATGCCCCCTAACTATCTCTATCGGAATGCGTACAAAACTGTCAGGATTATAAACATACTTAACGAGTTATTAGGTGTATCTAAGCTCATTAGAAAATGTGCATGTGCTCTGTGTTAGCAGCATAATACTTGGCTGAGATACTTATTGAATTCTTGTATAGTGAAGTCTCCCTGATGAACAACACATTGTTTCTTCATTTAAACCTCTGTTCATGTTTTGGGAACAAT
Source organism: Prietella phreatophila (assembly GCA_025728095.1). Classification (NCBI taxonomy): domain Eukaryota; kingdom Metazoa; phylum Chordata; class Actinopteri; order Siluriformes; family Ictaluridae; genus Prietella; species Prietella phreatophila. The sequence continues at coordinate 37,547,111 of JAOUWY010000001.1, read as the reverse complement.
GGCATTCATGACTTTATCTGTTTAGCAGCACAATCGAGGGAAGCTAAGCCACTAAGAGAAGGTTATTAAGGTTTGTATAGCACACAAAATGGGTGATGGGGAAATGCATATTATGAAATACAGCACTTTATTTTTGTCGATCTTAAAGAAGACAATGTAATGTAAGTCTCTGGTGTCCCCTGTGTGTGTTTGTGTGTGTTTGTGTGTGTGTGTGTGTGTGTGTGTGTGTGTGTGTGTGTGTGTGTGTGTGTGTGTGTGTGTATAAAGTTTTCGCTCAAATACCCCACGGATAATTTTTTATACTGTGCTGAAAATGCCCCTTTTTATGTGAAAGCAAAAACACGCTGTTTTTGTGTGTGTCTCTTTAAATGCAAATGAGCTGCTGCGCCCCGCTCCCTTTCCAGAATAGAACAGCTTGTGCTTCGGATACTACATTAGCCATGGAATCTGCTAACAAGCTCGTTCACAAAGCGGTCTGGTGTAAAAGCATTAACACAAAACGTACACAGTTGTCAAAAAAGACAATCACCTTACTGTCTCGTGCATAATAAAGGTGCGCTCATGAATTCTACAGACAGTAGGCATTGTTGGGTTCAAAATATAAAACGGTCTCTGTGAATACAGTCAGAGACATTGGTAACTAGCCAGGTTTGGCCATGGAATCTGCTAACAGGCTCATTCGGAAAGGCGATTTGCAAACATTCACAAAATATAAAGTGCGATATTTGCGTCTTCTGGATGCGATGCTGGATCACGAGCAGTTGGTACTAATCCATGTTTGAGAATCCTGTTTTTAGCAAATCCTACTTTGTAATGAGCCTTGTTCACAAATAAAACTTCTCCGCTGCCTCTGATGCCAGGAGGACATGAAGACTCTTATGTTCATTCTTACAGCCGACAGAAGAACATTTGAGACTTTCTTCTCATCACTGTAGCTGCTCCAGCGCCGAGAACATGGTGGACCTTGTACAGCTCACTCGGGAGGACCTATGATAATACGGCAGAGTCCCTGGACGGGGCTTGTTCCAACATTACATCACACTAGGGTGAAAATGTGAATATAAAAAAG